>CM075186.1:7547500-7940000 GCA_037577475.1 Chaunax sp. Z400
GCGGCACTGTGACACTCCAAAATAATTCCTACAATGTTCACAGAGGATGTGTCCACCGGAAATGTGCAAAACGTAAAGAAATTATTTGAATGCTGGAATGAATGGATGAATGAATGAAAAATAAAAATGTGACTAAATAAAAATGACTTTTACAGTAACTGTAAAAGTCCCTATAATGCTTCACTTCAGATAGGCCTACATCATTGCTGATCATCTCACGCTGCGTCACAGTGAAATCACCACAATATCTCAATAACAACATTCTTCAATGTTCCTGTCTGATGCGTAATAATATTTAACCCTCTTTATTTTTTCAGGAAAAACCGCACAAATGTAATCAGTGCGGGAAAGCTTTTAACCGCAGCTCTACCCTCAACACGCACACGCGCATCCACGCGGGATACAAACCGTTTGTATGCGAGTTTTGCGGGAAAGGATTTCATCAGAAAGGTGAGGAAAATCTGTCTCTTTTTTTTTTTATTTAAAAAAAAACTTTCAGTCAAACAGAAACGGAGATTAGAATTTTCAATTTAAAGACACAATCTTAATACAGTATAACACATGGGGCAACTGTAATCTTATTATCTAAAATACTAAACAGGTAGACTGAAAAACTGATTACAAAACAACTTTCTCCAATAATAATAGATAGAAAGATAATAATTATATTATAAATGCGTCCATGTTAATAATGATTTTTGTAATATTTTCCACCCCCTTCAGTAAAACAGCTCTTACTCCTGTGTTGCTCTTATTTGAACATGTTATGTTAAGAATCAGTAAATGGAGCAGAAAATAAATTTAAATACTGTAACCATCGATTAGAAAGTGTTTTATGTTCACTGGCTCAAATTAGGCTGACAGACTGACAGCAGGTTTGATGCTGAACACACTTTACTTTCTCTGTGATGACACTGCGATTTAATTTCAAATCAGATATAAACCATGGCAGAGGTTAACCACATGCAAAACTGTATGGCAAGCAGTGCTTTTTAAAATACCAATAAGTGGTGGAAGAAGCATTCCTAATTTTTTACTGTAGTAAAAACCATAATACTACAGTTATGAGTAAATGCATTCAAACGAACAGAGGTATTTGATACTTTAATATATTTAAAGTTTCAAAAGTAAAAGTACTTAACATGCAGACCAGTCCATTTCTAAGTATTTTATTATAGTTATGTAGTTATTGATGGATGTTCAGCTTCAATGTTGCAGCTGCTGAAGGTGGAGCTCATTTTACTTGATTTATATACTGCCATGTAGTGTGATGTTTCATAAAATGGAAGCTCAAGAAGATCAAAATTCAAAATCTAAAATAATCATACATCATTAGGCTGCATTATTGGATGAAACTTTGAAAGATGAGTTTGGAGGATGACTCAGATATTTTTACAAACTAAAATCATTAAATTTGACTCTCAGGTTAAGTGTCCTTAAATCACTAATTTACAAAATAAGAAGCCATTTATATACAAACTATCCTTGATTCACCAAATTATCCTGTCAGATGACGACTGCATCTCTCTTGCACAGAAGTTAATGCAGCATTTTTTATGACCTGACTTCTAACTATCATATCGTCTGTGTAAAATCACAGCTGCACCAACTGCTGAAGACATACAAGACACAGAACACAAGTCATGATTTTACTATCAGGCAAACACTCTGCTCTACTTATTAATTATCAAGCCCATCATGGAGCACCTCAACAAACTGCAAATTTGTCAACTTCATTATTCTAACTCATCCCCATCATATAAAATACTAGAAAGGTTGTATCACAATAAAATCAGCATTTGTGGCAAATTCTGTAATTTTTAGTCGTTTCAGTGTTTCTGTACTTTCATTGTTATTTTCCTGCAGTGGTCCTGATATTTGACCACCCTGCAGGGGCAGAAGATAAATGTTAGATGATCACAAGATGATTAATAAGAATAAAAATCATCTTGTCCAATAAATGTTTTTTTTAAAATTCAGACTTTTCTCCATTTGTGTTTTACTGACTTTATTGAGAAATAGTATTACAACAAAATCAATGTGGGAAACATCCATTCCTGTTTAGCTCAAAGATATCTACAACCTGTGACATGACTTTGCTTTAAGTAATGAGCAACCAAAAGCATTGGGACTTAATGGACGTGTACCATTCATTATTTCTCTATGAGAGCAAACAAATTGTGTCGAAGTATCTTGGATCTGACTTCTCATCCTCTGACTTTGTGCAGGGAACTACAAGAACCACAAGCTGACGCACAGCGGGGAGAAGCAGTTCAAGTGTTCTATCTGCAGCAAGGCATTCCACCAGGTGTACAACCTCACCTTCCACATGCACACGCACAATGACAAGAAGCCCTTCACCTGCCCCACCTGCGGCAAGGGCTTCTGCAGGAACTTTGACCTGAAGAAACACATCAGGAAGCTGCATGACCTAGTTGGCCCACAGTCGCCCCCGCAACCCTGAACAATGACTCTGTGCTCTTCATCAGGCCCCCTGACCTCCCCTGTCAGGTCTGAAATTAAACTGAAGTCTTTATATAGCAGATTTACAGAGCCCTGTAGGAGATTTTTTGTTCTAAATTAGGGTGTTTTGCCCTCAAACGACCCATTTGTGAGCCAAATTAGTCGTTTAGAACCACCAATAATTTAATTAGATTTTTGAAACAATAAATGAGGCATGGGATTTTTTATTCTTTTCTCAGATGCCTTTAATTCTCTAAATCCTTGACACTGACTTTTGAAAATTGATTCAGATTTTCTAGACAAGCGTCTTTAATTTTGAGTCTTTTGAGATAAAAAGAAGGTTCAAAATCAAAGCAGCACAGGCTGAGATATCCTGACCTTTATTCCCCAGTTTGGGTTATAGTCGAAAAACACTGGGGCCTACATCTCCCATAATGCAACTGGTTTGCATTTTTTGGATTAGACCCTCCCTGTCTGGTAAACACCCATGTCTTTCAAACTCCACTCGTCTAATTTGTTGCATAGGTTTTCCGTTGTACATTGACATAATTTTGATGACATCACTATGACATCAGAGTTATTTTCTCAGACTTCTCAGAACCTCTCTACGCAGAGTACAAAGAGTCACTGCAGTTATTTCACAAGTGTTTGAGTTTCATGTGTAGAAATGGTGAAGTGCCCCTTTAAATTTGGGGCAAGGCTTCTTTGACTGACACAGATGATAACCAATCATATCGTTTAGGGTCGGTCCCATCTAAAATGTATAATATAGACGCTATAAATACTCCTATAAAGAGTGCATTTTTGGCCTATATCAGACGAATGTGAAGAGACTCAGTATTTCCTGTTTAAAGACGACACATTTTTATACCTACCTATAAAATCTGACAGTATTTTGTTACATTTCAATAACTTTTAATGCCTATTTGCTTCGGTTTTGAGAGTTCCAGAGGGTAGAGTATGTTTTGGTCTGTCGTTTTCAAACAAAAATTCCTATGAATAACTAAATATGAGCCAGAGCGAACACAAGAGAAAACCCCATCCTCCAGTCACCTCTCATGCCCAAACCTGACCCCTCCCCTTGAACCTGACCCTGCTAAAGCCACCAGGACACTTTCTAACCCATCCAGGAGTGAACCCTCAGACCTGATATGATCTGACCCTGACACCTGAGCTCTGACCCCCTCGGCGCTGACGCCTACCTGGAAACTGACAGGACTGAACCACATGTTGGACTGAGGACACTTCACAGAGGACAAGCTGAACTTTTACTGTCCTGCCCTATGAATATTAGTCAATTATATTATAATGGTGGCCAATTATTTTATCATTAGTCATCAGTGATTATTAGTTTCCATTATTTTTCCATGTGCATCTCAGGAGGTGAGATTGACAAACTGAGACCAGAGATGCTGCAGAGGTGAAACAACACATCAACTCATGTTTGACCAGGATTTATGCCAAGTTTGTTGAGTTTCTATATTGTTTATTAACGACAACAAATCCATGAAAAGACAAAGTCAATCCTGAATTTATTCTGCCAGCAAGTATTGTGTGTAAACGAGAAGCTGATATATTTTCTTCCTCTGTGCCATAGACTCCATCCTTATCCTAATAATATTAAAAACGCACTGCAGCTCATTTTAACTCAATCCCACACACATCAGTGGATGTGGATTAAATCTCCCACTGAAAGCAGTTCCCAACAAATGTGTCCTCCTGATTGAAAAACATTTGTTTAGAAAAAAAAGTATTTACAGATGTACTCACACATTGTTGAAAGCCCTTGTATAGGGCTCATCCAAATGCGTTTAGTGGTGGAGCATCATGAGCTGCCCAGGCCTGGGTATTTTTATTTTTACTGGCCTATTATTATTTTTCATCATATTGTCTAAAAAGGCCCTGTCTCGCAATACTGAATAAAGTGAAAAAAGTGATCCAGAATCCGCATCTGTACCGGGACCTGCCTGAAAAATTGAATCAACTCTTCCTTGCACCAAGATCCCTCAACTCTCTTTGGTGGAGGTAATTATGGAACTTGGGTCACATGATAACAGGTGTTCAAACTTGTTGGCTCTGTACTGATTCAATGCTTGCATCCATACTGGGGCAACAGTGTAAGATTTATCCCTAAAACTAGCGATTTACATTTTCACACTACAGAGGAGTATGATGCTTTTAACTCTTTGTCACAGGACATCCATCATGGACTTCCATTGAGCCTAACTTGCAGCAATTAATCAAGTACAAAGAAATCCAGAGTTGCAGTATGCCAGAGTACAAATACTGATGCAGGTAACTAGTAGTTACTGGTAGAGTAGTTTACTTTGTGGCTGTATCAGACCTAAAATGTATTAGATTTGTAAATTATATTTGCACACTTGCTAAATAATGCAATGTGTGTAATAATAGGGAGTATGGTCTATCCACATTGGCAGAAATTGAGTTTTTCCAGTAACATCTGTGACCTTGGACACAAATTTTCAATTTTTTTCCCCATTTCTATCGATAATAATAACATTTTACTCAGAATTAGGCACTGAGATCTGCAAACACACTGATAAAACTAAAAAGAGGCGTGACATGAAGATGAAGAATCACAAGTAGTCAGATAATCAGACAAGTTTGAAAATATTATTACCTCAATCATCCATTATATCCATTAAAATCATTTGTCAAAGTTGAGAGACCCATTTCTCACTTCAGCTTTGACCCATTGTACTTACCGTAGTTGTATGCAGTGGTCATAGTTTTCCTGTGCATTCTGAAAGTTTCAGATGCTCCCACCAGACTTCCACTAGTGATGCTGTTGGTGAAAAATATGAAAATAAGACCAAGCTGCAATAAGCCAGAACTGTCCTTGTATATTATATAAAAATGACTTAATTCATACACTGTTGATGTGTTTTACATGTGAACGCCCTTGGTGATGGTGGCAAATTTCTCTTTTGGTTAAAGAAACAAAAAAAAAGCACTTATTGGACTGCACTGTAGCTTCACCTCCACATCTCTGGTCCTGACTGACAAAAAAAGATGAACAGAGGCTTTTCCCTGTCGATCTGTTGTTATTTTTTATTTCAATCTCAGGTTTATTGTAAAAAGAAGTGTTCTATGATATTTATTTTAAATTGTACTATTATAAAAGGTGTCATGTCACAGTGAAGGTTAGATTCTTTTGGGCCTCCTGCTGCAGATGCTTAATAAGGAAAAAAATGATAAATAAAAGCAACTGTGTGTGATCACTCCTTCAAAACATTTTTCAAGTCATCCAGTATACATTTTAAGCAGCATACTGTATGGTGATTGCATATTAGCAAAGAATAAAAATCTAAATAAATACATCTTTTTATTCATAAGCTGTAGATATGCTTTGATGAGTATGGAAATATTTTACAATGTTAAATACAATATTTTTTACTTAATATTCAGTAAATGCTAACATTTGAACACTAAGCCTGTTAAGTAGCAAATACAGGGGGGAAAAAACACTCCATAACACATTCCATAAACACAGGCATACATAAGTCATTGCTTTTTTTGAACAAACTTTATTTATAGATACAGAAGTCTACAAACCAATCAGCTACTAAAGATACAACATACCAGTAAATCTACAGTTATACAAATAAGAAGAGATAAAGTAGAGTCAGGTTGTGGGCTATACACAATGGAAGCACATTTCTGTCAGAAATAAATACTGACCACTCAAAGGCAAATACTCAACATAAAATATCAAAACTATGATTTATTTAAGTCAAAAGTATGAGATAGTCAGCATTTTGCAATATTAAAGTCCTTGTAGTTTCTTTTGAGGTGAACATTTGACATGACAGCTCAATTTGTTTTACTTATAATGACAAGATTCAGCAGAACTGTATCAAATTTGGGAATGTGTAATTCAAAATTATAATATATATAATGAGTCAAAATGTTTTCAAAGTCAAACCGCAATCTGCTAGTGAATTAGATTTATGACATAAAAATCACAGTTGTCATTTTAAGTGACCTGTTCCAGATATTGTGCACTTGTGCGGTCTCTTCTGCATGGATGTTGAAATGAAATATGTAGGTCTACTGTTTAGAAAGCTTTTCTTTAGCCCTGTTAGAAATAATATAAACATTGATACTTCAATTTCAGTGACCAAAGCAGAGGGAAGAAGTACTGTTAGGGTATATGTACATTAATAAATATAAAATTTGACGATGATTTTGAATAAACACAACAAATTCTGCATGTTACAAAAGCACATGGATCTATCCAGACATTTCTTGTGTGACAACGTCATCAAACAAAAATAGAATCTATCATTTTAACTAATTAGCAGACGGAAACTGTGACTGCTGCTTTTTCCAGCAAAAAATTGCAAGATACAACGATAAAGGTTGGGAAGGCTGTACAACAAACACACCACAGGTTTGATAATAAGAAAAGCATGAGCAGTGAAAGAAAATCGAATGTGTATTTTATCAGCTTTTTGTTAGTAGGCCAAAATTCAGCCTCTGTAATTAGTTCAGGAAAGTTTGACTTGATGCTGGTAAATTAGGTAGGCGATCTGTTAACTTTTAATGAGGGGGATGGTAACAGAGGAGGGTCAAAATAACAGCAGACCTAAGTTATTACTGAGAGCAAAAATTTCTGTTATGTAGAATACAATGAATCTGTCCAAAGAAATAGGCCTGCATATGAAGAAACAGCACATAGTCCTGTGGCACTGAAGTTTCTCATTCTTTTAAGTCATTGTTTTGAGATACTAAGTCATTATTTTGGGATAGTAAGTCATTGTTTTGAGATAGTAAATCATTATTTTGATATAGTAAGTCATTGTTTTGATATAGTAAGTCATTATTTTGAGATAGTAAATCATTATTTAAAGATAGTAAATCATTATTTAGAGATAGTAAATCATTATTTTGATATAGTAAGTCATTGTTTTGATATAGTAAGTCATTATTTAGAGATAGTAAATCATTATTTAAAGATAGTAAATCATTATTTAGAGATAGTAAATCATTATTTTGATATAGTAAGTCATTGTTTTGATATAGTAAGTCATTATTTAGAGATACTCTAAGTTATTCTAATGACCTACAAGAGCTTTTATTCATCACATTGGTGTAAACTGGATTCCATAGATAAAACAATAAATGCGCAGTTTAAAACACTTCTGTCGGTCGTTTCCTCATCATTGTGCGACGGAATGAGGACAAGGCCGCTCCTCAGCTCTGGAAGCTGATTGGTGGACAGATTTATGTACTGCTCTGCAGACACAGCGCAAACTTCACAGAGCCAAGTGTGGTCAAGATGGCAGAGCGACGGTCGTTTCGTAGTTTTGAGAAGCTCTTACGTCTTATCCACGTAGCGTGGCCCGCCCTCTGATTTTATCTAAACCTCCTTCACACTTTTAAACAATTCCACACATGGGCGTGTATGGGTGGAGATGTTGCCCTTAAGGCGCACCTTCGCATCACAATCACACACCTTCTGATTCTGATTCCCATTGGCAGCAGAAACAGCATGCATGCATAAAACCGGAAAAAGGGTGGTTTTACTTTCAGAATAAAAACCAAAGTTGTACCTCTTAAAACCTTCCAGTCATGTGAGGAAAAAAAAAAAGTCTAGTATAACTAGATATACTAGTATTTAAATTTCAAACGTCATCTTTAGTTGACTGTTGTTCTATTTCAGTTCAGTTCAGTCATTTGTTATCCCAGATGGGAAACTTGGCTTACAGTCAGGAGCACAAGACAAACCAACAACAGCAAAAGAAACAACTCAGGTACAGAAAATAAAATGTTTCCTAAAGACACAATATACACAAAACACATAAAGACCAACAAAGCATTCTCTTAAAATGCTAAAAAATCACAAATGTAAGCAGGGTTATCTCATTCAAATAAAAGAGTTTTCACTCTTACTGTATGTGAATTGAGGTCATGTTTGCCTAGAATTTTTTTTTTTTTTTTACCAGACTACAGTAGGCTATTTGATATTCAGTTTGAACTACTTCAGGCCAAATCCACGATTAGTTTAAATGTTTAGGTTATCAGTACAGCAGTTAATCCACTGAACGAGAGATTCAAAATATTTGTTGCCACCACTATGAAGGGGCTTGAGATCTGAAATTGTCAGAATTCAGAAAATTAAATTCAGATGATAAAGTGATGATTGAGAAATTTTGAGTTAATTCTGCTTTTTTTTTGCAGGACTGTATAGAGTTTGTGTTAATCTGCAGAAGAAATTGTAGACATTTGAGTTTTATTTTGAAATTCTGAGCGGAAACAGATAAGTTTACACTGTAAGCGTGAAGTAGAGTTCTGCGTGAATTGAGCTCACCTCTGCATGTCTCCTCGGTTAAACGTCGCCACTTTTAGTCGTAAGGACCCGGCGTGGTGAACTAACACTGGTCAGAAAGGTGAGTTCGACTGCTTCACATGTTTGCGATTATCGATCAGTTTATGGATACATTTGTTAATATGTCTAAATGTTATACGAATGACTAGATCCCAGAACTTACCCTATGACGGCAGTGTTGGTTTAAGCCACTCAGATCTAAGTTACGAGCTAAAACGAACACCAACATTTCCATACATTTGAATTCGGTGTCTTCTGATTTTAGGTTTCATATCACTGCTAGCTATCAATGCCAGAGTACTGTTATGAGCACACAAAGCCTGCCTTAGAGTACTTAGAGGACCTGACTTAGGGGTTTGTTGAAATAGTACAAATACAATGGGTTCAGGTTTATTGTACTAACAGTGGTACGAGACTTCTCAAGGACATGCAAGACAAGGTAAGTGTGAGAGGCCTCAAGAGGCTTAAATGAAAAGTTAATCAATCTGAGAGTTGACACGACTCGTTTCCATTACATGTGCTCACTTTATATGTAACTACAGCCAGCAGCTGTTTGTCTTGGCAGAAAAACTTCAGGTACTAGGGAAATAGCCAGGGTGTTGATCCTTACAGCTGTTGGTTAAGTTTGTGTAGCTTTACTGCAGTTCTATCCAGTTTCTCTCCTTTAACAAAACCACCTGTTTGTCAGCAGCTCTCTCCCAGCAGCAAACTCAAACTTGATCTCTGATCTCTCTCATTCATACTTAACCTGTGTCTCGGCATGCACTCCCATGCTATTTTATCATATGGTCAAACATACAAAAATACACTGTACAAAGTCTGTGGCTTCATATGTTTGTCGTGAGTAGGGGGCTGAAGTCATGTTCAGACTCCTCAGACACCGAGGTAAGAGGACGCTGAACTGCCTCGCAGGCCAGCAGCGCTATGAGCACCACAGGGCCGTCATGGCCATCCGGCGTGAAGACATCAACCCCTGGGAGAGGAGGGCACCACTGGCCCCCCGCCACGTCAAAGAGCTCACCAATGCCGGCGTCAAAGTCCTGGTCCAACCATCCAACCGCAGAGCCATCCACGAGAAGGTGAGGCACTGAAAAATATCTAGTTGTAAAATAGAGGCAACATTTCTTCTCATGTCAACCCTTTTTATATGTTTGGAGTCTCCTATTTATGTATATTACTCAAACTATTACTACTATAACATCACCATATTATACCCACTTATTATATGCTGAATTATGGAATAAATGGTCCATATCTAGGAGGTTTAGACTATCTCATGCATGCTCACATCCATAATAAAGTCCTGTATAAAATCAAAAGTCATAATCCTCGCCCAATCCAAACACGGCTGCTCTTCTGCATGTTGACCACATCTAACTGCACGGAGCTAGCCACATGCAGCTGACTAACAACAGAATGCTTGCGAGGCATGAAGGGTTGAGTTGTTAAGACCAAGACGTTTGTGTGAGAGAGAGAGAGAGAGAGGGAGAGGGATAGGGGGTAAGGGACAGGACTAGCCTAAGCCAGCCTTAATTATAAGCTTTATCAAAAAGGAAAGTTTTAAACCTACTCTTAAAAGGAGAGAGGGTGTCTGCCTCCCGAACCGAGACTGGAAGACAATCAAGTTTTATCTCGAATCACTCTGTTTTAATTAGTATTGGTACTAAAGAGTCAAGATTCCACTCAAATAGAAATTTGAATGAAAGCTCAAATTTACTCTCTCAGAATCATAAGACGTGTTAGTTCTTCTGTCAGCTAATTTCTGCCTTCTTGTTTTCAGTACTACATGAGGGCAGGGGCTGTCATTCAGGAGGACATTTCGGAGGCCTCGCTGATAATCGGGGTAAAGAGGCCGCCGGAAGAGAAGGTGATTCCAAGGAAGACGTACGCTTTTTTCTCCCACACTATCAAAGCTCAGGAGGCCAACATGGGGCTTCTGGATGACCTCCTGACGAAGGTGAGAGCACTAAATGTATTCTAGCAGTGTAGCTGAGTATGTTTTTGTGCACTTAAGTAACCAGGTAACTCATCCGAGTGCGGTATGTTTACATCTACCGCAATATCCGAGTTACCGTACACCTGCTGTACATAAACTTGCAGCAGACCAGTAATGCATGTAAACACACTGCTTATGCAGTCGCTCATGCCGGAACAAAGGGTGAAGGGTGAAAATGAAGAAAAGTAAAAAATGCGATGACCCACACGTCAGGTGAAACAGTAGTGTTGATTCCCACACAGAACAAATACACAGCAGATCTCCGCTGCACTCTAAATCGTGTGCTCAATTCAAACACAAGCCCAAAAGATACACATTCCATGGGAGTCAAACAGCTGTCTTGCCCTTTTTAGTGTGTTTTGTGTTCAGTTTTATCTCCTGTACTGGAACTGATGCTGCAGAATGAATGTTTTCTGTCTTGCCTGTTCTGCTTTGTCTGTCCGTCAACCAAACTTCTAAAAAATGACAATGAAATAAATTTTTGTCCCTCAGGAGGTGCGTCTGATTGACTACGAGAAGATGGTTGATGCTAACGGCTACCGAATCGTAGCGTTTGGCCAGTGGGCCGGTGTTGCAGGTATGAAAAGTGAAACTGAAACAGTGAAATAAAGCAGATATTTGAAAGAACTGGGACGCAGGAGTGAAATTCTGCAAGAAATCTGCACAGATGAAATTTAAGTCCAATAAGAAAATCACAGTTGCTCAAGATACAGTTGTCATCGTTTAAAATGTTAATGTTTGCGTAATCCAGAAATACTGTGATAAATCAGGCCCCAGGTAAAAGTAAAAAATAAGGTCTCATAGTTAATCACAATGAATTATTTTGTAGGTATGATTAACATTTTGCACGGATTGGGGCTGCGCTTCCTGGCTCTTGGACACCACACTCCCTTCATGGTAAGAGAACATTCCAAAAGCAAAATATCACCCTGACATGAGAACAGCTTCCTGTGCCTTCCTGTAATTTTTTATCACGTTCCGTCTCTCTGCTGTTCACAGCACATCGGCATGGCTCATAACTACAGGAACGTCAGCCAGGCCATCCAAGCCGTTAGGGATTGTGGGTATGAGATCTCCATGGGGCTCATGCCCAAGTCTATCGGCCCTGTGACATTTTGTTTCACTGGCACCGGCAACGTCTCCAAGGTACAACATGTTAAACTCAAAACACAAAGATACGCCCATCTCACTACTCTGTGGCTTCAGTGGAGAAACATTTTTGTGAGTTCATCACGCTCCTCTTTTCGTCCTGGCAGGGAGCCCAAGACATCCTTAACGAACTTCCTGTTGAATACGTTGAACCACTCGAGTTGAAGGATGTGTCTGAAACAGGAGGTATAAAATTCCCATGCTTATCATTGTGGTTCACTGTTGTATTAATGCAATGTCATGTGTGTCATATTCTGTGTTTTGTGTGGTAAAGGTTGTTAGTCGGATCAGATCATGTAATCGTTGTCCTCTGATGTCGACCGATCGAAATACAGGAGACTGATGAGGCAGCACACACAGCTGTTGCGACCCACTCTCTGAAAGTTGTTGGATAGATGAAAACTGACAGACAGACTTTTGATTCTGTGATATTCCTTGTCAATATTGGGCAAAAAATATATAGAATGTTAACAAGCTATTATTAGCAATTAGCCCTATGCAAGGCTCAATTACATTAATAAGGCTGTGGTTAGCATGTGAATGCGTGCCCTGTTGGACACAATTGGCATGCAACATCTAACATTGTAGAATGATGTCATTATAATGATCCTTCATTACCATATTCACATATAGCATGTTAGCATGCTTACTTCTGTTCAGTGTATGAGGTGAACATTTCAACAGACTACTTAATGTCATGGTAATATGCTGTCATTATTATGGTTGTATTTAATGTTCTAGCTCACGCTATAGACCTCATTCAGATCCATATCAGGTTTTGACTTGAATGCACACTGTTTAGTCTCTGCTGCTTTGGTTCTCAGTTAAAAACTAAACAAAAGAGTCGGGCAGGAATGTTCACCTAACGAGGTCATGTTTTTAGAATTGTAGTCACGTCCTTACAGGAAGTTATAGCAATAGGGAGCAAAATTAATGGATTGGTACCTTAGATAAAATTCCAGATTTCTCTGTTTGAAAAATGGAAAATGTTGGGATAATGAGTAAGTACACAGCTCAACTAAATTTATAACAAAGATCTTGTCATTTTTAGACATTATGATGCAGAAATGCTACATAAAAATATTTAAAGGCATTCATTGCAGTTTCAGAAATGCTTAAATCTTAGACTTCAGGTCATCTCAGCTTCATTTAACAATTTCTTTGAACAGGAAACGTGAAATTTCAGACTGCAGCACTAAAGTGTTGTGAAGGGTTTTATGCTGCCGAAGATACAAACTTTTGCAATCATTTGTCAAATTACTTATAATGTGTTAATGATAAACACGAAACAGCAGAGATATGGACCAGTGTGAGCATGATATAAATATGACATTTAAACGTGGACTTTAAATTTCAAGCAGCAGTTAGGAAGAAACTGATCATGAAAAAAAGGTGTGTTATGACGGTCAGAGCTTCAGTGCACCGCCCTGCAGAGAAAACCTGAAAATCATGCTGCTCTGTGTTGATCAGACTCTTTTGATAGGATTAAGGTGCTCATGGTATTATAGTACAGTCAGTGGTCATTTACAGAATGTCGCTTCATGTCGTTTTTATTGTAAGATATGAACAAAGTTTACGCCACCGTTCTGAGCCGACATCACCACCTGATGAGGAAGAGTGACGGCATTTATGACCCCATGGAGTACGAGAACCACCCAGAACTGTACACGTCACACTTCAGGACCAGTGTGAGTGTTCCTCTGTACCATTAACACCACCACCCCTGCACTACCCACAGTTACGACCCTCCAAACTTCCAACTGCTCTTGTCAATCACTCACAGGCTTTGTCCTCTATTTTAGCCATCAGCACTAAACAGCTGCTGGTTGTTTAGTTGGTGTTTTAAAACACATGTCGTGTGGCAGGTTTCACGCAACCCTCAGTCTATATAATTAACTTTAAGGACATGTTTTTAATGAGAAATCTATCCTGTGCTGCCCCCCCCCCCCCAAATCGCATTTAAAACTAACAGTCACCTTAAACTACATTGTAACTACAGGTGGCACCCTATACAACCTGTTTGATCAATGGCATTTACTGGGAGCCCCTCACCCCCCGACTCCTCAGACGACTTGACGCCCAGAAGCTGATGAGACCACTCAAAGTCCGACCTGCAGCCGCGGGATCACCAGTGCTGCCTCACAGGTAAGAGAATATTATCACCCGCCAAACTATTTCCAGACTCCTCAGAAGCTGTTTCTCTTATTTTCCTCTATCTGCTGCCTTCTTTGCTCCTTTCTCTGTTCACGAATAGTCAACTGAGCGTGACATCCTTGAGCGTGTCTCTCTGTGCATTTAGGCCTCAAGTCACGTTAAGATATCCCCCCAGGACCAATGTGCAATCCAAGAAAATGGTCTTTTCCATGTTCTTTTTGCCATATAGTCAAATAATACCAAAGCTGCCTTTCAACCTATCCTCCACTCCATCATTTTTCCAGTGTGCTATTTTCATTACAGCCTCACAAATGAGGCTTTTCATCAGTAGAAGAAGAAGAAAAAATGAATGGCCTGACCTGTCAGTCAAACACAGTGACTGTGACAGCGATAAACCTGACACAGTGATGATTGATTGTCTGTTCCAGTGAACAGACAGGAGGTCAAAGGTCACATCTTTATCTTCAGTCATGTTTACACAGCACTCTGACCTCCTGCCTCTTCTCTCTCTTCGCAGACTGCTGGCCATCTGTGACATATCTGCCGACACGGGAGGCTCTATAGACTTCATGAACGAGTGCACCACCATTGATAAGCCTTTCTGTATGTATGACGCTGACCAGCACATAGATCATGACAGGTACAGTGCTGATATTCCTGACCTTCTCACCAACATCACATGTTCATTTCTGTTCGGCCCGGCTTGTTTTCACTTTCACTTATCTGACCTTTAGCCTGCTGCTGTTATTTTGTTTTTTTTTAATTATCTCTGTCTGGAACAGATTCAAAATATATAAATTTAAATGCAGGATGTTTGGCCTCTAGTATAATATAAACTAAACATGTCAGTTTTAATATATTGTGTAATAATTGCATATATCTGACCCATTTATATGATTCCCATTGGCAGCAATATGCCATATATATACTAGATAGTGTATGATGTAAACATTGCAGCCACGTCACGTCACTTAATTCGATCGGCTTGAATTGACACACAAATGCATCATAGTGGTTTATTTGTTATATAGACAAACAAGTTTGTAAAGTGAAATGCAGTGTGATGAGAGGTTTGTTTGTTATACCACATGTGCAGGTCATTGCAAAAGATTTAAATGATATACAGAGGTCAGCCTTTTTTTTAGTGTCTCTGTGTTGGGCTTGTATCTACAGAGGAATAATAATTGCTGGGGCAGCGATGATCCTCTCATAATCCTACAAACACTTGATCTGCACCATCTGATGTATGTAAGTCCTGCAGAGTGGGGAGCATAGATCTGATCTGTAGATGTGGTGCATCACTTTCTGTCGGGCTCTACAGACCTGGGCCCCGTTTCTCAAAAGCATTTTAAGACTTAAGATCATCCAATCATTCCTGTGTTTGAAGGTAAATTGATATCATTTGAAGGCAGGAGGTGATGAATTTGTCCAATAAGTATAATTTTATTTTTTAAAGAAGCTCATGAAGTCATTACTGCTGATAAAGTGGTAAATTTTGAGGGACAAGCAAAAAAGGCGAGTCGAGTAGAGTCGAGTCGAGCCGGTACTACGTAGTGGAAATGGGGTTATATTCTGTATGATGTGAAACTCCTCTTCCTTTAATATTTGGTTTGATTAATTTCAGTGTTCGGGGGACAGACACCGTCTCTATGGGGGTTTGATTGGGTAACTTGGCTGTTTGTGGTTTAACAAAAAGGCCCATTTCTGTTGGTATCCTTTCCATATCTTTTGTCAGACACTTAGAATGATTGTCTGACTGACGGTTTGCAATCACCCCCCGGGATTTACACATAGTTTCACAGGTTCTGTGCTTTGACTAAATACTGGGCCAATCATTGTCCCCATTATTCACATAGACACAATACTTAGAAAACTAGGTCCAGGTTGAAAAATAGACAAGTTATCTTTTAACTGCAACATTACATACTGCAAACAAACAGGAAATGAATAATATACAATTTGAACTAATTTGACTTTCTATACTACATTTATTCCCTTTAAATTAGACAACAGCAGCGCAAAAGCTTATAGAGTTCTGCTACTTGCCAAATGTTGCACCAGTGTTTTGTTTTTCTACGTTTTGATAGAGAAATGGAATCACCATTTTTCATTATTCAAGATGCTCTTTGTGAACACGACCTGACTCTTCTTCTATGGTGCTGACGATATGGAAAGTTCCTCTTTAAAACGCTGGAAAAGTTTCTGACGTTGTTGCATAATCTGATTTTTTTTCCCTCTCCCTTGTCTGTATTATTTACTGCATATGGTCATCTGTATTTGTTAAATATACTGTTTATGATTCACGTGGACTCCAGGACGAGCAGTCGTTGCCATGGTAAAAACTCTTTTCTGCTCCTCATAGTGTGGAGGGAAATGGGATCCTCATGTGCTCCATCGACAACCTTCCTGCTCAGCTCCCGATTGAAGCCACCGAGTATTTTGGCGATCGACTCTTCCCTTACATGTGGGAGATGGTAAGAGGGTTTAGGGTTTTAGGTGAGGTGAGAACAGCTGGTTTGGTTTTGACGTTGGATTTTTTGTCGCATGCTGTGCCGTTTCTGTTTCTGTCTATGGTTGAGTTTGCTGTGGGAGAGCGCTGCAACAGGTGTCTCAGGGTGAACTGAGGCAGTAAAAATAAAGAAAAACCAAGTCAAATGGGTTGGATCATATACAGTCGTATGTAAATCTAGTGCTCTGTCATCATCAGCTGCCTTCTGATGCTACCAGACCGCTGGATGAAGAGGACTTCAGCCCGCAAGTCAGAGACGTAAGGAATATAATATTAGAGATGGTGAAATTTCCCAACAGAAGCGTGTTTTTAGATTTATTTCTCACTCAATTTGAATGGGATAACAATTAATGAGTTATTATTACATAATCGCAACAAATTTGAAAACATTTTTGGAACAGATGCACAAGAATTTAGATGGTGGTAACATTTAGATGGTGTTGACATATGTTTTTGTGTTAATTTTAAAAAGGAGAGCAAGCAAGCCAGAGGAACTCCCCATGGTAGTGAATTGAAAACACGTTGTGTTGTGATCAAACCATGGTGCCATTGTTGAGCTTATCACAATTACCACCCAATTTGCTGATTGTGGTTATTTGAGTTAACTGCAGTTATTCTATATCATGATAAACAGCTGAATGAAACAGAAATGTATCATTTGTTTTTCTCATGATTGATAATAATACTTTTTCTTAACATTTGATGTCTACTCTTTAATTTCTTCGTTTCTAAAGGCCGTCATCACCTCAAACGGAGTGCTGACCCCAAAATTTGAGTACATTGAAAAACTTCGAGAAAGACGGTAAGACTTACTCCAGACTGACACCATGAGTGTGTTTAGTATGTTGTCTGTTAAAGTGTTGCATTTGATGCGTGGTGTGTGTTTTATTGAACGAAAACATTATGTAGAATGTGTTGCATATTTTTGAGTGTTTGGGGATTATACTATATTTCAGCGCATTTCTCATTTTAGTTGCATGTAAAAATGTAAAAAAAAAAAAAAAAATTGCTTTGGTTCACACTTTTTTGTGAAAACAACACACAGTTTTTGCAACCAATCTATGGATTAAATGACTAAAGATTACGAGACAGGTAAAATTTAAATTCTGTTTTTTCATTTTCTGATGTAGTTCACCTGTGCTAACTTTCTGAACTGCAGGGTTTTATCATTACAGTTAGTCGCAACTTACTAAAAGCTAAGTAATATTTGTGCCTTGTATAGTTTCCTCTTGTTGCTTGTTTCCCTCATTAACCCAACTTTGTTAGCATTGCAGTTTTTAGTTCTTTACTTGCAGCAACTAACGCTTTGTGGTTGTTCCTGCACAGTGCTGCCTTCTGGTGTCCGCTGTCCCTACCTGCCTCTCTTCTAACACCTTGCATTGCTAGCGTGCTAATAAGCCAGAGCGGCTAGCCATCGTCAGATACTGGACCCTTGGGTGTTGAGGGGTAGAAACAACTTTTCTTCTCACTTAAACCGCCGTCACCACCTCTATCACCTCGCATCAGTCTGTCTTGTTTTGTCTAATTTTTGATACGTTTGGACAGCTAACTTCACCAGAGTTAGACGAGAAGATGAATATCAGTCAAATTTCTCTGCATTAGGTGCGAGATTTGTCTTTGTTTCCCCAGCGAGGAGGAAGATGGGTCCTGTGTTCCCCAGTTCAACATTATGTCAGCACACCTTAACCCTCCTATTCTGTTTGGGCCAAATAACCCAAACCCTGAACCCCAGAGCTGAGGAACATAGTGTCCTTCGTCATGTTCCCTTTATCTGTCATATACATATGGGGAACACATGACCATGGGAACAGCGGCACCAAACTGAAGCCAACTGATGGATTTACGACCAGCTTGTTCGCTAACAAAAAAGAGAATTGTCATTGTGGGCCAATATTGGCTACCAAAGTACAACCCAAGAGCCAATATCATGGCTGTACACATTGTAGCTAACATAAAGTTAGCTCTCTCTCTCATCATCATTCAGTTCCTCGTTGACTTTTGTCCTAATCTTCTTGGACTCATTTCTCATTATCATTCTGTCAGCATTTTGCTTCTTTCATGGCCCTCGCCTGAGTCGTCTCTTATCCGCTGCCTCCATCCATGCGGCTTTTTTTTTTTTTGCATTTTAATGAGCTTTTCAAATCTTTTCTGACTCCATGACTCTTAAGGGTACAGTAATAATGTTTGATGTTCACCTTATTAATATTCAGGCTCAGTGCAGATTTGCTCGTCAGTGGCACCGTAAACAGCTTGGGTGGAGAGATTTCAGCCTCTTCCTGAATGTGTTTGTCACACTGAAGAAAACTGCCTGCTGATATTTAGGCCACCTCTAAGACTTGATGAGTTTTCTCTCTAATTGTATCATTTTTCCAGACAAGCCATGCCACCAAATCTTAATCCTCTGGATTGAGTTGGCTCCTTAAGATAGTTAAACTCGGGGAGAAATCCTCCTGAGGGAACGTCTCTTTTCTTTTTTAATTAAGAAGACGATGCCCAGTGGTGGGCGGACTGCTGCTCGGACCTGCAGTCAGTCCCACTGCGACTCCTGCATGTATGCTGTCGCAACTAATTAGGCCAAAGCTAACGACTCCAGGGGTCTGACTCCTGGGGGATTTGGTGGTGGTGGGGGGTATTAATTCCACAGGTCACTCGGGTTGATGCCTCTATTATGGTATTAATGTCGTTGGGGTGATCTTGCATGCAAATCAGAGACTGTGGGTTACATATGTGATCGGGACTGGAGATCAAACCTCAGTACTCTCTGGATAAACTGAAAACTGACATTTATGGTGAATGCTCATTCAGATTCTAAACTTCTTATTCTCTAATATTTGATTTAATCACCTATTTGTTCAGTTTAGAGAATATTATATGTAGGTTAAGTCCATGTGGCCCCAAATGTTCAGAAAATAGTACACATATACAGTATATTCATAAAATAACTCAGTAACTAATTAAAAAAAATAACTTCATAAAGTTCTATGTATTTATTTTTATTTATTTATTTCTATAAGACAAAAAATGTAGAAAAACAGTAACTCAGTAAATTATGGTATTAAGAGACATACGTTTTTGTATTTAAAAGTTTTTTTTTAGTGTTTTAAAACAATGGCAATCATTATTTTCATATTACTTTCAGGTTACTTCCATTTTTTATTTGTAAATATTAAAATAAAGAAACACCAATTAATGTAATGTTATTTTTGATGGTAACTTTATATTTACCGTTAACTTTAATTTAATATCAGTTATTGCTAACAGATAAATGTGTAACAAAATAGTAATCCTAATATTTAATGTTATATTTTGTTGACATGAAGCCAAATGTGATTTTCAGATATTTCACTATAAAATCACATGTGAAGCAGCGTGTCATGATTTACTTTCACATATAAGCACATATGGTGTGTGAAAACATTGTCACATGCTTATTTGTAAGTTTGATTTAGATTATTTAATTCATTATTTTATATTTATTTATATATTTTTTATGACCCCCTTCCCCATGATCCTCCTGTTCCTCCTCCTCCCAGCCCACCTCACCTTCCTCTTCCTCTCCACCCGGATCAGGTCAGATCCTCATCAATCACACTGATGCTGTTTTATTTAATGTAATCAGAGAAGTCACTGCCACTATGACTTTGTACACATTGCACACAATCAGCGAATATTTGACAAATATTAGCTAATTTGTTTGCAAAATGTAGATGTGTAAAGTTTGAATCCAACACAAGCAGTAGTTAAAAAAAACATCGTTACTTGATTGATTGTTTCAAGGAACATGAATCAGGCAAATAAAGCTAGGACACTCAGTAGAGTACATACTGTAGCTCCGCCAAGGCCAAACAGTCAAGACTCCCAAACTTAAGGAGTTCTTCATTACCACATACCAAACCCTCCCACCATGTTTCATGAAAATCCATCCAGCAGTGTTTTGTGTAATCATTGCAAATAGACAAACAAACAGACAAAAACTGATCACTCAGCCTCCATTGAGGAGGTAATAAAGCATGGCAGTATTGGAATAGTATTAAAACAAATGAATGCATTCAATGTGAAAAACAAGTGGAATCAAATATTTTCCTGCGCAGTTTTCTTTTCTTTTTTTTTTTGTCCGTTGATGCAACCTAATTTTATTTCACAGATTCTTCACAAGTTTTGTCTTTTGCGGCCTTTGCTGTGTTTCCAGCTTTAAAAACTCAAATCATTATATGTAAATCTCCTTAACAATGAAAAGTTGTTCAACTTTTTAAGTTGTTGTTAAATGACGTTGCCATGTGTCAGATTTCCATGTTTTTCTGCAAGACAATCACATTTTGTCCCAATTTTTGAAAATCTGTATAGCTGAGTGTTCAGCTCATTGATTTGGAACACAGTAAAACTGATGTGTTAAATATTTATGATATGACACTAAGTCAGGATGTCTCATGTCCTTCAGGGAGAAGGCTCAGATCATGAAGAAGTCTGGGATGAAGCGCGTTCTGCTGCTGGGTTCGGGATACGTCTCCAGACCCGTAGTTGAGTATTTGACTCGTGATGAGAGGACCCAGGTCACTGTGGGTGAGCTTGTCTTACGGACTTCTACTCCAAAAAGTTTTTTTTTAAAATATAAAAATATAATACTAGTTCATTGCTACGCTTTAGATTTAAAAATCTTCCTTAAGCAAATTAAACCAATCAAAGCTGTCATGTATGTACATTCCACACTTTGGTCCGATCACATGGTCACATGTAGTACTTTTTGTAACCTGTAACCTGTCCTATGGATGCACCTTCCAGACAGAATTTACACTTGTCCCAACTGCAATGAGCAGATTGTCATAATATATCCTGATTCTATTCCAGAGAATGACCCCTTTAGATTTTAATGACCTCAGTGAACTTTCCACGATCACCACCCTCAGTATAAACTTACATTCTTAGCTCCATTATGGCATTCAGAATAGGGATACTAGCAGAACTTAGACCTTACCAGATACCAATTAATTGATTAATTCATTAACTCTAGTAATAATAAGTCAATCCAATAGTTTATCCCAGAAGAAACATTTTCAGAACCCTGTGTGTGTATATATATATATATTTATACATGTAAAAAACCTTCCACTGAGGGATTCTTGTCTGTGTTTCAGCTTCAGTCCCTCTGAGGCAGGCAGAAGAGCTGGCAGCCAAGTACCCCAACACCATCGCCATTATGCTGGACGTCAGCAGCCAGGAAGGGCACCTTGACTCTCTGATCAAAGATCATGACTTGGTCATCAGGTATAGTATGAGCAAGTCAAAAGTTGCCTTTTAATTGACCCATTTATTTTTCTAACACATTTTTTCACTCGGTCACGCCTCAAAAAGGAGGCGGGGCCTGAAAGGCACTGACAGCTTGACCATGAAAACCTACCCCTGGAATTATAAATCACATGGTATCATTATTAGCTGATAGAAAAACAATGTTTCATGTCATTTTGTAATTTATGTCCAAGTATTGTCGGCATTATCCATACAGCTAAAAACAAAAATCTTGTAATTGCCCCTATGAAAAGAATTCTGGACCTAGATGATGATCCGGATCACCACCATAAACTCATGGATAGTTTGTTGGGCCGTACCTTACCTCTCCAAAAAACCTCATCAAAAATCATTCATAGCTTTTTTTTAGTCATCCTGCTGACAGTCAGACATAATATTCTGTCTGCACTCCCCCCTAGCTGTCCTGTGAGAGTGTTATTTTCATTTGATGGTTGAAAGATGGAGGATCAGAATGTTCATCATCATTTGCTGTTTGCTAAATAATTAAATTAGCCGTCTGACCTCAGCTCCTCCCTCTGCTCCTCAGCATGCTGCCGCATTCGCTCCACCCACACATCGCCAAACACTGCATCAAGAGGAAGGTGAACATGTTGACAGCCAGCTACATGAGTCCTGCCATGAAGGAACTACAGAGCAGGTGATGACTGAGCACACAACAAAGTTTGTCTCTGCTCAGATTAGTGTGATCATTTCTTTTTTGGCATCACAACCTCGTCAATATGCAACTACACAAGTGTGGAAACAGTTAGAATGGACTTTTCCCTTCAGCTCAGTTACCAGTTAAACCTCCGAAGTGAATAATTAGCATATTTATTGTCTGTTTTTTTTCCACTGTTGGGGGAAGGAATAGATTTAATTTTTTAGAACTTTTAATGTAAACTTTTTGCTAGAAACAACTTATTATACAAAAGTGTTTTCATACATCTTAAAACATGTATTTAGTGGATCTTAAAATTAAAGATAAATTTTAAGTGAATATTTTACGACTAAGGAACCATTTTAGGAATAAAACTTTTAAGTTACAATTTAATCCATTGTATCAGAATTAGCTTAAAGCTAATTTACATCTGCAGTCTCTTGGCAAGTGCAGTTAAAACATAAGTATAATTATAGAACGGCACTAAGCAATATGAAGAAGATTACACTCAAAAATAAAACATCCAACAGAAAATGACATTTAATTAAAAAGTTAAGTTGTTTAGCCTGATTATGTGAGTGAGTTAAATTAAGAACTGTTGAACTCGAACACATTGTATGTGTTTTTTTTTTTGTGTGTCAGTGCGGAGGAGGCAGGCATCACCATAGTGAATGAGATGGGACTGGACCCAGGCATCGATCACATGCTGGCCATGGAGTGCATCGACCAGGCCAAAGCAGACGGCTGCACTGTGAGTCAGCACACACCGACCTCTGTGTGTGTTTGTGTGCCTGAGATAATGATCGTTTGAACACATGCAGGCTGGCCGTCATATCGACCCATCAAATGAACTCGCAGTTCACATGGTTGAATTGCACACATGTTTCGGTCCTCAAACAGACGACGTCACACAGTCAGACATGAGCTGATGTGGGGTTCTTCCTAAACCTGCAATGGCAGATTAGAGCCATTGTAATTAAAAGAAGTCCAACGGAGGGGTAATATGGTAAAAAAAAAACTCAGAATCGATCTGATTCTCTGTGATTAGTCATAAATTTACGAGGGAAAAAAACCTGAATATTCTCTGAGATATTGAAGTCATACATACTTTGCAATGCTGGATCAACCATTCAAATACAAACACAAAACAAACACCACCAGTAGAGAGAGAACACCACATGCACATTATGGTGAGGAGGTGCAAAATTCTGAAACATGGCTGCATGTCTCTCAGAGTCCAGATGCCTATAATATGGTGATTCTGGGATGAAATCTTTCTAAATTGCTAAATCTGATTGCAAATTATACATATAATTGAATTAGTGTCCAGCTTTGCAAAGTAAAGCTATGTGGTTCCTTGACAAAAACACGCGCATACACTCATTATTTTTCTGAGTTTTAAATTTCTAACTTTAATCTCAGAGAATTTCTGAGATTTTTCTTTCAAATTGATTACTTTATAATCTCAGTCCTTTATTTTGGCTCTTGTAACAGTCAAGTGAACTTCATCACTACCTGAAAATATCTGTGGTCTGAGATTTTAAACTTGTTCCTATAAAACAGTCAGTCCCTTAGTTTATTCGGGTTCTGACAGACCTGAGTCGACCCAAAGTCAAAGTGGCTGAACAATGTTTGTGTTCAAAGATCAGTTAATAAACAGAAAACTAATAAGCTTGTGCAATAATTCAGTATTACCATTTATCATCATGAAGAAGATGATGATGAATGTTTCGATCCGCCACTGTTATGACAAAGAAAAAGTAATGATGTGAAAAAAGAAAAAAAAACTAACAAATTAGTCAAATTGAAAGAATTTCGAGATGGTTGACAACATTTAAATTAAACCCAGTTTTCCACCTTTTTTACTTTATAGTCACAAGGTCAGACTGATTTCTCACAGATATTAGCATTATAAAAGTGTTTTATTTTTAACATTATCTCATAATGCCACATTTCTCACATGTAGAAGTGATGGTTCGCATGTCTGAATAAATGCAAAACAAGTCATATTTGACTATTTGCACTACTTTACGCAAACCAGACAGCGACTTTACTCTCTGAAAATCAAAACTGATTATTGACAGACACTCTTGAACTTACGCGTCACATACTGGTGTCGTTGGTAAATGCTCTAAGATACTGTATTAAAAGTTTGAAAATGATAATTGTAACCCTAAAGCATTTTGTTGATGATTTGATAAGTTGACTGACAGAAATTGAACAGGTGGAGTCCTACATCTCCTTCTGCGGAGGTCTTCCTGCTCCTGAATGTTCAGACAATCCTCTTCGCTACAAGTTCAGCTGGTTTCCATATGGCGTCCTGCAAAACACCATCAACCCCGCTGTCTTCCTCAGAGACAACCAAGTATGGTGGCCTCCAATGACCATAAATTATAAATATTTCTTCCTGTTATTGTGCCTGTACTTGACACTGTATCTATGTGCTTCTGTATTCAGGTGGTGAGCATCCCAGCCGGGGGGGCTCTGATGGACTCCGCCGCGCCGATGGATTTCTTTCCTGGTTTCAACCTGGAGGGATTTCCAAACCGTGACAGCACCACATACACCGAGGCTTACGGCATCCAGACAGCACACACAATAATTAGAGGAACTCTGCGTTTCAAGGTACAACACAGACGCACGCACGCACACACACACACACACACACAGACACACACACACACAGACACACAGACACACAGACACACAGACACACACACACACACAGACACACACACAGACACACACACAGACACAAACACAGACAGACGCACGCACGCACACAGAGATCGACTCTTCCCACTGCTTACTATTGATTATCAGCAGTTACAGCAGGCTTTAAAATGAGTTTATTTCCTTTAGAATCACTCAAAGGACACTGCGACAGACTGACTGACTGACCATAAAAGACCATTTTATGAGAAGTTGTTTCTGCTTTACTTCATTAACGTGATTACCTTCTGTTTGTGTGCAAGAACGCTTCAGTGGAGAAATCACAGAGATCAAGTTTAAGCTGGTTGGGCCCCATTGTTGATTATTTTGTGGATTGTTTTCTTGGTTAATCAGTTAATCCCTCTGTCTATAAAATGCCAGAAATAGTGAAATGCCCACATCACAGATCACCAAGGCCAAAGCCTCAAAGTCCAGAATCCCTGACTCTACAGTTTACAGTCACATGAAAGGTGAAGAGCAGCAAGACACAGGGCCAAAGTCATGTTGAAAAATGACTTGAACATTTTTCAATTATCAAAATAGTTGACTGTTGATTTTCCGTTGATCAAATAATATTTTTAATTATTTCTTCCAGCTGAGAAGTTGGTTTATTCCACATGTGTAAAACACAACACCTGCATGCCTTTGCCTTTCTTTCTGGACAGAAATAAGGTTGTGGACTGCTCTAATGCAAATAAAAAATCTTAAGTACACAGAGCCATGATCATGTCTGCAACTCATGATATTATCATATTCAAGAACACGTTCGTCTCTCCTACAAACCGGATATACATACATATATTATCTGTCTAACAGGTGACCATATCATGGTTGGGTATAAAAGGGGCATCCTTGAAAGGCTCAGTTGTGGATGGGGCCAGGTTTCCCCTCTTTGAAAAACACGTGATTGTATAAAGGATACTTGGACATGGGCTCTTGAACATGTCGCGACACCCTCACACTGTGATTCATTTCATTTGCACATGATTGCACTCTGTTTCTATTTACATTTTGCACAGCGTCCCACCGTTTTTGGAATTGAGGTTGCACATGTGGCCTTGTAGAGGACAAAGATTTAAGGCAGAGAATGCATCACTATCCAAGTCAGACTGCAACCACTTCAGTCTAAATGGAGATAATTTTCTGTCTCTGAACAGTGTTTGAAATTCACATAGTAGAAACTAAACATTTCCCTGCTTATGCCCGATATCTCTCAGTATCTTTTGTTTTTTGTGTCCATGTAAATTTGTACATTGTGACTCAGTTATCTCTTGTTTTGTCCCACAGGGCTTCTCGAAGGCCATGAGTGGGTTTATCAAACTGGGTCTGATCAACAGCGAAACCTGTCCCATCCTGCACCACACTTCATCTCCTGTTTCCTGGGTAAAAACCACAATGAGTGTAAAAAACAAACAAACTGGATGATCAAAACATCCAAACACATAACTGTAGTTGAAATGTTGCCTCAGAGCAGTACCCCCTGCTTCTTTCTCCTGTCTATCATTTGGTTTTAGAAAAACAAGCTGTTGTGCATGTGTTCCACTTGAAGCGTCTGACTGTGGAAGTGGATTTGCTGAAGAGCCTATTACTGTCAATAGCTGCCTGTCAACATCAAGGCTGCAGCGAGCCAAGGCTTTCTGACGACTGATGCGAGTTAACAGCAGATAATCATGGCCATTTTTTTAAATCTTTCTGAGATGAAAAAGAAACACAGAGCTGCATGTTTAGAATATGTTTATCAGAAGTCAAAGCTTAATTAGCGATTTTCTATCCCTCCACTTGTCTTTCTGAAAACATTCAAAAACATCTTTTTTTTCCAAATCTGGAAACGGATGCAAAGAGAAATGGATAAATGGCCTGGAGCCTCCTTAAAGGTTAATGTAGCTATCTATCTAAACTGTCTCCTCATTTTATACTTGGAGATCAGACAGTCAAGTCCAGTCTACGACTTAAAGGGGAGCTTTAGGAGACAGTCTTTGGCTCTGGAGGAGACTGGAAGCTAAAGAGGGAGCTGAAGAGGAGCTAGAAGATGGTTTAGGGGATAGAGAGAAGATAGGAGAGACAGACGAGGAGCTGAGAAGGAGTGAAGAGACTGATCCAGGATCAGAAGAAATGCTTTAGAGGGCCCTCTAGAAACACAATGTGAGATTGAATGTGACCAGAAGTGTGGAGGACCCTGAAAAGAGAAACTGTGATGTGTTCTTTCCACAGAAAGAGCTCCTCTGTGTACAGATGGGATTGTCCTCCTCTATCTCCCAGAGTGCCTTTGAAGAAGCCATATACGAACGCTCTGGAAAGGATGACTCCATGATAGACAACCTGAGATGGTGAGAGAGACAAACATTTTTCAGGTAGAGAACAGTATCCGAGTTTTATTACACGGCGCAGGTGACAAAACAAAGGAGGAAGTTAGAGTGATTACATAGGCTGCTGTTGGTCTATCGTCCAGCGACACAAAACAAACTATCTTCTCAAATTATTGATAGCATGGTCTCAAACGTTTTTAGTTTAGATGTTTTGACTTACAAATGTCGGCCGACCAGTTCACTTGGTGAAAAAAATTGTAAAATTGTTGAACCAGAGGTGATTCTTTTTAGGTATGTAAACAATATTGAACATTTTCTAGAATATTTCATTCAAGACATGCATGAATGCCAAAGAATTGTCCCAGTATAGATCATCCTGTCAATAGGAGTTATTCACGGTACCAGTATGGTTGCATTGGCTTAATCTTCATAAAGAAATTATTGGTTGTGTTTGTCATTGACAGAATTTTCTTTTCTAATTAAGCTAATATAAGATTTTTCCTGTAATATCTGCTCGCTAAAACCATGTCTTAAATTAGAATTTAAATATAGTAAATCTACTACTGTTGTTTTTTTCAGTCTTGGTAACTGAAATACTTCTCTCTTATTCAAATTCATTTTTTTGCTTAGTACCTATTTTTGTCCTATTATTGCTGTCATCTATTTTCAACATCTTACTGTGCTGTGTACAAATTACATTACCTGATCTCCTCTTATTAAAGTATGTACGGTAAAATAATGATATAATTATATGATATGAATATATAAAAAAGGCAGTTTTTCGTCGCCACTGTCGCCAAATGCTTGCTCATGGTGAATTGTTGGGACTAATGAAGAGTCGGTCTAGACCTGCTCTTTTTGTAAAGTGCCTTGATATAACTTTTGTTGTGATTTGGCGCTATATAAATGAATTGAATTGAATTAATAGATTTTCACAAGACACCCCCCCACCCCCACCCGCTGACTAATTTTCAACCTCCTCCGTTGCCAAATAAATGATTAAAGAGTTCAGTAATAAATGATTAAAGGTGTTCAGGTATAACAGCACAGCCGCCTGTCTACTTCATAAAAATCACGGTAATTTTTCCTGATCCACTTTTTATAGCTTCTGGAAGAAAAAACAATCATCAAATAATCAAATATAGACAATTTAATGTAAGCAAAGGTAGAGTTTGACGTGTGCTGCTTTCCAAAGTTAGTGTTGCTTCCTCTGGATAGTGGGTTGAGAACAAGGCCAACGCTGCTCCTCTTCTATATACTTTTTACATCCCTCCCTAATGAGGGTGTCTGAAGGGGTGTAGTGTGCACACTTTTCAATTTAAATCAACTTTTCCAAGAGTCTCTTGAGACCAAGGCTCCATGCTGCCATTGTTCCGCTGGCGGTGAAGAGAAGAGTGCCATGCTGTCATTGAAATGTAAATTCCTCTGACAGTCGAAGTGAACTGTTGGAAACGTTCCATCTGTTTTTTCGTAAGAGTAAAAAGCCAACAGGCTTGCAGCTCAAATTGAATAACTCGTTGTTCATTTATTCAATTCACCAGCAAAACGGTGACAAAAAGCAACTGCTCATCTCTTTAGATTTAGCCAAGGATGCATGGGCCACAGCAACGCTGCTGGGCGTGTTAAAGCAGAGCAATTTTCTCTGAATGTTTTTAAAATGGCTTCATGAAGGTTATTCTATTGTGAGGAAAAAAATCTTGTTTTTTGCTCTCTCTGTGTGCCCAGGTTTGGAATGCTTGGCGATGAGCCGGTGCCTCACGCTGACAGCGTCCTGGCTGCTCTGGCAAAACATCTGGAAACCAAACTGTTCTTTAGTGAGACACATTTTCGTAGAACTAATCCAAAGAACACAGGTACACAATGTAATGCTAGCACATGAATTACTAATGACTTCTCTCCCGTGGTCAGATAAGGGTGAGCGAGACATGATCATGCTGAGAAACGATGTCGGGCTCCGCCATCCAACTGGTGAGCTGGAGACCAAACACATTACCCTGGTGGTGTACGCTGACCCCAACGGCTACTCCGCCATGGCCAAGACTGTAGGATACCCAGCAGCCATTGCTGCCCGCATGCTCCTTGATGGTCAGTGACATCCGTCGGGAAGATTATTGTTCTCTCTGAAATCAATGAATAAAGCCAATGTGACGAACACAGTCAGTGAGGATATCAAACACAGCACTGCAAAAGCTGCACTAGGACTAAGAGACACTGATTGATATTTGATATTTACTGCATTTATTGTGTGTTTATAAAGCTAATATTAGTGTGTGTCAGTCTTAGAAGCTGACGTGAAGCATGAACCTGTCATTTGTTTGTCCTTTCAGAGTTTTTGAAGTTAATGTTGACATAGACTGATTGAACAAGCTACTGCTCATGTTACAGAAAGGCAGGACTGTGAAAACTGAAAAACCAGAGGGTTTCTGGAAAGATTTTGTTTATTTTCTTCTTCTATTGAACAGATTGAATCTTTTCTCTTTCTGCAGGTGAAATCAGTAAAAAGGGAATGGTGCTTCCGATGACGAAAGATATCTACGGGCCGGTGCTAGCCCGACTGAAAGAGGAGGGACTTCACTTCATGTCCAAGAGCACCCTACAGGAGTAGAGCTGACAGCGCAAGAGAAAATATATTTGGTGATCATTAAAAAAATCAGGATTGTTAAGTTTTAGCTCTAAATGCTGAAAAGGCAGCTTGTGATGAAATTCTCTAACCTGCAGTTCAAAGTAATTCAGTGTTTGGCTAAATTCGCTCATATGGGCCAAACCGAAATTGTTTCAATGATGGCAACTGATGATGTGTAAAAACAGATCAAAAAATATATTAGCCATTGGAGACTTGATTTCCTAGAGACTTGATTGTAAATGCGGAGCTCTGTCCTGATTGCACGTTTTGTATCCAATTAAAAACACATTGAAAAGTGAGGGCTTCTCATAGGTGAAATGTTCAGTGGTAATCAGTGATGCCACATGAGTTGGACATTTTTTTTTTTTTTTAACACCTCATGCAATTGTGCACGTATGAAATGTTTTTATTGAATGATTCGTTTGTAAATTGCCAGTTAGTGTGCGAACTAAACCTGCCAACTGTCTTTTGTCCCAACACTTCAAATGGCATCTGTATTGACCCTAATTTCTGGATTAATTCAAAATCTAACAAACAAAGCTGGATGTGGCTTTGGCCCTCAAAATGTGAAAGAACAAGAAAGACCTTGGTTACAAGCCCACTTCAATATGTCTTCAAACACATATAATTTAAACTGCCAGAGCAAAAGTCCATCATCCACAGTACATCATAAAATAATACAAACTCAGCTCCCACTTTCAGGATGCTGTGATCCTCCATTGGGTTACAGGATCCTGTAACCTTCCATTGGGTTACAGGATACTGTAACCTTCCATTGGGTTACAGGATACTGTAACCTTCCATTGGGTTACAGGATACTGTAACCTTCCATTGGGTTACAGGATACTGTAACCTTCCATTGGGTTACAGGATACTGTAACCTTCCATTGGGTTACAGGATACTGTAACCTTCCATTGGGTTGCTTAATATCTCTGTTTGCCAGAGTGTTTATGTTGTTGTTTCCACTCGATTGAAGTTAGTTTCCTCCAAAATGATACAACACTTTGTATCATCATTATTATGGGGGAATAGTGGACAATGTCTTTAACTTGATAAATGATCCAGCTGATCACTTTACGTAATATTTGGGTGGCTAATATTAATGCTAACTAGCAGCTACTTTGTTGCGCAACTAAATGCCAGCTGGTCAGTCGTTTGATTTTCAAGTTTGTGCAATTCTCACATGTAGGTCACTGGTCTGGGGTCAAATTCATGATAGATTTAAAAGTCAAATGGTTCCTATCACATAACAGATCTTTGGAATATCATTTATTAACTCATTATCTTGATTCAGCATCTGAAACATAATCCATAATAGTGGCTCCTGGCCCTTATAGATAGCTCAGAGGTTGACATCTTGATTTGAGATGTTTTACAGAGTGTATAGTGTATTTGTGTTCCTTGTGTACTGATTAGTAAATACTGTAATGATGAGTACGCCTTTTTGTTGTCGGCCACCTGAGCAATATTTAATTTGGGAAGGGATTACTTGCTTTAAATGGATAAAAGGAAAATTCCAGGGGATTTAATCCTTTTTTAAATGATACCCAAATGGCTTTCTATACCTGATATGTAGTGTATATGTGGGTTTCAGCAGGGTTCTACCTTGTTCTTTGATATTTTGGTAGATTTGAAGGTTTGGATCAGAATGACATGGAAAAAGTTCTCGTCGTTTTTCAAAAGAAAAGTCACAAATTCAAGTGAAAAAAGACAACATATCAAGACAGAATCATTTGTCAAATGAAAGTTTGTTATTATAGAATATTAATCTAAATAGTGGTTTGATTTACATATATGAAGAGTTTTTATTTGATGTTTTTTTTTGTCTTTCATGTTTGAGATGATTCTAAAAGTTTGTTTTGATGGAACATTTCTGCTTTACGAGAATGTTAAAGTGGCTGCATGAATAAAAGTACTCTGTCACACTCTTTCTTCTTTCTCTATTTAAAGACAGCCAATTTGCAAATATAGTAATATTTACCTTATTTTTTTCCCACTCAAGTTCATTAAAGTATCTTTCCAATGACATGCAATTATTTCATTAGCAGTTTTCTGTGTCAAGTTACTAAATCATTCTCATTAAATACTTAAAGGCTTTTAAGTACTCTGTTTGCACTTTACAGCCTTCATAATAGTTTATTTATCTAATCAACTTTTGAGAAACAAATTTTTTTTTTTCATCCTTGAGCAGCAAAAAGAAATTCCATTAGCTGCACTGAATCCGGGTCAAGGAGATATTGGAGATCTACAAAGTAAACTAAAACTTATGTGCCTGACGGCACAGCAATACAGATAAACACCTTTTACTAACTTTCTGAACAACTTTGAAACTTCTGTCATTTGCAGGATTGCAGGTTTTCTTCTACAAAACCTTCACTCCTCTCTCAATTGTCCTAATCCAGACGTCCTTGTTAATTGCTAAATTCTGCCTTCTAGTGTGGACAGGGTGAAAACAATTTGAAGCTCTCAGGTAGGCAGGTGTACCAGCCTAGACCTTAAAGGAACTTTGAAATCTTTCCATTTGGGAAGCTGGAACCAGAGTCATTTCCCCTGGATCTTCATTCAAATATAAAAAAACAAGTCCAATAATTTTCAGTTAACAATTAATTTATCCAGTAATCATTTCACAACTGTGTTGACTACTTGTCTTGTAGAGTAGTTCTATCTTGCAGAGAGGTCTAATACTGAGATTTGCATGCCTACAAAAGAATGTCTGATATCTGCAGTTTTGAGGAAATTGTTTTTAAAATTAATTGTGCAACCCTCCAATTATCTATTGCCCCCCTACAGTTCCTTCACATTTTAACCTCAATTTTTTCATCATCTATTGTTCTGGCTTGTAATGGAATTATTATAGCTGGTAATTTTAATATCCATGTTGACAATCCTTCCAATTCATTTGCCAGTTTCTTAACATACTCGGCTAGAATGGCTAGAGGGCTCACCTCTGACTGAACAATCCCACACGTCTGTATAGCTTCCCTGGCCCATGTCCCACCCCTCCACAAAGTATTCTGGAAATAGTTTCTCTAGGTTTTTGCATAATTAGGGCATTTCTTGACATTTTCCCAATTGCAATGTATAAAAAATAAACGAATAAATAAAAAAAGGTCTAATCCTACTGACAAACCACACTGTAAAATGTAAGATTGAACTTAATCAGAAATACTGAGTTGACCTATAACTCAGTTTTTATCATCTTGTTAATAACACTCATTTTATTTTAGTTACTTTGGCATCAAGAAAACTGTCAAAATCAGTTTATTTGAGGTTGGTTCATTTAAACAAACCAAGTACTGGGAACTTTTGCTTTTTTCAGTACTTCATTACATTCTACAATGTGACTTTATTACTCTTATACTTAAGTTCCCCACAAATTAGATCTACTTTAATTGAATAGCCTGTTTTCAGTTCATACCACTTTCTACTTGTACTCCACTACTTTTCATGGGAAACAGCCCTTTTTGTTATGCGAGAAAAGTTGGATAAATGGTACTTTTGTTTTGGAAAACTCTACTCAGGTATTTGATGCTTCTAAAATTTTTAATTCACATTCAGATCTGTTACATGAATGCTCTTAACAGTTGTGGTAATAGCACACACCAGAGTAGATTCACATGTACTTGTTTATTGTTCTGCAGCTTTCCTGTCCTGTTAGGTAACTGACCTTTTTTGCCCTTATGAAAATAAACGTTTAATGACAGTTGAAGCAACTGTGTTTTTGCACAATGGGCAAATACACACAGTAGCGTGTTGGGGATAGGCGGGTGGAGTTTCCCAGCATACCTTTAGACAATGTGTTTGACGCCATAAGCCCAAGTAACCTGTGTTTAAATGTGTTCTGAATAATTATCAGTTAAGCAGTAATTAGTTCTTTAGAAATATTCCTAGAGGAAATTGTTAGTTTTACAACACCATTGCATCAGGAGTTAAGTCTTTCACACGGTTAGTGATGTCCCGCCTGGGTGATGCAAGAGGGTGATAAAGTGAAGTAGTGTCATGTATTGTAATAACAAGAACTCCAGAGCAAAAATCAAAATCATTTAGTCAAGTTCATGCAATAAGAAATTTCAGCATGCTACAATACCTTTTAGGATATTGGTAGTTTAATAACAGTAAACAAGCTAATTTAAGTGTTACACACACAAAATAAAGAAGTTGGTCTAAGTATTGCACACTCAAAATCTCAAGTTGACTTTTCTTAATTTATCTAAGGCAATGAGTTTGCAAAATAATTTTAAGTAACTCAACTTATTAGATTTTACAGTGCATGTGACATGGTAACCGACTCACAGTACAGTCCCACATGTTTGACTTCCATTTTTTTCTGCCATCTGTATAAAACCAGTCCCTCAGAACCAGAAACTGTTGAGCTGATCAATGGCTCCAACCTCCTCTGTACACTCCATTTAAGATTCTTTTCAAACTAGATTTAAACATAGGTGTGAACAAGTTAAAAACTCATGGCCAACTACTTACCAGTTTTAATTCACACTGACAAGCACAAACCCAGAGCTCTTTTTTTTTTTTAACAGTGTGGACTGTCTTTTAAAGCCTGCTCATTTAAATCGGTGTAAGTCATCTAGTGAGGAATCTGTTTTAGCTCTGTGGTTTAATGCCTCCAACATTTCTTTGTAAAGTAATAAGGGGGATTACCATTTGATTGCTCTCAATAATTAGAGGTTCTTTTTTTACTTGGGCTGTATCCCAGAATATTTGAAGACTGCTTGTGTGAACCCCCTCATTAAATAAACCCAACCTCAGAATGCAACAATTACAGACCAATCTCAAAATGAACATTAATTGCAAAACTCCTTCAGGCATGGAGACAAAATTAAAAAAAAAAAATTTTCAGGCAAGTGTCAGACAGCATCATGGTACTGAGCCTCTAATGAGCTGCCACTCATTGTACTGCTAGATTTAAGTGCTGCCTTTCATTTGGTAGACCAAAGAATTCTCAGCAGGACTGAGCAGCACAGTGTCTGCATGTCTGGGACGACTCTCAAGTGGTTCTGTACTAAACAAACCATAACTTTTTTGTTTGATGACCATTGCTCCCATCTCTCCTTAGTAAATTGTGGAAAACCACAAGGGTCAATACTTGGACCAATTTTATTTTTTGTTTTGTAAGTGCTATATTAAACTATATATTTTATTTTATATCTTTTAAGTGCTAAATAAACATTATTATTTAGATTTCTTTTTACTTGAAAATAAGTCATAGTTAGAAAGTGTGGGTCTGAAGTCTGTTTTAGAGGTTAAAGCTATGGCTTAAACAGATTTTGTTCATGTAACAGGGTAGATCTGTATCACCACACTAACTCACCTTCACACTGGTAGTGGTTTTGTGTGTGTGGGGACATGCACGTTTGCTGTGAGCTTAAGCTTGATTTGATGTGATTGTGCACAGGTGTGTCTGGGTGTGTCTCCTCCTCTAGGAGGTTATTTAAGTGCCGCATGGTCACCACTGCTGCCCTCTCATTTTGCTGTTGTTTCTCTGTGTGCAGGTATGTGGAACGCATGTTTTAATGTAGAACATAACCCTCGTTGGTGATGTGTTCTGGATTTTGAAGAATGTCCACATGCGGCCCCTCTCACTTTGCTGTTGTTTCTCTGTGTGCAGGCCAGGTTCCGCCGCATGTGTTGCAGCCTTAAGGCAGGTTTGGGCTTCCCAAAGGCTGAAGTTAATGCCGGCCTTTATATTGCTGATGGTGTGGACAACACTGCCATCAGTGAAGAGATGGAGTGAGACTGTGGAAGCAACCAACTAGCAGTGCAGCGGCCTGGACCTCAGACTCCTCTCCCCTAAAGAGTTGGAGGAACCACTTTTCCCTCCTTTTAAATGAACTCTGAAAAGGACAGTGACTTTTTATAGTTATTCCCCTGAAGTCAGTCCAGTTATTTAGTGTATATTTATGTAGTATAATAAAGTGTATTTTAAACTGCTTGTCGTTGTGGTGTCTCTTGCCCTTATTGGTACTGTTTGGTCAATATATAACCTGGCTGTTACATTCACCAGACCCTCGCCTCCCTAACAAGCATCTGTTAAAACACATACATGTCCCAAACTTTGTATTTCTGATCCTGTTCTGATGCCTCCTGGCCTCAAGCTCAGCATCTTAGAAAAGAAAAAAAGACATTCAGCCTGTTTGCTTCCACTTAATTTGGAGGCAGTCATGCAAACTAGGCCACCAAGCAGGGGATAATTGGTCATGTAATTATGAAAAGTCAAAAATGCAAATGAAGATATAGATACGGCAGCCGGTCAAGACGACGTCTGGACACTTGACCTATTTTCTGTCCTGAAAAGGCGCGTTTCTTGCAGAGTCTTAACCCGGATTAACACATGGGAAATCAATTGGAATAACAAATTCAGTACAGGGATTGAAGCATGACTCCATAAAGGGAAAATATAATCCACAGGTCGCACAGGACTCAGTTTTCATTACCGTTTTCTCCGTTTCTGTATTTGTAACACCTCTCTCCTACCAAGCTCACATGGGTGTTTTTTTCGTCTCTTGTCGTGTCCTCTGACCTTTGGCCTCCTTCCTGTTGGTGCGGCTGGTGATCGAGGAGCCGACCCTCATTCTGCTGCTGTAAATCACTCTGGATAAACACATCAGCCACAGGCCTAAAATGCAAATGTAACCCGCTCTCTCAGCCAATGTTTGCTTGCAGCTTCACTGTCCTTATTGATATGTATGTATATGTATATACAGCAAGAAAACACTTCAATAGGCTCTTTCTTTGGTGTTCTTTCATTTATTTAATCCCCTAGCTAATAATCCAGCAGTGTTTCATGTCCAGCTAGAAAACAAACATGTCAGTACCCCATGTATCACATTTAGTCTGTTACAAAATCCAGAATATAAAAGCATTAATCTTCCCAACTAAGCAATTAGAATTAAAACATAACATTTGAATGCACTACAAAATGGTAAAATATAAAAATCTAAAAGTATAAATAGAAATTTGGTCCATCGAGTTGATTACTATAATATTATTTACATTAGATTATTATTTTTTATTATTCCAGGCCTTTATTTTATATTTGACACACTGCTGCTACCATTGTGACGATATTTACAGAAAGAAGTTCAGTGCATGACCTCTATAAAAGACAAGTTAACAAAATATCTCATCTGATGTAAAAAGATGCCGTCTTTCCCTTTTTCCCCCAGTTTGGCTCGGAGCCAATAAATACAAATTCTAGGAAAAGCTTGTTAGTTGAATGAAATGTGGCAGTACAGCATTAAGATATTGGACATTAATCTACCGCTTGTATCAAAGTTAAAAGTACAGGATGAAAAGTACAAAAAGGCACACATTACAAAACCCCAGGGAGTCCAGCTGCAAGCTACAACGTCCTGACTGACGGATTTTTATTTAATGTAGCATTAGTCTGGCGTCTGGCAAAGTCCTGTTGGTGTTGAAAGAGGAAGGACAAAATGCTGTTGCTCATCTGTAAAAGTTCTGTTGTTGTTTTAAGGGTAGTTACACCAGGGATTCAAGGCTCTCGGCAGTGCTGGCAGTTCCCGCCACGATGGTACCGTTGTTGTCGGAGGACTGAAAGGTTTCTTCATCTTCTTGAGTCCCAATGAGACTCAGCATGGCTTTGTACAGGAACTGGTACTGCTCCTGTAAATCAAAAACCAGTAACCAATTGTTTTATATTCAGGGTTCTTTCATTACTTCAGTATTGCTATTACTATATTGTAAAACAGATCACAGCCTTTACGATGTCACTGAAGATTCCTGGTCTCATGAGGTTTGTCAGCTTGGCCACTTGGAAGACATCAACTGAACCCTCGGCCTCCAGCTGGTTAGTTAGAGATGTTAGAGCGCAGAACGTTCCAGCCGTGACTCCACCCACACTTGAAAAACAAAGAGATCAAACCTGTCCTGACCATAAAATATCACACCATAAAATTCACTGAGTGAAATTATTCTAATGGTAAATGTTGACCAGTCAGTGAAGGTCTTACTCATCATGGACCACAGTGGGCCCGTCCTTGGTGGCACTCTCCTCTTTCACCAAGTTGAGGAGCTCAAAGGTTTTGCTGATGGGACTGTCTGGGTTTGGCCAGCGGGGGGCACGGTAGTGTTTCACCTCCAGAACGTAGTCATCCTCATGAGATAAGGGGGAAAGAGATCAGACGTCGGCAATGAAAAGTCACTATGATTCCCCTAAAACCAAAGTGCTTTAGTTGGAAAACCACATTTAAAACATTTAATGACAAAACTTTGTGCTTTGTATTATCTGGAGAAAAGAGACACTGTTTCTGGAAAGATGGTATCGATGGATTTAAATGATCCCTTCCATGGATTCCCTGAGAGCAAGTGAGGAAAAAATTCTGGTGAAAGGTTTAGAAACAGTTTTCACCCGATTTCACAGAAAAAAGAAAAAAAATAGAAGTGCTGATAGCTTTGAAATGTGTTTATTTGCACTTAAGTAACAATTAAATCTAATCATTTGTTGTTTTATAATTTTGTTGTGAAGCGAAGCTGTAATGATCCAGGATTTACTTACCTGTGTGGCTTCCAGCACGTAGTCATGGACCACCAGCATGTCCTCATTGGCCATACAGATGTGATTCTCACTCCTCTGAGTGACAGTGAACATCTCATAGCTGATTGGCTGCCCTTTACGAGGCCAAATGACACACAGCTCCTCCTCCGTCTAACAACACAGGAAGTCAGCAGATGGTTACATCGCAGTCTGAACCAACAACTCTATATATGGAACTACATCATCCTGTGACATCAGAATGACAGGAGATGATAGAGGAGCAGTGGCCCTCTTGACACTCAAAGGTTTACTATGCAGGATTTTCCTCAAAAAACAAACAAAAAAACAATGTATAGACTGTTACAAAAACTAGACAGCACTCAGGGAACACAAACATCCAACAAGGCAGCTCAGTTTACCCATTATGTCATTGAACCTAAAAGCAATAGTCCTATGATAGTTTGACCCTCATAATATGACTCCTTGACAATGAAAACCCACCCCTAGAATTTAGCATCACACTAGTTTTATTATTAGTTTGATTGTTATTCAAGAAAAACAATATTTCATTAATGGTTATATACTCAGTAAGATGCGTCAAATTTGACACCTAACTCAATCAACACAGATTCATCAATTAGATTTTAGTTGCAAGTCTGCATTATTATTATTATTTGTTATATCACGGTAGTGAATTTTCCCTATAAAGTTAAACATTGTAGATCACCAGATCTGGAATACTACTTGGATCCAGATCAGACTTTGATATGTGGTAGATCTTATGTGGATGTCAACGTATAATTTTTGTCCAAACATTGCAAGCATTTTCCATGAAGTTCAATTCCGCAACATTAAAGCATGCTTTAAAAAAAATCTTGATCCAGAACCAAAATCATACCCTTCCTCTTTCATCAAAATCTGTTCAGAATGTTCTGAGAAATCCTGCTAAAAACAGACAAACCAACAGCAGTAAGAACATTACCTCCTTGGTGGAGATACTGAACCTCTCAGGATTGGTAACACAGCAAAAGTAGTAAATTTAGGCTGTTCAGATGGTGCAAATGCAAGGATTCCATTTGAGGATAAGCTTATGAAATACTGCGTGAATGGAGTAATATGAGTTTCCTCCATTCTTAACATTCTGCAGACAGAGTGCAGCATTAAAATGCAGCCATTAGATTTATATCCATCTAAATATCTCACTCTGAAAGAATACATTTCATTTCTTCACCTCGCTTAACGTTGTCCCCAGCAGCGATACAATGACCTGGGTGTTGTGGTCCCATATCATCCTCCAGAAGTCCTTTACAGTGCCAGGCAAAGGAGTCTGGGTAATGATGAACTCGTTGCTCTGCCTGTACCCCTGCAGGAACAGAACTTTGACTTAGTGTTTTTTTTAAAACTTTTTTTTTTTTACTTCCAAAATATCAAGAGAATAATACATCTCACTCCTGTCTGCTTTTCACTATCTAATGAGTCAAAATGATTACACAATATTGGTGTCCAGCAATATCGCTCAAGTGCAGCTTATCAATATTACATGAAGAAATATTACAGCTATATGGATGTGGAGATGGTTATCAGTTCTGGTGTTTTAAAGGAAGAGTACAACTTTGCAGGAAACTCGGAGTCAAAGTCAAACTCAATTGAATACATCCTGGAGCTCTCTCTCTGATTAAATTCATGTCTGTCTCCTCCTCTGACTTTGGAGAAGATTTAAGCCTGAACAGAATGAATTCCTTCTTACTGTGATATATGATGCATTAATGTAGTCTGACGTTTCTGACAGGCGCACTCGCGACCTCTCAACTGCAAAGACAGAAAAACAATATTTCAAAGTCATGCAGACTTGGAACCAAATTGTAGCTGGGGAGGCAAATTATACATTAATGTGAGACAAACTGACATTTTTATCCTATAAACGCTGCAGCTCCTGAGGTGACACACATGTTGGACTCACCAGGAATCACAGAACATCTTCTGTTCTTGCTGCGGTTGCAGTCCTGCAGAGCTGTAGAGTAGTCACCTTCTTTCACCTCAGGGTGACAAACCAGCTGTGGGAACACCAAACGCCTGTTACTGATTGGTTTCAATTATTTAGTTCTTTAACTTTATAACGTGACAATTTTGATGATGTGTTTCTTTGAACCTGTAAGTTCAACGGGCATTCTCAATGTTTGCCTGTTTTTTTTTTTTTTTTTAAAGTGAAGTTTCGGTTCTGGACACAGCGAACCGTTTGATTAGCTGCTCACCTTGAATTGTTTTTCCAAGCACGTCCTCCCAGCTGGTCCCGGGATCAGCAGCTCATTCACGTACCTGTGCAGGTGAGCTGCTACCACCTCTGTCTCTCCAGACAAGATGGCTTCCACCAAAGAATCATGAATAAAAATGTATTGTTCCTGCAAAGAGGAGAGGGTAACATTTCTTTTCAAAAATGTAATCAGCCCAGTTTTAGACTAGCCATGTTTTGACCTGCAAACACTTCCTGGGTTCAAACAGCTTGTTGAAATGTAACATTTGATGACTGAAGATCTGTATGGATGTGTGGGCAGACATTAAGTTGACCTCTGACCTCAGTCTGAACCAGGTAGTTCCTCTGTGTGCGGATGTGTTTGAGGAAGCCTGTGATGTTGACGGTGTTTTCTTCTCTTATCTGCTTCAGCATGCTATCAAGGACGATGTACGTGCCCGTTCTGCCCACGCCAGCACTTCACAGCAACAAGAAAGGAAAAGAAGAATGAGATAAACTGATGTGAGGATAAAAATGAAAAAAAAGAAGAAAAAAAAAGAGGTCTTACCTGCAGTGCACCACCACAGGCCCCATGTCATCCGTCCTGGATCTGGACGACTTGCGGATGAAGCTGAGCAGCGGAAGAGCAAACTCTGGGACACCCATGTCGGGCCACTGGGTGTAATGGTACTGGATCACGGTCCGCTCATTGCTCCGCCCCTTCTGGGATCCCTGCAGATGGACAAAACCAAAGAAGAAATTATTAAACAAATATCTGAAGCAGGGACTCGATGTCTTCAGTCAAACACTTCACGGGTGTTTGTTTTACTAACCAACAAAAACAGACACAACCACAGCTGTAACTCGTTGTCCTTGACATTTCCCATTACTTAACACTCTGATAAACAAGACTGGTCTGTTGTGCTTTCTCCATGTGTACTTCAAATCAATCCAAAAGGTGGGAACAAATTGTATCTTGCATGAATGCATTTTGGCACCTCAATATATTTGTTTTTTTTTCATGGCCACTCCAGGACTCTTTGCTCTCCAAAGAACTGTAATCACTGACAGTTGTCTAATTCCTCATGGTTTTATCTTACATGGGAAAACAATGAAAAAAATGAAAATACATGAAGGGTCTCAATAGTGAAAACTACAATGCTTTTTATATTAACATGATCAGAGAATTTTTTTCTTTCCTTCATCAGCTTTTTTGGTCCTTAACATCCACGTGCTGCTAAAACAATAATATTTTGAGCACTTAAAAGCAGCTATCACAATCACTCTGTGATCTGATTGGCTGTTAGTCTGACCTTTTTGGTTTGGATGTTCCTGACAGTGAAGGTCCTCTGGGTGTAGTAGGCGAGGACCCTGCTGCTCTTCACTGTCACCAGGTAGCTGCCGTACTCCTGCTGCACCTCAGCCGGCCAGTACTGATCACACTTCCTCTGAGGAGAAAGTTAACACATCAAATATTATGAATCATAATGAAAATGTAAGTTAGATTTGTGTATTTATTCCATATGAATAAATAATTTAAATTACACTTTTACATTTTAATGTAATTAAAATGTAAAAGGACAAATACATTTTACTTTTAACTTTCTCACCTACTTTATACGCACCCTGTTTTCTGATAAAATTAAAAAAATATTTTTAACTTATTGGATTTAGTATGTTTTCCACAAATTAAAAAAATATTTATAATGCAAACTTTTCAAAGAATGATAAAAAAAAACTGGCCTGGAAGTACCTTTATTCATCATTAGAATATTTATAATCAACATGTATATGTCTCTCTGTCAGTATCAGACGTGGTCTCAGATCATATGGAGGAATATTTCCCCTCATGTTAAGTTCAGACTGTGTATTTGAATCTGGTCACTCACTCTTCCCTTCTCCACCAGGTTGGTGATCATGACGATGACGCAGACGTTTTGCTCCCAAACCATCCTCCAGAAGTCCTCAGTGCTCGACCTCAGAGGACCCTGAGCGGCAATGTACGACCGCGACTTCTTGAAACCCTGAGGGAATGCACAACAGCTGCTTTTACAAACTCCTGAAAGACCTTCTACATTTCACACAAAGTACAAATACCACCTTTTTCCATAGCAGCAGTCTGAAATTAAAGTGACACAAGAGACAGATTAAAACAAAACTGTTGCTTGCAGACAGCAAGTGGTTGTCATTGTAGCCACAATGGCAGCTTCGTGCTGCATTCAGATTGTGTGATGGTTAAACTTTTTCAATTTGCTGCTGCAGCTTGCTGTTTGACCATGGAAACCACAGACCAATAGAAATGTTAAAAAATACAGAGAGCTAACTTTTTATTGAGTTGCAATCAGTTTTTATTTCTGGACAAATTCCTATTTTAACCTGATGATGGTATGAAATGTGAAGTCAGAGGATTTTCAAAGTTATTACACCTCATCCCGAGGGAAACATGAATGTGTGGACCAAACGAAATTCAATCCATCCAATAATTAATGAAAACATTTCGATAAAAGCCACTTCATGGAATGCCCAGTGATCATCAGAGATAATAGGATTAATCCTCTGGGAACCATGAATGTACAATACCAATACATGGAGTAGATGTTCAGATAATTCACTGTATAAGACACTATTGATGTTGACACTAGATGAAAAGACAGGAAATTACAATTCATGAGAAAAACAAGACATTTAACTCAAAGCCAAAAATGTGCTGGTGGAGTCAGGTGCCCATCAACATCAACTGGATTCATCCTCTGGGAACCATGAATGTCTCTAGAAAATTTCATTATAATCCATCCAATATTTGAGATATTTCAGCCTGGATCAAAGTGGTATGCTATCAGTGTGGCTGACAAAAACAATGGTCATAACTCTGGCAGCAGAAGCCAAGGTCTCCTTACAATAAGTGGAAGGGATCAAGCTGCTAAAATACTGGATCCTACATTTTCCACATCTGTTCCATTAATCTAGAGGTGGCTGTATCACACAATATGCAACAATGTGCCAACAAAGGCAGGGAAGAAGAAGACTGTATACTAAAAAGCATGGACATAATGCCGGATTTTCAAATGCTTTAAAATCTGTCTTTATAAAAGGTTTATGAGGGAGGAAGTACATTCTACAAATATGTAGGAGCTCAAGGAGCCACATGAGTCATTTTGGAGAGAAGCTGAATGTAAATATAACTTTTGTTTGTTTCAAAGAAAACTCTGCAGGGCTCCTTTAAGGCCAGCACAGCAAAGAACGTGTCACACGTTCTCGGCAGAGGGCGGCATTCAATCAGCCACTTTAATAGTTTAATAACCTTCACATGACTGACAGCCTAAAGTTGCCTTTGCACTGTGAGACACAGACAAAAGTGCGAGCTTGAGAGACCCTCAACGTGCTTTAGCAACTTTGTAACCTGTACTCCGGCTCTACAGAGAGGCCATGACAGTCACAGGGGCTTTTTGTGTCCTCTCTGCCTTTAACAAAACAACTTGATACTGAAAATGAGAGTTTAATTGTGCAGTGATAATGCAGAGCCATGCAGGTCTCCGCTAACAACAGCATGTCTAATGAATAGGCTTAAAACTATACAGGGGCAAGTACTGACTTTGGTCTAGGAAGACAGAGGGAAAAGTGAAGTGGCTCTGAGAACAAAAATAAAATACGTTTTTGCAGTGTGTTTGACTGATTCAGTGAGCTGAGACAAGGCTAGGGGTGAAGATGAAGGCCTCGGTTTGTAGAGTGCTTAGAAATTAAACTGAAAAACAGGCTACGACAGGTTCCTTACATCCACATAGTTTGCGTTGATGTAATCACTCGTCTTCCCGTCTTTGTCAGCCTGCGGCGTGAGTCGAACCCGACTGTGGTCATCTGAGGTTTAAAGACAAAAAAAAACAATTAAAAACATAATGATAAAAGGAAGGAGGAAACACTTTTTAAAATCTAAATACAGATCTAAGGTTAAACCTTTACAAACCTTTACATAAATATAAAGTTCAATCTTTTAAAAAGGCTGAGAAAAAAAAGATCCTGAAAAAGATGCTCTCTGTAGTCCTTTAATGATTTTACTCATATGGGAGGAAATCGTGCATGTGTTGGGACTATTTTCAGCTGTGGATTAATCCACATTAGTGATTATTTGGGGCAGCGGTACATGATGCATGATGTATGTGTGACTGCAAACTGTAAACATGTGGCAGCATATTTATGTTAATGAAAGAAATACATTTCTTTGAGAAGTTACAAAAACCACAGCTGCCATATTTGTAGCGTAGTATTGTTTTTGTCTGAAAATGTACTCACAGGCCAGGATGTTGCTGTATCTGTTTTTGGTCTTGTTATCAGGATGGTTGGAGCTGTCAGTCGTCATTTCCATGTCCACCGTGCATGACTGAACCTCCTGAACACATGAACACAAAAAACACAACAAAGTCAAACTTAAATCCCTAAAAGATGAGAGGAGGAGCTACTTACAGTTCTACACCCTTCAGCACAGGTAAAGGTTTTGCTTCTACATTTGAATTTCTGTATTTACATTTTTGGACCCGCACTACTTCTCCTTTTTATGTATTTATTTTATTATCTATTAACTACTGTAAGCGGTTAATTTGTAGTTTGTTAGCGTTAGAACTCAACACTGTAGTTTCACTGTTCAATCACTACTGTAGACTCCATCTTTCTAAAATAGGAGATTCGTTGTCCATCATTATGTGTCAACATGTAAAACAAGTAAGATATTAATATTAATACTGTGAGTTTTTAAAACGACCAATTCTTAATATTTGGAAACTGTTAATTTGTGCAAAACTGTGTGCAACTCAGTTTATGGGACAAAGAAGTGAAAGCTGGAAAAGAAAAAAAAAAGAGAAATCTTGTAAAAAAAACAAAACCAGTCCAGGATCCACTTCTTAAAATACATGCATGACTACTTCAAAGAGCAGCCATGCCCTGTAACATCCACATTCCCACATCAACAAAAACACTACAAGACAAGACAATAAACACGGTGCAGCAGCGTTCCATCGGTGAATAAGACATGAGGAGGAGAGCATCTTACCTCATAGCTCTCCTTCAGTATCTAATGATGAGGGTGAGGAAGCAGCAGGCAGCAAGGATGTTTCCGTGACAACACAGTGAAACAAAGAGGTGCAAAAAAAATACAAATTACATGAAAAACACAGAAAACAACAAATTCATCTCACGATATAGCTCATGCTACTGCACTTATCGTTTCCTAATTAGGAAACACAGGATCCCCAGGTCAAGGACCACATGCTTGTCCTTCTGTGAGACGAGTGATGCTGTTTTTAAACAGCAATGCACCAGGTGCAGGCACAACTGACTTTTAAAGGGAATGGGAGATGATGCTCTGATTGGTTTAACTCATGTTACGTTTAAAACACACAGACGAATAACTGAAAGACTAAATACTAACCCTTTGTGTGATTTTTGCGTCTAGATAATGCACCGTTTAACTAGCAAAAGGCAGTTGGACATGCCGAATCTCAGAGAGCTGCTCTCACCTGATGCATTTAAAGCTACCTTAAATGACTTGAATGCAGGAACGTCTGGCTGTAAATGTTTCGTGTGACTCACGAAGCCCCTGATTGATCATGACGCTGACAACTTGTGACAAACATTGATTGATATTTTGTAAATTTTGTAAAGCAATGTAAACCTGTAAATGTAAACTGTCTGTCTGCTGTAACCCTATTTATTTGTGCTGCTGCCTGTCTTGGCCAATGACGCTTATTATTATTAACAAAGAATTCATCATAATCCTGATCAGAGAATCTAAAAGTCAGGTCATGTTGCAGTGTAAGAGTGAGTGTGTCACATCATCACAGCACATCGTGCAGCATGCAGACAACAACACGACCAACCTCGAAAAAAAAAACCCACACACCACAGGCACATTCTGGACAATAGTGACATTCTTTACAAAAACATGGATTTTAATTTCATTTGGACTTTAAAACAATGTTTTCTTTGTACCTCAAACTCCCGTTGAAAGCTGTGGTTGTTGTGAAGCTCGGCCACGTGTTTCACAAACTCCTTCACTGGAAAAGCTGTTTCCTTGTCTGGAAGATAAACAGGAAAAAAAAGGAGTGGTACTCCAGTCAAAAGTTGAGTATTTGTATTGTGTCTGTGATTTTGTTGTGGTAAATATTATGTTATTTAAATATTATGGTGGAGGGAAAGCTGAGCACACTTTTCTGGAAAGTGAGGACGTATTTAAAACATGAGGATGTATTTAGAGAGAAAGCACATTTTCAGAAATTAAAGGCATTCATTTAAAGGATAATTGATCATTATGCTTGTGTGTATCCTCACATGTAAACAAACAATATAAATGTGTGTGTGTGTTACCTGGTGTTAATGCAGCACCAGGTGGTGCAATGATGTCTCTGGGTGATGAGCTTTCATCGATGTAGAAGTGAGCCGTTTGAAAACAAGCCCTGCAGACAAAACACGCACACACACACACACACACACACACACACACACACACACACACACACACACACACACACACACACACACACACACACACACACACACACACACACACACACACACACACTCAACTGACAGGCAGAAGATGCTTTTGTTTTCATGTGATTCTGCATTGGCCCAGATTTGGGAGAATACATGGTAATCTTCCCAGAAACACAGGAAAAAAGATGTTTTGTTAATCCTTGAGAAGTTTTTAAACGGATGAGATCATCTCCAAAGAACCTGTGTTGTCTCAGCCAGAAATGGGCATCAGGGATTATCAGTGACAACCCCCCCCCCAAAAAAAACAGTAGAAGGGTTGAGCTCAGAGATTAAATGCATGTTTTGGAGGAAAGACAAGCTGTTTTTTGTAAATTTCCCCACTGTGGGACTAATAAAGGGATATCTTATCTTATCTTATCTTATTCTCTAAGGGAATCTGACAGTTTATTCCATTTATAAAAGATTGATTTTGATTTCATCTAGGCCTAATCAGCACTAAATTCTTTCGTCCTAAAGTTTTATTGTGTTTCACTTAATTTTTATTGTTTGATTAAACAATTAGAAACAGAGGCGCAAGTCTTTGTTTTGAGGTTTCAACAGGACTATCTCGGCTGTCCCTGACATCACAGCCCCAAGAGTTGCATGCATAGCCTCCGGGAGACCCTGGCCCTGGCAGAACAAGACCCCAGCCTGCTCTCTTCATTGCTGAGGTGAAGGCCAAAACCCCGATGTGGTCAAGGAGCCGGGCCACATTGCATATTAACCAATCGTCAAATACTTCAGGAAACACTGGTCAACCCGCCAGAGTAGCTGATTAATTGAGTGATATATTAAATGACTAATTGCCCTAAAGATTGAGGGACGTTTGAATCTTAACGGAAAAGAAAATAAGATTAATCTGCCCGGCTTCAGTTACTGTTTAAATTTCCTTATTACAATGCAAAGTTCATCCTCTGACAGATGGCATTTGATGCCACGAGACATGTTAGATTATTGGTCAAAAGATGTCATTCTGCTGCTGTTCATTGGCCAACTTAGCGTATTTCACTTGTTTATCTACTGAGACTGAGACTGAAACTACTTAATCTGATTATACTGATGTCGGATTGAGAAGCTCAGCGAGAACGTCAACCGGAAATAGGAAAACAGCTGCTGCTCATTCACAACAAACACACTCAGACTTGGTCTGAATATTTTCAACCTTTTTTGACACTGAAAACTCCGTATCACTCTGATGAACTTTGGCTGCATGTTTGTTTGCAGATGTGAAGGATTCAAACATGAAATGACATTTCTGGAAATAAACTTTTTGTTGATAAATTTGTCTTGGGTTGAGTTCCTTTTCCATCTTTCTTACTAATTTCTCTGAGCTACACAAAAGCTGCTCCATAAAGTTGGAAGTGATAAGATACCTTAAAAAAAACAACTATTCAGCTACATGCTTATTTTGCTGTGCATCTCCAAGCTTGTTGTAAACTTGCAAAACTGACCAAAATCCCCTCAAACTGCTTGACCTCAAATGCACAGCAGTGTCCAAATGAGCACCGTGTTGTCAGCAGGGAGGGAAACAGGACACAAGGCAGGATTAGTACAGTTTGGCCTCCTGTTGCTCATCCTACAAGATGCTGACACGATTCTGTCTGTCTGACATAATCAGGCGGATGTCCTTTTCTATCCCCTGACCCTCTCTGGATGCTCTCAGCTGTGTGGACACTTGCAGCGCTGCAGCCAAGGTACATCGTTGTCCGAGGATTAATCCCCCAGCTCCTCAGATTATTACCAGCTTAGTGTTGCTCAATCTTGGAGATACAACAACAAGATGAGCGCAAAACAAGAACAATATGTCGAGTCTCCAGGACTGCAGATACAGCCTTTGAAAAATATGACTAAAAGTGTTTTCACTGAGTTTGACAACATACCCTTGATTGGATTTCTGAAACTGGTTATTTCGCGGTCTGAGTGGACAGTGGAGGGTTTTTTCTTCTTCTTTCGTAATAGTGAAAGATGTTTTCAGCAAAAGAAGAAAAGGAACTTTTCGGTTTAAGCCGTTGATAGATTTAAAGAAAAATAGTTTTACTGCTCAAAGAAACTTTTGTTTGCTGCAAATAATACGTCTCAATAAAAAAAAAGGAAAAACAGCATCTCTCAAGGTGAAGGAATCAAAAACACTGCTGTCAAAAGCAAGCGGCGGCGACAAATGAATGGCTTCATTCAGTGCGACAGAAGCTGCATCAGCAGCAGAACACAGCAAGTATTGTTTGTGAAGGGGTTGACACACACACACACACACAGACACACACACATGCCCAGTGTACGATGAAGATTATGTTTGTGTTTGAGGGGATTTAGCTTCCCAGTCAAATATGAGTCTTCTGGCTAAATTCTCCACTTCAGTTGCCATTATATGACATATAAAAAGGGGGACATATGATGGGGTTGAAGGGCAGGCAGTGGGAAGGAGGGGGGAGACCTCTGTGATGTTGGCTCTGTGTGTTGGTTTTTATCATTCACACCTACACAGATCGAGACACAGACAGAAATCAATGATTAAAAGCGGGATGTTGCCACGGGGCTTTTGAGGATGCATGCTATATCATGAATTTGGCATGTTAGGAAAAACCTTGAGTTCAGGTTCTCCAAAGACACAAGGAAACATAAAGGGCGAATGCAAAGAAGGGGGTTATGGGTAACGGAAGGTTGCAGAGATGTTGCACACCAAGACTTGTTGACAGACGTCGAACAAATTGATTGTAGATTTTAACGACATTTTAACGACGGAAAAGAGATAAGATATCCCTTTATTAGTCCCACAGTGGGGAAATTTACAAAAAGGTGGGCATGCAGGAAAAGTTAAGTTAGGTATATTTAAACATTGGAAAAGTTTTTTTTATTATATTTTTGGGCCATTTTTAAGGCAATGTTAGAAATCCAACAGTAGGAAGATGACAGGAAATGAGAGATAAAAGATGAGACATTTTCCATCTCCACATGCAAAAAAGTAGGGCCCTCCAGTTATTTGCCTATTTTAAACAAACACAAAGAGCACAAGTTAAACTAAGTGATGCACAATTTTTTTGATGTACCACTTAAACTGGGACCAAACTGCCAATAAATCAACATCATGTTAACACATTTGTTGATTAACTGAGAGCTTTTCCCCGCTTTAACCAAAAAACAAAGCAAAAAGATAATTGTTGATTCTACATGTCTCATTGAAGTGTGAAAGGGCTAAAAGAGTCATTGTGTAATAATTGGATGATGCTTTGTGTCTGATGGGAAACATGCTGACATGATTAACAATAAAAATTTATGAAACAATAAAACATCAGCCTGTGTTTATGTCAGACTTTTGTGAACTTATTTTCTCAAATTGCCAAAACAATCAAATGAATGGAGTCAAGTCAATGGAGGCATTCCTCATTCTTCTCAATCACCAAACACACCCTCCCATTTGGGGGTTTATTTAAACTGAAACATTTCCCATCTCTTCCTCTCCCTGTCAATGCCTCTGCTGCCCTGCATACATAATGCTGCCTGCTCTTTCAGCCCCGCCACCATCCCAGCATGCACCTGTAGGCACCAGGTAGGGAGTGTAAACAAACCTGCTCCTCTAATAAACTTTTCAAATTCAGCAGTTGTCTCACTGACCTCCAGTAGACGAGGATACTGATAAGGACTATCAGGCCAACGACGGTGAGGGTGGAGATGACTGCCAGAGGAACCACAGCCTTCCTCTCCCTTTCCCTGATCGAACCAACTCTTGACTCATGGCTGCTGTTATTAGCATCTGAAGAGAAAGAACAGAGGAGGAGAGACATTAAACTGCAGGAGGGAGGAAAGAAGTCAGAAATCCCTGGGACATGGAGGTTTGATAGTAAATAACCTGCTCTGCTTATAGACATGCATCGATGGGTCTCAAACTTTTATCTCTAATGTACCTCTACTACCAAATAAAATTAAATTTGTTCATTTTAGTTAATAAAATTAAACTGCATCTTATTTTATATATAATATTTTTTATATTATATATATTATATATTTTACAAAAAAATGCTCATGGTCAGAAGTGAAATGTCTTTTACTTTAAGAACTTATAAACATTCAATCATGCGAAAAATTTCCTGGCTGATGTCACCGCGTTCCCAGATCTTAGCTATCAATACAGATTTACTGGTGACTTGTGATGTGAATTGTGAATGTGAATTATCCTTTACGAGCGGGACATGCCCATTTTGTCTCAATGTATGAGGGAAGTCTACAGAAGAGATGGACTAAATTTGAATCAAAAATTCAATCTTGTTGTTCTACGATGCCCTCATCCCTTTTTATAGTGAACTAAATCAAAACTTTGTGGTGGTCCAATCACAAGTTGGAAACAAAAACACCTAAATATATCTTTAATAAATACTTCAAAAAGAAACCTGAACCATATGACCAGCATAACACTGGAACACAATAGAACACCATTTACATTCACCCACCTACGGCACCAGTACCAAACTCATCACATTCAAAACACCTTCCAAACCACTTGAAATAAAAACAGAGACATATAAAGGTTCATAATTGAAAGTCAGGCACAGACCAAATGAGTATCACATTAAGAGTCAATCAAGCAGCACAATTATAACACTGAATAATGACAAAAAACAAACCTGATGGCTAAACCTGACCTCACTGAACCGCTACTATTGAATCGTCCCTTTATGCTCCGATAACCAGTGAGGAAAACACTAGTAAGGTTGAAAGGAAGATTTCTACAGCGGAGGGCCAGGGAGCAAGTCGATTCTTAGTTTAAGCTGGTTTATTAAATAAATAAATATAAAAAAAACACACTTGTGTCAATAGTCAGAGTGGACAAAGCACAACAGCGCACAGAACTATGGATCCCAACTTCATTTATAATCGACTGCGAGGAGGTGCATGTGTGTTGGTGTGTTTGTCTGGGGTGGGTGTGAAGAAATCCATGTGAGCTGGAAAGAGTGTCGATGTATGCACTGTAAATAAAGGTTTATGTCTTGTATAGTGACTGAACATGGCTGCAGCTGTGTCGCTGAACTTATGGCTGTCTTTCTGTCAAATACTGTATTAATCTGAGGAATCCTGACTAGAATTGAAAATGTCTGTTGCTGAGTGAATTAAGACACGTCTAACCGACTCTCTACAGCTGAACTGTGAACACCGTTTCTATTCTGTTGAGCTCTGGCTAAAGTAGGCCTGCACAACCAAAGCATGCCACCCAAAACTTACAATCAATCAATATAATCATTTTTAGTGTGTTCATTTTGTTTTCTCTCCCTACTATATATTATTTATGCTAGTCGTCTTTGTAGATTTCTTTAAATTGTGCAAAAAAGTATAAAAAAAACAAAAAACTAAAGCTAAGGTAAATGTGAATTACACCCTTACCCAGATGGAGTGGTGCAAAAACACAAAGCTACATTTGTTATTAAAAACCAAGTCCGTACTACTATCAGATGTTGACTCCTGATGAGCCTTTGGACCCTTGCAGCCCATCCTATACACATATGAATTGGATTCTGCCTTGACTACACTACCAACTTTTAGGAATATAAATATCTAAAAGTTGGTATGGATTGATTGTGATAACACAAATCACAAAATATGTTAAATGTGATTATTTGAGGTCTGCAGCATACAAAAACCACCTATCAATGTATTTACCTTGACTTAGAGGCTGTTTCTCAGGATCTATCTTTTTTGCACAATCGGATTCGGTTCAGCCGTGAGTGGCTGGGTCGTCCCTGTTGTCTGGTTAATAAGAGAGCCCATTGTGTACTTTCTACTTTGTGTTCCCACAGAGGACGACACATTCATTCAATCATCCATGCAACAGATCTTTTTCTGCCTCTCAAAAAACTCTGGACAAAGTGGAGATGATAATTGGCAAAGAAAAGAAAAGGCCCAGACAGAGGATGGGAAAGGTTATTGGTTAAGAAAGTGATTCACAGAAGATCTGATGACAATCATGGACACAAAATGATTCATTGACACAGAACAGATTTGAAATTGAACAATGAAGTGGAACTAAATGATGAAGATGAAGTTGCTGTATCCTATTTTAAAGGACCATATTAGTTTTTACCTTACCAGTTTGTAGACCGATTTCTTAGCTTCTTTTACTACCCATTTAATTATCACTCAAAATGACATTTCATAAATTTACCTAAAAGGACTTTGCGCTCTGCCCAACATATAGTGCCCTCTGTTCTTAGACCCTTGATTCACAATTAACAACTTTAGATCTGAAGCTTCCTGCTGATAAGACTATCGCTATCACTCCCTTTATTTTCAGTGTCTCAAAGTTCAATCTCTGTCATATTGAAATGCAGCAGCACACATTGACCTTGTTTTAAAAACTCTGACAAGCAAAACTTGCCCAAGATCATGGCATTCATGAGTTCCGTCTCTGGAAAATCAAAAGGCACTCGGTGGAGCGAATACCGCCGCTAAGGCCGAACAAACAATTTAGCTTTCCTGAACCATGGCCCACCACCCCCTACACAAAGTTTTGTGGTGAACGAGTTTAGTAGTTGTTATGTAATTAGTCAAAAATCAAGAATTTAGTGTTTCTCAAATGTAAAAGAAACACTCAAAATCCAGAGCGCCCTTGGATACAGTAATTCAAAAGTGTTCAAACAAGTATTTGAATGCAACAAACTAACAACACAAAAACAAAACAGCCTTTTTTACTTACTGATGGGTTTGTCTGCAGCAACTTTTTAGGCCATGAAAGTTGTTTCAATAGAAACTAACTAAAAATAAGAAGGAAAGGAAATTGGTCTACAGATTTATATTTGATTTGTTGTTTATGAAGTTCAATATGCAAAACCACCTCTGGTCCTTGACATGAGGGCAAATGCCCCCACTAAACCTATTGCATGAGTTTTATTGAGATCATTAGACACTTTGTAATATCTAATAATAAAAATAATAAAGATATCATTGAGAGCTTCATGACATATTTGCAGAGGATTTTAAGTCTTTTTTATGACTGCACACAATGTGTAGTCAGAGACAGTTTATACTGTAGATGGTGATGGTGTTTAAAGAGCTCTGCTGCCCTCTGGTGGTCATGACAGGTAACATTTGGGAAGAGAAGATCTCTGTGACACGAGTCGTAGCTGTAAGCTGAATTTGAAGTTTAAAATCAGGATTTTGTTCCACATAAAATGTTCTTTAATACAACAATACAACACTAATGGTTTGGAAATGGATGAGGGGAACTAGAATTAAAGGTAGTGATGGTACGTTCACCGAAGATTCCTGTTAAGTGACTGTAACGGTGATGTTTTATGTGGCATTCGTGGCTTTTCTTACTTTTGCTTTCCCAGATAAAAATGAAAAAAAATGAAATATGGAGTTGTTGCTGTTAAATGGTGGATTAGTCATTTTTAAGATGGCCACAAATCTTCCTGATCCCTTGGCATTTTGCAGGTGTACTGCACTTTTTCTGCTTACACAGTCAGCTTTTTTTTTACCTGCGACCGGCTCCTCTTCCTCTGACTCTCTCTCTGTGCGCTCGGAGATACTGAAGTCAGAGGACGTCTCATTGTCATACAGGCTTTCACTGGGCCCTGAACCGCTCTCCTCCTCCCCGCCCAGCGACCAGGGCGAAGCCGTGGTTACTGCAGGAATGGTTGACGTCTCTGTGTCTCCTACCTCAGAGGTGATGGCACTACCACTCTCATTTTCAAAATAGAATGCCGAGGAGCGATCATCCAAATCATCAGGGATTTGCCCGGACTCAGGGTTCATGGGGGGGGGAATGGTGTTGGTGATTTTGGTTGAATAAGGGAATGCGCTCTCTCCAGAGGCCGAAGTTTGAACCCTGTCCCACTCCTGATCTACGCCTTCCTGAGAGTAGGAGATCATGGCCGACCCGGAGGCACTGCTGCTAGTGTCTAATGCCTGGCCTTCTAGGGTGGGGGTGAAGGGGGAGGCTAAGGGTGTGGAAGGGAGGGCAGAGGTTTGTAGGGTGGGTTTCCTGTCTGATGGCGAGAACCAGGGATCCCCGTTGCCAGATGTTGTGGCTGCAACAGAAATGGGCAGGTCACTATAGGTGACTTGGGAAAGGTGGGAATGTGAGGAGGATGATGAGGGAGAAATAGCACTATGGGATGGCAGAAGACCATCAGAACCTGCCACAGATAGAGAGTGTAAAAGATTGTCTATACCAACACCAGAGGCTGAGGGGAAGCCTACACTGGAGAATAGCTCTAAGCTAGGAGAGTCCAAGGATGAGGAAGGCAGGAGTGCCTGAGGAGAGGCATGCAACCAGGACGAAGACACTGATGACTCCAGAGAACAGCTGCACATGGGATCCACACCACTAGCTAATGGAAACCCATCACCACTGAGCTCAGGGAGAAAAGACTCTATTCTGCTCCCGATGGCATACCTTGAGTCCTCAAGCCCAACTGAGAAAGAACGGGATAAGCCTGGAGTTGTCCCAGAAAAAGTGAAGTCACTAGAGAGGAGAACTGAAGGCTGGAGGGTGGGGCTGAGAGACAGAGAGACTGTAGAGAGTGATGGATCCCAGAAGGAGTCAGGTCGTTCGGCGGTGACTTTGGTGTCCGACGGATATGGCACAGTTTGGAGAGGCGGGGTATCACTAAATACTAAGTGGTCACCTGAAGAAACTGATGAAGATGTAGACCCAGACAACAATTCACCTTCGCTATCATTATCATCAAACCTTACACCTGGGGAGACAGGGTTAGTCTCCCAACCAGACAGAGGGTGCGAGGGGTGAGGGATGCGAGGCAGGGTGGAGGCAGAGAGCGTAGGGGTTGAGGGAGAAGCTGGGTCACTGCCAGACAGCAGTGCGGTAGCGGCATGCTGGGAGTCCAATGCAGAGGCAGACAACACAGGCCAAGACGAGGAGGAAGGGTCATGCAGACAGTTGGAGGGGGCAGTGTCGGGGTCCGGAGTGTCACACAGAGGGGAGGAGGCAAAGGAGGAGGAGGAGGAGGAGGGGAGGACAGAGGGGCGCTCACCATTCGACAGCGGCTGTGTGGTCTGCAAGAGAACGCCACTCAACTGGACAGAGGCTGTGCTAGATGAAAAATGAGGAATGCTGGAACTTGTGGGCGCGAGAGGAGCAGCTTCACTTGAAGAGAAATGTTCAATCCAATTTTCTTGCTTTGTCACTGGAAGACCTCCAGGTCCAGTGGTCAAACCTCGATCAGTGGTGGTGTCTTTGTTTACAGGACGTGCCAGGCCTTGGTTTGTCTCAGCGTGGATGAAGGATGACGATGTTGTTTTGCTACTGCTATGAGACATCGATGTGGTCACGGTGGTGCTGTGTGAAGAAATACTTTTACCACCTTCTGTCTTTGCACCGGTGACTGTGGGAGTAGAGGATCTAAAACCACCTTTTACTTTTTCAGAGGAGTCTTTTGTACTGATGCCTCCAAGAACAACATCTGTCTTTGTATCGGAGTATAGAGGACTAGTGGAAGTGGAAACGAAGACTTCCTTAGTTGTGGTTGTGGAGTACAAAGGAGCATTGCCACTGAAGTTAGCACTTCCTCTGGTTTCGGGTGACAAAGTGACCTCTGGTGGCCATAATGAGGTACTGTGTGTTATGCCTTCAGAGTGGCTCAGAACTTGACCATTATGGGTGGATCTGACCAGGTGAACTGGATCAGTCGTGGTTTTTCTCCAGCCAGATTCTGTTGTTGTACTTTTGATGCCAGGTAAAGGTAAAAGAGGCGATTCAGAAGTTGTGGTCCTTGGTGAGTTTGTAGGAATCCAGGCCAGGTCGTGATCCTTGGTTTGGACTGGTTCATTCCAAGACAGATCAGGTTCATAGTTGTCCTGTTGATAAGAGAAGGTTTTATAGACACCGAGAGATAACAGTGCTTATTCTGACTTAACAATGTCTTGCAGGAAAAATAAAAGGTTTCTTTACCTCAATGTCAAATTCTTCTGAATTTGGATCCTTTGCATTTTCTAAAAAAAGACACAAATTGCATCATTAGCTACACAAAATAATCAAAAGAAGAATCACAGTATTTTACAACAGTAACAACTCGTTTACAGAGTTGTAATAATGCTGGTCTTAATTTCCTTCAGGTTCAAAATATTACAAAAACAATGCTAACAAACAAAGACTTGAGACAAAGGGCAACACACTGAAAACATTGTGATGAGAACATCACAAAGAGGAAAAGGCAAACTCTGGGACACTGTGTTCCTGGATGTTTCAGAAAAACAAAAATCTCTCTGTTATGATGTATTATAATAATGTGAATTAATGTGTTGCTCCTACAGGATGTAAATATGTGAAATGGCATTGTGAGAAGATGGAAAAGAGGGAAAGATTGCACACACACAAGCAATATGTTGGCTTTATGGTAAACACAATGTCAAAAGATGAGAAAACGACTGCATGCAACATTATCAGACACATTTGGACTTTCATGCATGCATTCCCCCAAAGACACAACCAAACACAGAAAACAAAAAGCATTTGCAATTAAGCATTTTTCTGTTTTATCCTTCTTGTAAAAAACAAACAAAAAAACAAAACAAGCCAAAAGAGGAAATCTGACTACTATCAGCTGCTTTCTTCTGATTGTGAAGCTTTTTGGTTTTCTAACTCCACCCATCTATCACCTAAGAGGGATAAAACAATCCTAGTTATTTGCAAATGCCACAAACGTTGACTGAGCTCAGACGCACAGCACACAGAGGGCATGTGACGGGGCAGATGGTGGTGTGGCGCTTACCTGTGTGAGGCTAAGTCATACATCATGGAGACCAGTTCAAACTGGTTTGTGAAGCATGAGGTGAGGTTTTACAAGTTTAATGAATGGTTTGAGGGAGATGACTCAGGGTTTGGTGTAAAAGGGTGAAAAAAAGGGTAAAATCTAAAAGCTGTGATTTATCAATGGAAGCAATGTTTGATGAGCATGAATAAAATCAAAATAATTCATTTATCTATTGATTAGTAAATCAACAGAAAGTAAATTGATTATGCCTTTTATAATCAATTGTTTTATCAAAAAGTCTACAGCTTTAAAATGGTTACAGCTTCAAAACTTCAAATAAAAATGTCATTAGTTTCTTTATCCCAAGAAATTATAGTACGAACAAATTTAAATGAAATTATTTGAAATAAGGTGGAAATCATAAAATGAATTTTGGCTCTAGTAAATAGTGATTGTAGAGTGGAATTACTTCTGACATTGACATTTTATAGAATTAATGATTAAATGTGAATCAAAATACATATTTAATAGGTTAATTGATCTCAGAATCTTAAATCTTAAATTGTGCTGCTAAATTGCTTTGATTGGTGCAAACAATTTATAATCAGTTCATAACATATTAAGAAAAGCAATGCATGGTTTCCTGACTTTTAGTTATTGTTAAAGGTCTCATATATCAAACAATTTTAGTTTAGTTTTTTCTTATTTATAAAATTTAAATGACATATTTTTTTTCCCACTGTCTGGGTCTGTCATGATCCTATCAAAACTACATCTACAATTTAAAGAGGCAACACTTTAATTAGAAAATGACGTTATAAATGTAACAGATTTCATAAATGATTTGTTGTTGTATGGATAAAATTATAACTTAGTTGCAATTTACCTATGACAGAAAAATATAAACAAAAAAACTAATAAATTAATCAACATCATCACGGATTTTTTGTTGTTGTTGATCAATAAGACAAGATAGCTACATGGCAACAGCTGCACAATGTGTAGGTGCAGCTGATTTGGAATCTTAGTGTTAGCTTAGCGAAGACAATGGTGTCACAAACAGTTCAGCCAAGTTGACAAAGTAGATGTTCCAGAATATCACCCATTCATGCAAGCACGCTGAAACAGGATGCAGGGGATTTTTTTCTTTGTAACAAGACATATTAGTTTATTTAATATAAAGTTTATTTGAAGTACAAAATTACTATGGTTATCATTCTAATTCATATTACACAAAATGCTGCTGCACACATGCAAACATTTCTCTTACTGTCACAGGCAGAGGGAACGGACGCCGCATAATTAATACACAACAAAGGCAGCGACTTCATCTTCCCATGTGTCACAATGGGACACAAGAAATGACCCCCTTGACCCAACACCAAGCATGTTCTTTCATCTCAGAAATATAGAAATATATAGAGAGGCAGATCTGAAGAGTGAACACAGACACTTGTGAGAAAATTTAAAACAGCCAAAGACAAGTCAAACAGCAGAACTGCATTTGTGTGTGATTGAATCCTGACAAAACACAATATATATTGTGTATATATATATATATATATATATATATATGGTAGGGAGGGTGAAGAGTACAGGGAGGAGGAAAAAATGTCATTTCATTCAGGGTGCAGAGGGAGGATGAGTGGAAGGATGGAAATGCTTTTAAAATTTATGAATTTATAAATTTGACTTATTGTGTCATAATTATTACTTTAAAAAGACATAATTCATATTGAACAAAGGACTTAGTTTTTTTTTGTGTGACTGTTAATGTTTCAACTTTTTTTTCTGTTAGGAATGAACTTTCTCTAATCTTGATCTTTTTTTTTTGAAAGTCTTACTTCTCTGCTCTACGAAGCCAGAGAATAATGTTTTATGCATTTCAACCTTATCTGCAAAATAAATAAATAAATAAATAAATAGAAGAATTAAAAAAATAAAGACGAGAGAGACAAATGGCAGCTGAATGAGAATTTTCTGTACATTTCATCTGCAGAACTCTACGTTCAGTCTCAGGCACGTTCGCTCTTACCGGGGTCGTCGATTGGCATGACGACCATCAGCAGGTCGCTCACACGTCCGTACAGACCGTTGGTGCACACCGCCACCACCTGGACCACATAGCTGGTGTTGGCTAATAGGTCATCAAGGATAGCCCCCTAATGCAGGGAGAAGGCATTAAATCAGCATTGAAGAACCATAATGATAAATCCCAGTAATGTTTAGTATAGTGCGTATAATTCACATTACTGTCAATCAGTTTAAGTTGATATCCTTCTGGACAGTTGGTTTAGGTTCATGGCTGAGAAAGTTTATAAACCTGTCAATATGCATATTCTTAAATGCACCAATAGGTGGATTTCTGAACAATGTAATGGTGAGAGGTGTGATAAGACCTGAATCTGACAATAAAACTGATAACAGAACTGAGAGCTGATGGGGAGAAAAAACATGTTTTACAACATAAATGAAAGTGGAATGCAATCATTAGGAAATGAATCGTGTCTTCAACAACATTTTTAAAATTAGTCTAGAGCCCATGTAGCAGTATTCACTTAGTCACTTAGTTCACAAAGTGGTGCACCTCGCCTCATCGTTGCTTGTGAATGAGGGATGCCCTTTATATGATATCAAACACGACACCATCCGCTGCTATGAATTAATGCAGTCATCATCTATGGTGATGCATTTAAAATATTCTATATTCCAATAAAAGAAACATCCCTTCCTACATAAAGTTAATTAAATATTTGCATCTTGTGATTTGGATGGAGATCTGGATTTTATCAAAGTGGTGGTTGGTTTTGCATAAACATCTAGTTTAAAGACAGCTCAATATTGTATTGTAAATCTACTGTATGCCTATTTCAAAAGTACAACGCTCTGTAAGTTTTGCTCTGTGTGTAACTTGGTGACGACTGCTAGCTGAGGTCAGGTAGAGTTGGTGAACTGGTGGCTTACATGGGTTACAGACTTTTACATCATAAACTGGTGGACTCTCTCACCACATCCTGGTCTCCGTCCGTCAGGTACACAGAGGGGGCAGTTTTTTCGTCTTTAGCCCGCCAGTAGCTGACAGAATATTTCTCGATGTTGGAATCATACACCGCCCGGGGCCGCTCCCATGTCACCAGCAGGCTGCTGAGGTTGTGTGGTGCTGCCAGGATGTTCTCCGGCTCTGAACTGCACACTGACAGGAGACAGACGGGAAAAAGTTCAAAAATGGTTGGGAAATGTTACCAATTTTTTTTCTTTTTAGACCAATCCTGGCCAACCTGTGTTTTCAGAAGTTTTACATAAAGACTGGGTGGAAAAGTGTGCTACAGAAGAGAAAGTTTCAATTTGTAAAAATAGTCCAATTTTAACAGATTTTTATTTATTAGGCAAATATTTATGTGGCCTGACTTTTCCAATAACACATGTAACACTTGTGAGACTTGGGTTTCCTGTATCTGCTGTCCCAACCAACAGGACCCACTGGTTTCTAAGCAGATGTCAGCTTCAGCCTCATAATGAGTAAGAGCAGAATAAAGATAGGTGACTATAAATAGAAATAAATAACAACAGCTGTGTTTCCATCAGACTGTCAAGCAAATTTGAGGCAAACTGAGTAAAAAAAAACCCAATTTTTTTTAAAATTTGGTGAGTTTCCATTCACTGGTTTCCTAGAGAATAAACTATGTTATGCAAAATATTGATTCATCAGAAAATTGCAGTCTTGGCTACATTATGCATGCATATTTGTTGATGAATAAAATAATCTTAGAAAATTAAAAAACAAGTCGACACAACTTCTAACTCTCAAAAAAGGTAAAAACCACCACAAGCAAGCCTAAAACCTTTTGTGTGTGTGAAATTTATCAAAACATTTTCTAATGCATTACTTCAAAATGCACAATATGTTCATGGAAACCAGTACGAATGGCTAATTTTCCATTTGGATTAATTTATACTATAGTATACTGTATTATATTATACTATACCTTATAATTTTTATCTTTGTCATATATTATCACTACAATATGATTATGTTATGTGGGTAAAGGAAACCTGGCAGCTAACTTTTTGTAGTTAATGGAGATCCAAATAAGGCATCAATGGGTCACTAATAAAACAAATATTGTTTTAGAATAACATAAATAACACTTGGGTTCAGGAGAATGGCTCTTAAAGTGGTTCCTCCCAGTGTTTTTAGGAGTCATCTCTGATTGTGGGTCAGCGCTGAGATTAGAGGAGCAGAGACAATGCAGATAACAGACACTGTGGATTAAAACGGATTAAGAGAGGTTGAGGATTGATAACAATAGACAGGAGGAAGCTCCATGTATACAAACAGTGACACATTTCCTCCTCTACTGGATGTGAGCTGAACCTAAACCTCTGCTCGCACTGACTTTAACCTCTGTCCTTTATCCTCTTTGAGGGATCAAACTGAAAATGTCACATCATCTGTCAGAGCTGCTATTGTGGCAATGCAGTCTGTGGTAAACACACATGTGCAAATCAAATTTTCCAGCAATCAGAGACGTATGTTCCCCACCCTGGAAAATACCAACAATGACAGAGATTGTGGTTGGGTGAGGAGGAGGAAGCCGACGTCTGTGTGTGTCCAGCTTCAACCACTAGATGGCAGAGTGGAGCAGGAGAGCACATGATGCAGCACCCACCTTTCTGCTGCCACTGAGATTTTATTTGGGTCAGTGGAGTTCTGTAATTATCCCTCTGACATTTTCTTCCCTTCATTTGTGATCTAAATGTCTCTGATCCATTTAGGTCTTTTTATAGCATTAGCATTAGCATTAACCTGGGATTCATTATAGATGGGGTCACACTGAGGTCTAGAGCCAGACAGGTGGGATGCTGTATTAATGGGGAACATTAATGTACAGTATGTTGGCCTACAGTTATTAGATGTCCTCATACGACTGGTACTAAAGACATGTACATATCTTTCAAAGCAGGTTTTATAGGCATTTTAGTAATTTAATTGATTAGAATTTATACTGATACAATCAATAAAACACCACAAGATCTAACAAACCTGCTGCCTTCATATCTATCTATAGATCTACCTGCCTATATATCTACCTATATATCTACCTATAGATCTACCTATAGATCTACCTGCCAATAGATCTAACTATAGATCTACCTGCCTCAGATATCTATCCATCAACTAGATCCATCTATCTATCCATCTATCTATCATCTATCTATCCATCTATCTATCATCTATCTATCCATCCATCTATCCATCTATCCATCCATCTATCCATCTATCCATCCATCTATCCATCCATCCATCCATCTATCCATCCATCCATCCATCCATCCATCCATCCATCTATCCATCTATCCATCTATCCGTCTATCTATGCTGTAAACAACAGTCATGCAGTGTAGGTTTTCCATTGTGTACCTGGTGTGAGGACCTCCTCAGTGCCAGTGTAGGAGGAGAACACCTGACCCATGAACTGCTGCTGCTGCTCCCTGTAGTTGTTCTGCAGGTAGTCCATCAGCATCACATATCCGGCCTGCTGCATCGTCATCACCTCGCAGAACATTTCTAGCTGCAGCACAGGAGCCACAACAGCATGAAAAATGGAACAATGTCAGAACCGTTAGATCCTGCTGTGAAACACCGGCAGCATGATGCTCCTGCACTTACTCTGAATAGCAGGTGAGTCAGAGTGAGGGCCCCGGGGCCAACAGGAGTGAAGAAAAAGTACCAACAATGATTGATTATTTGACATTGCCAGAAGTGATACTGTAGCAATTGAGGTGAGTGCGAATGTGATTTCAAAAGTTTCCTCCTGAAGACAAAACCCACGAAAACCAAAAGAGTTAAATAAACCGTGAACAGTGTCAGAAAAACTACTTTCAAAGCATAGTTGGTAGAGCTGTTTGCTACTCAAAGTTCTATAATAGTAAGAACTACAATATCTTATTACAAACTGGGTCTTAATTTCAGTGTAATTTTAAAAATTATGGTCAACATTTAAATTTTAAGCAACAGGAAAGAGTATCCCAAGTGGGAAATTCAGTTTAACAGCCTTCCCATGTTGCATAATAGAAAAGTCAACAAATAAACTATTTTAAAAATTGATGACATTATAGAAAATTTTCAAACACAAAAATGTGAATACTATTTAAACATATATTAAGAATCTGTGAATCCAATAAAAAAAAAGACTTTGAGGAGAACAGAAATCTTTAGCACTAAAATAAAGTGTAAATCATCCATAACACACATCAGCAGTTCTCTGACTGGTTTGGAACTGAATGGGCGTGAAGGAACCATAAATTATGCTTGAATGGTCCTTTAATCTGCAGGTAGGCTGCCTCCCTACCTGGTGAGAGGTGAGAGCCTTCCCTCTGGTTACGCAACACATCGTCTGATTCACAGTCTCAACCCTGCAGCACAGCCGGGCTTATAGAACCCATTAAGGTCATAAACAGTTGTCATGACTTTAACGTATTTAGGTCTCGCAGCCCGACCTGAGCTGGAACGTAAACCAGCTGAGACACGTCACTGACGTATGGGGGAACCTGGAAACTCTTAAAACCTGTTACAACCAACGTACAAGCAAGCAGCATAGTCTAGAAAACCTGAAATGTTTGTGTCTGAGTGCGCGTATCGCTTCAGAGGGATTAATCTGAGCACCAGACAAGGGTGGAAAAAGTTCTCAGAACCTTTACTCAAGACAAAGTACAAATACAACAATGCAAAAATACTATAGTAGTATTAGCTATATTTAAAGATGATGATGTCATAAAAAATGTGCTGTCTATGCTGTAGAAAGAAGCTAATATTTCTGTAATTGGTGGTACACGACCCAAGAAAACACAAAAAAGGGGCTGGGGTATCCCCTTTAGCTCAAAACCCTACAACACTGCACCAAAAAATGCACCCAATAGGTGATAAGAGGCGAGTTGGGCGGGGCTTGGTTTTGGCTTGTCCATTTTGCAACACAATGGTGGCCTAACTAAATTTTAAGTAAAAGCAAATACAAATGCAATAAACTTTAGAGAAGTTAGACGTGACTGATGAAGGACAGTAAAAATCAAGATGAAGTTGTCTTATTCTAATTTTACTTAAAAAAAAATCCCACAAAAAGACTATCAAGAAATTTCAAACACATTTAAACAAATATATGTCACATATTTTGCCTCTATTCAATTTAACAATGCATAATTGCACAAAATATGATGAATTTTTTGTCCAGGAATGTAGAATTTTAATTATAAGTAATTCTAAGTGTTCGGTACGACGATACCTGTTATCACTGGTCCACCAGACCGTGTAGTGAGAGTATAGAGGTTGCTCATTCTGGCCGTGCAGAGAAGGGATTGTAACATAGAAGTACAAACACGTGTGTATGTGTGTGTGAGAGGCTTCCTGGCTTATGACAGCGGTGTGTGAAGAGTAACTGAGTCTGGTGGAAGATGACATTCGAGGCTAAACACGCCTCACGCAGGCACATTTCCCTTGAAAACCTTTTTGTAAGTGTTTTCACATGTTGGTGCACATATGTGTGCGTGTGTGTGAGAGAGTGTCCATGTGTTTCAGCTTAAATACCATGAAGATCTTTTGTGAGTCAATATTTGTTGGATGCAATGCCTGCGTCTGTATGGCTGTCAATCACTAGCAGCCCAAGGGCATTCACACAGACACCCACCCACATCCACACCCACACCCACACTCACACCCACACCCACACTCACACCCACACTCACACACACACTGAGACAGTTTGTTGACAGACTGCCTCACCCATCACGTGTGTGTTTCCTGAGCTCTGGAATGATAATTCCTCCATTTCGCTCCTTGAACATGTTTCTAAAAGGTTGTTCTTTCTGTAGTTTTGTCTTTTCATCCTGGACAAAAAGCCCAAAGCTGACGTCTGGTTCTTTCACAGTGATGTGTAGGCATGGTTTGTAGCCCTGCATATACTCTACATCATTGGTGGTTGTTGCGTAATTTCTCCCATCAGCCACTGGCTTTAATAGATTTCTATATGGAAACCAACTTGGATAAGATTACAGTCACTTACCATTCTATTAGAAACACAAATCTAAAACCAATGCAGTCTAACAGAACAGTCCTACAATACATTCTACCAGGTGATAATGTTCGGTAGTTGGTATGAAGACTTTTTGCAGGATTTTTAAAATGCATCACATCATCAGATATAGAGTTCTTCTGCTAATGTCTGAAAGCATTACGACACCTCTATTTAACGTTAATGAGATTCAGGGAAACAGCCATCCTCATTCATGAGGGAAAGGTCACCTCTTTACAGGATGAGATAATCTTTGGAAACATTACTACGGAGACAGGATGCATCATTTTTTTTGCATCTTGTCAGGTGAAAATGATTGACTGAACACACCTTTTATTTTTCTTCTTCACTGTAATTACCCTTCCACCCACACAAACTAATTTTCTCGGGACGCCGCATTCACACACAAAGGTTTGTTAGTCACTCAAAAGTGTTTATGACATCCTGTGAATGTCTCCAGATGGAAGGGAAACACTAGCCGATAAAAAATGTTCCTTTTTCACTAATTACTTGAGATTAACCCTCGATAATAATCAGTGCAGGATGGAGGAATATAGGAGGGAAGTGATGCAAAAAATAAAAACAGCAATTTAGACTTATAATAATGAGACATTGAGACCAGACAACATGATGATCTCTGTGTTTGATGAAATACTTCTGAACAACTTGGTCTTGCAAATAAACATTCTGTTGACAGTTGATTTTTCTGTGTTTTCTGACTTGGCAGATTGAGTGAATTTCTGATACCACCATTCCTCACCTGTTCGTCAGAGATGGCCACTGTGTTCTTGAAGACGATCCACTCGACAGACTCGCTGCAGGGCGGTGTGGTCAGAGAGCCGTTGTAGATGAAGTATTTCCCTGTGGAGTTTGGCAGAAGCCCTCGCAGGGTGAAGGGTAAAACCTCGGCACTCTTTCCTGGACAGCAGATGAGTGAGTTTGAATGAGCACAGCAGAAGAAGAGGCAAGAGAACAAACAGAGGAAGAATATGACGTACCATATCTGCTCACGCTGTTGATGCCGTTTATGATGGCAGCGTAGTTTGAATTCTCTTCAATGCTTGTCTGTGAAGAGAAAAACCATCATATATTATCTCACACCGAGTCTCCTCTTTATAATGATGAATTGAAAATGTTCATAATTTAAACACCCTGCACACCATTTTACAGTATCCATTAGGAATTTTAGCTAATTACCAAATTACCAAAACTTTTTCTGTATTAATTAAGCCTCATATTCATCCATTACTTTTAGCTGACTATTTAATTACTACGATGCAAACTATTCATTCAAGACTTTTAGCTACAGTAACTCTTCCCATCTGAGCCCATCTGCTCACTTGCTTACAATCATAACAATTACTGTTGAAGAGTTACAAGTGACTCAATATGTGAATAATTTTTATTTATTGATTTTTTCCACTTTATTTTTTCCATGCCCTCCATGAAATCTCTGGAAAATTGAAGTTAATGAAGGCATGACTGCAGAGATATATAGAAATATTAATGTTAATAATTTCATATAAGTACATACAGTGTGTATATGGAGGAACATGTAGTTATTTGTTTTTAAAGTTGCTTTTCTTTCTTTCCAGTCACCAGGTACACTGAAAAAAAATGCTGCAATTGCATAAGAGTATTGGAAAATTTGTTATTGTACTAATTTATGAATTTATTACAATAAAAGTATTAATAAATACTTAATTAGTGGATATTTTTTCTGATCCAAACATGAGTTCTATTTTTTCAAATCAGTTGAGCTACTCTACAATCACTCCATTTAGTTTCCCTGTAGCAAATGCAACTACAGTAGTATCCCTGGTTATGGGAATCTGCAGGTGTAAGAATTTATATGGATTGTAGTAAAAATGTTATGTGGTCATGACAGGTGGAGGTAAATCTTTATGGGACCAGTAACAGACTTTAATGTCAGATCCAAAACACCAAAGTGGGCGTTCTTTTCCTAAACCAGTCTGACTGGAGATCAGCTTAGAAATCCATCAGCAGTCTCTGTGAGACTGTCAGGAAACATAAATAATACTGAGAGGCAACATTAAGGGGTGCAATTTCATGCTTGATTTCAGTGTTCAGGTAAATAAAAGTTCTTATACTATAAGTATAACTATTTCAGATATGAAAGAGAAAGTACAGAAGGAATAGAAGATTCAAAGCAATACATTTTAGCTTAAGTAACACTGGCCTTCACCAACAAAGCATCCTGACTACCCTCAACATGAATTTTGGAAAGTTAAAAAGTCCAAACAATTACCTACAAAATCTAGATTTACTAGCTTTTTGTGTTGATATTTGTCGATAATTTTCCCACCCTGCTCTCTATCCAACCTACAGCCCAAAACACACACAGAGCCTGCAGCTTCACATCAGATTTCTCTTTCTGATTTTCATTCCAACATGGCCACTGTCGGTTTAAACGTGCAAAAAATAGCTGGAGGCAAAACAGCTTGACAAAACAAAGCAAAGGAAAACACAAAGTATGGTTCTTGCTCGATAGAAACCCTGGCACTGAACATGAAAACACGCATAAGAGCTCAGCAACGATCCGACAACAAAATATGAATCAATCCAAGGCACAAAGCATCACTTTAGTATACTGGTGATACCACTGCAAGACTTTGATTCATTCCCTCCATATGATATTTTCATCTGCAGACAAAAACTCATCAATAAAATCAGATTGTGTTATAAAATTTTTAGAATTTTCAAATCAGACTTTTTTGGGAAATGATCAAAACAACTTAAAAGTCTGTGCTGTGTACAATAATAAGGCTTCTCAAACAACATATGCAATCTAAGACCCTCATTAGCATACAGCATATACAGACTAACAATAACCATCCCTTGCAATCATCATTTATGACCCACTAGATTAAGAACAACAAACAAAAAATCCTGCGTAGTATCCTTTCAGGTTAGTTTAGATATTGAATCAAATTACCAGCTAAACAGTCTGGTCCAGATTATCCTCCTTCAGTATTGACTTCATTACTACATTGTCTGCTGGGAGACAACTGACAGATAATCTCATCTCAGTGTTATCAAGGTAAGCCTACATGATCATCTGTCTCACTAAGCATACACACCTCAAACAGCACGGCGAGTGCTGTGATTCTGCCCCCCGCCTTGATGGTCTCATCTAGCGAGTCAAAGCGATGGGCCTCATAACAATAGATCTGCATCTGTAGGAGAAAAAAGAAGTATGTTTTTATTGTTTCAGCATTGACATCACTATGTGCATATGGGCAATAGTCACATCGCAGGATGTACAAGGTCAAGTAAGCCTAAGGCAAAAGAACTCAAACAACTCATCCCACAACTTTTTTGCTACTTGATATGAAATTAAAACTCTCATGGTTCTCATTTTACATGATTTATCTACAAGAGAGGTTTTGATGTAACATAATTACCTCCGCCAAGGGAGGAGGTTATGTTTTTGCCGGCGTTGGTTTGTTGGTTGGTTTGTTAACAAGATAACACAAAAGGTAATGGACGGATCTTGATGAAATTTTCAGGAGATGTCGGAAGTGGCCCAAGGAAGAATTGATTAGATTTTGGTGGTGATCTGGATCACCACCTGGATTTAGGAATTTTTTATAAACTTTTTTATAAACTGTTTATAAAATGTAACATGTAATCAATTTTCCCTCCACTGTTTTGAGCAGACTTAGCAGCGGTGCATCATGGGATACAAAATGTCTTCTTGTAATGTTGGCTAATGGTAATTTAGGAAAGAAAATTGCAAGAATATATATATATATATTCTTGCAATTTTCTTTCCTAAATTACCATTATATATATATATATATATATATAATATAAATATATATATAGTTACTCTTTTTGGTGATAATTTTCTCAGTATCTATATGTCTGATATGTTATTGTCATTTTTACAGGAAATTCACATCTAATCCATTCATATTGTGATTTTTTAAGGAGTATATATCTACAGAAAGATTGTTCATTTTCAAATTTAATAATACTAACAAAATAGTTTTGCCTGCTATTTTTTAAAAGTACGGGCCTCTGCATACTTCAAGTCAAACAAAACAGAATATTCATGTTTGCATCTGTATTAACCTCTCCATAAAAGACCTGAGCAATAGACTGACTGAGCTTGTTCTGTAAATCCTATTAAACTTGAAGGACATTCCTCAAGTCATCATTTCTAACCTTTTATTATAAGTCTTACCTCAAGAGGGTACTTGACCCCGTCCAGGCTGTGCTCAGAGCCCTCTGAAGAGGCGTTGCAGCGCCCCCAGTGGAAGGTGATGCGTCCAACTTTGAATTTTGACCTGAGACCCCCTCCACTGACATAAAACTCTCCATTCACATTGACCGCCACTGAAAACAGAAAAGACACAGACATGAGCAAAAAAACATGAAATACTCAGGATCCCCCACCATGAGTGCATTTCAATGAAGAAAAACAAAAGTCTATTACTGAAGTGATAATAACTGAGGGACACAGTCCCAGCCTAAGTTATGCTTTTCATATTGGAGAAAACTAACTTAAAGTTTTAAGACTTGATGATGAGGAATCAATTAGTGAAATATTTAAAAGAACAAGCACCCAATCATAATAGAAATATTTAGTGTCCTACTTCTGTGACTTATCTTTCAGTTGCATCAAAATATATCAAATTGAAAAATCAACTACCAGAGTTCACAAGGATTCAGTCTAATTGAGACAAATGACTAATGTCAATGTAGGTAAAATGTTACTAATGAAATTTAATATAGGAAATAACTATGGAGTCAGTAAGAGAGCATCTGTCATATAATGGTGTCAGTTGTAGACTGGTATCAGAACTGTCTCAGTTGTTTCATTATAATAGTCACTGGTCCAAATGAATTAGAAGCAACTAGTCCTTAAACACATGAGGAAAAAGTGCACCAAATAATAGACTGGCCAACAAAATGATACAGTAATAAAAAATAGATAAAATGCTCAAAATCCCCAAAATATCAAAAGGCACCCTGAGAAACCCTCATCTGAGACGAATCTCACTCAAAGAATGAGCATAAGATCAATATATAACTAAGGAAATTAAAAAAACCCCACAAAAAGCAAAAATCACTAAATTGCAAAAAACATCACTTTAATACTTGGTTGTTGTACATATAAAGTTTTGTTGAAAAATATCGAATGTTATTAGAGTTATACTCCAGAAAGGAAACATGCCGGACAGACAGAACCCATTCCTATATCCCTCTCCCGTTTCGTTTGTGGTGGGGATAATAAATATGTTTAAACTTTAAACACTTGGATCAAATCTGCCTACTGCTTTTAAAGCTTTGAAGACTGGACTCCACACAGCCCAACCTCTCACTGAAATAATGGATTATAAATGGACAGAAGATCAAGAGACGGAGCCCTGTGCACCACATTATCCTCCACTGTTACTGGACTATCAAACAACGGTTTAGGTCGGTCTTTGTTTGACCTGACAAAAGGTCCCCTTGAGGATAGAAACATTCTCTGATGGTCTAATGGTGGTGGAGCATAAAACACTCCTTTCATCTCCTGTACAATACTGTACATCTCAGTCTAGCCTGAAAATAGAACGGGATCATTGTTCTGTACACATATTACATATTCTTCACGTGAATATGGCGACATATTCAGTTTTCGATACTCTTGGGACTCTGTTTGCTTTTGGTAGGTTTTTATTCTTTCCACCACTTTTATCTATGTGCGATTAGCCCCATTCATTTCCTCTTTGTTGTTCAGCGTCTGTGTCTTTTGGTCTATTATATCTTCTGAAGTTTAATTTCCCCGTGAGGAAGGGTAAATATTGACTCACCTTGTCGCTGATTCATGTCTGTTGAAAAATGTGTTTGCGCAGTATTAAGGCATGAACCGATCCATCCATCCATCCATCCCCTCTTATTCTAAGTCTTCTATTTGTGGCTGAGTATACTCCTGACAGCCACACAGCTTTGAAAGAAAGAGTATGGATGGTAGTCTTGTGTGCCTTGAACCTGCACTGGGCCCATTTGTGGCCTGATAAAAACAGGTTTAAGTACTGTTGGCCTGAATCGTGCTCAGATTTTCCACCAAACATCTCCATTCATAAAAGCCTTTGGTACAGCTGAACAACTACAACAGAGTGCTTCTTATTTCTCTGGGAGTCCTGTTGCTAAGAAGCACTGGACTCTTCTGTTTGGAGGTTTTTGAAAGGCAAGGTGGAATCCTTCTTGTCTACGATTTCACTTAACAATGACCTTGAATGCCCACTGTAGATTACTGTGTTCCACATCACTTAGAGAGAGGAAATGTATAAAAGGCTCTCGGTCCAGTCGAATGAGAAACTGGTAACAGTACCCTTTACAATAGGACACCAGTATGCGTATGAGAAATGGCCCTATTGGTCAGTATTTATCTAGGACAGGACTGTCATTAGAAAAACAGAACTTCTGGAAACTACTCTCTTAACAAAAAAAACAGCTTTAGAAATGGCTGTAGATGCTCTCAATATTATACAAAAATCTAATATTTTTAAGCTTTATGGAAAGAGGATTTTTTCACTTTACTTTCTCTTTTTATATTAATTAGTAAGAGCAAATCAAGCTAAAAATATAATTTTTTTCCAGGCCAATGAGCAAGACTGAATCAAAATGGCAATTTAATCTTAAAACCCTAAAAGGTAATGTTTATTGATGCACCAAGACAAATATCGATTCATCAGAGCAACACCTTTCACACTGATATTTGATTTATTACTGTCTAATATTGATTATAGGTGCTTTAAGAATAGTCCACAGGCCCTTTATCTCTTGAAATCACAGTCTTCACAACCAAGAGGTGATGTTCTTACCAGTCTTGCCATCGTTCTTCATAGTTGTTCCCTCTGTTGTCAGGCTCTCCCAGCCATCAAACCTCAGTTTCTGGTACTGCAGCTTCACCTGAGTCAGGTTCTCCTCGATGTTGATGGGAGACTGCTTGGCATTGCTGCAGGCAGGGAACTTCTTGGCCCAGTTATTTTGGTTTAATGTTCCTGGAGGGCAAACAGAAGCAAGTGTTCAGATAAAGATGTCATTTTGCCATCTACTGTATAGGTCGTTGTTGGGAAGTTCTGACATCAACAGGCTTTAGAGTTGGTTTCCAAAAACAAAAGATATCAAGAGTGAGAAAATAAAAGTTTGTAACTCAGTTCAGCAGGATGTGAGATGGTAGATATTACATGTTTCCTTTCCATGTAGTGAAACCTACAGTATGTGACACAGACACAGGAAATGACTCTTCAGAAATCTTAGCATAACCGTCTTAATCTGTGTAAGATTTACTGTCTCAAATGAAGAATTTCACTTAATTTAAGATGGCATAGACCCGTCCTAAATTCAAAATAAATGCCAAAAAGGGGGCAGCATCAGTGTTGCTAGGTCTAATGAAGGCAGGGAACAGCATAAACACAGATGATGTTTAATGTTAAATAACGATGAATAGGCTACTCATACCAGAAGCTAACACTATTGATACCAAGTTGGAGAAGCTAACACTGATGATGCACCAACTCTGATGACTTTTAAATATAAATAAGGACAAGCAGGCAGGAACTTTCATGATATGAGGCCTAATATTAGGGATAGGGGTTGACTCAAAAGTCCTCTGGATGCTTCGCAATGAAAATCTCCTGTTTCATGCAGGTGTTCATGTCAACCAGCAGCAGTGAACGCACCAGCTGTGTGACGGAGTGCATGTCAAAGTTTTTGCTCCATTCAGCTTTACTGTGAGAAGAGTGTCAAGAGATTTTAACGAGCATCCTAAATCAAACTGAACCTGTACGAGGATGATAAATACTGTACTATAAATAAATTAAATGTGTGTTAATTCACTGTTGATGATATTGTTCCATCGTTATTTGAGAAAACTGACGCAGTGCAGACGTCTCTCTAACCAATGATACAATGACTGCTTACAGGTGTGCCGCCATAGGTATGAGCTAATGAAATAAAAGTCAACAACCCCCAGCTGTTTTGCTGCACCTTGGCTTTAACAGTAATATCACCTCCCATTATTCACTCTTACAGCTTTCATAAGGTCAAAGTCCAATATTTCCAATGCCCATGCAGACTTTCCCAAAATACAGCCTGCAGCATTCTGCAAATGACCGCTGCTCAAAAGAAAGAGTTCAGCATCAGGTTTCCTCTTTACTTTCAGACATAAAGAACTGGCTGACATGACAAATAGCATAAATACAGAATGGAAAGTGTTAGCCAGGCATACAAATTATCCCTCACAGAGCGGTTTATTCATGTGTGTGTCAGCTGCACCCCAAAAAGAACCAAACAGATTTAACCCAGCAGCTCGTATTCATGTCAAACTGATCTACAACCTCAGGCTTTTTATTTCGCTTTATTAAATAATAAATAATCTGAGCAGTATGTGAGGTTTGACTAAAAACACTTGGTGTTTCGCTCATTTATTCTACTGCAGTGACTGCGGTGTGTTAGAGGACGACATAGATTATATAGACGCCGACTGCAAAGCTGACGTCCTTCTATGTGACTGACTTTATGCATCTCTGGTTAATAGCAGCAGCTGGACGGCTACAATCTAAATGAATGGTCAAATATCATGTCAGACAAGTTCACGTGCTGCTAAATCATTTCGTCTGATTATTATTCAGTGTGGGCGTTTTGTTAAATCCAGTTTATTACGTGTTTATTGTATATATTGTTATTATAATATTTATTACACATTACAATAAAGCTATGGCATCTATAGCTTATAGGTTACTATAGGTCATGTTTAGAAGCATTGATTGTTGGGGTAGATATTAAGAGGTGTGTCTTTATCTTATCTTATCTTATCTTATCTTATCTTAATTATCCTCAACCTGCCTGGTACTGCTCTAATGTCTACACCTTGATTATTATGTATTATTCTCCTCTGTTTCCAAATTCTCATGTTATGTTACTATAAAATCTTCTGTTGCCACAAAGCAGCATTTCTCAGACAACAATGAATGAAAATTCATATTTATCAGTTATTAAATGCACATCAGAAAGTTTGCCTCAGCCAAATCTACAATTCTTTACTAGCCTTTTTTTTTTAACCAGGTGCTTTTCCTCTGAGAAAGACTCTTCAACAGAAAACAACCCAGGTCTTGCAGATGTTTGGAGCTATTTCACTCTTTTGTGCTAATTAAGTGTTGTAGCTCTGTTTTAGCCAGCTGGTGTTGTGTTTATTAGCAGGTATGACGACAGTCATGTCACATGACTGCCTGTCTGGATGTTAAGAGTCTCTTCCACCAAAGAATAAGGGGTCCAACCAGATCAGACAGGCTTCAGCATCAGGATGCATATTAGCATTTAAAGAGATGCACACACACACACATACACACTCTGTGTCCTGTATGTAAACGATTAGGAGGAACAAAGGAAAGCAATGCACTTTTCAAATATTCCAGAGACTTTGAAAATGTCTAAGGGTGATCCATGACACCAGGGCTTTTAAGCAGTAAATATGTTGTAGATGAAAACCAGCAAACTTGTATATTTTCACTGTAAACAGATTAAACTATGGGTAAGACTTAACAGGTAATAAAAGTGACTTCTAAGGCATCTAAAGGATGGTTTGTCTTAAAACCTAATCTAATATGAGGCCTCTCTCAAAGCTAACTCTTCTTTTATTGCGTTTTTAAAAAGATCATAAATACAAGTTCACCTCTTTAACCCTAAATATTTAACTTCATTTCCCTCTAAGGTGGCAATAAAGTTAGAATTAGTTTCCACATCATATTAATCTTGCACAAACACTAAACATCGTTCTGTATCATGTTGTTGCAGCTCCCCTTTGAAGCTATATAATGTTATATGATAATGTTTGATGTTGAGGCTGAGTGCAACATGAAAACCTAAGACTAAAGTTTATTTATGGTTTCATATGGAGGATTAAAGAGTAGATTTAAAGTACAGTTCTGTAATTTAATACTAAATTTGGGGTTAAGAACAGGATGAAATGTGGAGGAGAGATTTCTGTCATTTTTGGCTCAGACACTCTCTCTGGCTGTTTCTAATGCAAGAGCTGAGGCTCTTTGTTCATTGGTATAGATATATATCTGTTCTGTCTTCCTGTTGAGACACTGCTGCTATGGGTCACTCTATCAAAACAATAAAAACAAAAGATGTAGTTTGCTGATGTAGAGAAATAATGTGGAGTTATGGGAGATGTTGTCTTTGTTGTCAAACAAACACCATTGGTGATGAAAATCCGTCCGACACGGCTCAGGCAGAATCATCCATGTACAAGGTCATGTTTTACAGTCTTATTCATGGTACGTTTAGTCACGTTCACTGACTACCCTCCTTACTCTCTGCCTAGTTGGAGCAACAGGTGACCAAAGGAAACCATCAACCGTTAGCTGAAGATGGATAGAGTTAAAGGTCAGGCCAGTCGAATCCCAAACTTGGAGAACCATTTCTTGATGGACTTTGTGCAGGAGATCACTGTGATGTTAAAACAGCAGTTGCACAGAGTTGGTATCGAAAATGCTGCAACATGAAGATTTCCCAAAGGAAGCCAAACCAGGAAAGACAGACAGCCCACGACTGTCCATATACTTTTGTCATTATAGCATATCTCCTCATTGACAACATCTGAACAAGGACACACTGTGAATCTGCCTAAACAAATGACAATCGTCCACATGTTGCACGTCTCCTTTTTGATGTTTGTGGTTATTTCACAGTAAAAGCAGCATTGTGCTGTAAAGCAAAAAAAGCAAACATTTGTCAGAGCTCCTGCTCATTCAGATCCTAGGGTGGGGAGAGTCTATTCATGCCGCTATAATGATCTGAATTCAGCCTGAAGCGTATGGAAGATATGGAGGCTGAGGGGAGGGACAAAAAGTTTCAATAACATGGAAAGCAAGATAACTTGCTCTTTATTCCTTGTTTACTCTTGAAGCAAAACAACCTCACTGACCCGTCCTTTTTATTAATTCACTGGATGATATTAAAGACTCAAACTGAGACCTGCTGATAGATTTTAGCTTAAAGTATTAAAAAATCATGTTGGTACTTTTGCATTGGTTTGTTTTAAGATTTTCTGAACTCTTAATATTTTATAGTCTTTAAACCCATACCTCATCTCAGACACTTTTAATCAGCAACTGTAGCAAACATTACGGTCGATATTCTATTCTTCACCTGTGACTGTTGCATAAACTGTGACTCACCTGCATATGACCAGTCTATGTCTTCAGAGAACTTGCGTTGGTTCCTGTATGCATATCCTTCAGCTGCAAGAGAGAGAGGGAGAAATGATCATTTTATGGATTATTAATGACATTATCTGTAATATTGATTGTGTTTTGAATATCTAAACAACAATGTACATGTAACTATTTTTCTTTGCAGAAGAAATCACCAGGAAATCCAAATTCACTGCTGCAACAACACTTTTACAGTTTGCTATCAGTGTATCTATCTACAGTGAAAAAGATGACAAAAAACATTTTGCTATATTTGTTTTTTTTCTTTAATATTTAATTATATTTCAAAAGTCAATAAAAGCAATATGTTTAGATATATAACTTAGCCAATGTTCACAATATTTTAAATTCAGGTATAATTCAATTGATCTTGATTTAACTACATCATTTCCAATGAACTCTAAAGATTACCACAGATCGCTTTGGGTACTGGAAAGTCATAAAAGTTAAATGTAGCGAGACTAATGTCCTTTCACATTTCCTGAGCTGACATTTTCATCTACGGGTTGGACTTTAAGGGTTTAATGGTTTGACTGTTAATGTGGTAAAACTGAGTTTGGTTTTATTTGATTCTTGTCTGACACCAAGTCATCGCTACAGTTGTATTGAACAGCTGCCAGAAAGCCAACAAAATCCTACTTTGAACTATACTGAGCATCTACAAACAGCCACAGGCCGTCCTCGTGCAGAGGATCAGTGAGTCACTCACAACTTTACAAGTGACTTTGTTTGATGTGCTGAGTCTTTATTTGCCATCTATAAATCCCCGTTGTAGTTCCAGATCACAGCTTCTTAAAACAGATGTGTTAAAATTGCTTCACCTGATCTGATCTGAAAAACCTTCCCAAATCCTCCGATTGGTTCAAATGTTTTCCTCCCCCTTTCAAACTCTCCTCGGCTTAGTGATTACATGGTATACGACTAACAAACGTGGGCTGAGGTGGGTTTCAAGTGCAACTTTTTGGACATTTTGTCTTAAAATGATCAAACAACTAAAACTATACATTGGTGACGTTGATCTACACGACCCAATGCCATATCTGCATTCATCAACAGTGGCCTTTACCTTAGTACCCTACTCTGGACTTCTCTGATTACCTCGGCTTGTGCTCTCAATCATGCATATAATGAGATCCTGCTAGGTGTGATAGAAGGAGGGGACACCATTATCCCGAGCAGCTGTCTGGGCATCTGTCACATTAATGAAGTAAAGTCAACGCACTGAGGGGGCCATTAAAGAGCAGCACCTCATTACCATAACACAGCACAGAGGGCCTGACTGAGCAACAAAGAGCAGAGGTCACATGACACAAAGAGGAAATAAGGTGAAGTGATGAGGTGTGTGTTTACAAGCAGTCACAAAACATTGATGGATTTCCTCGAGGGGGAAAAACAAGTACTCGTCAGGTGACAGATCATATCGGCAGTAGACGCAGCCTCGAGCTAATGTGCGTTCAGTTTTTGAAAGTAAACTTTTCTTTTCAAATCTACCAGCACAAAAGCAAAACTGTTCCTTTTGTTGCTGTGGCAGGCGTCTTATTGTCTTATGTCTGTAAAGTTTAACCAATCACCTCCTTTGCTATCAAAATATTTCTCCTGAAGGCTGCAAATGAGAATTATCCAGCTAGAAAAAATGATCAAAAGTTGTCATGACCACAACATAGCTTCAACAAAACATTGGTTGCATAACATGACGCAAACTGTAAGTGATTATAGATATGAGGCGCAGCCCACCACATCCAAACACATGGAGTGTGTAATCTGTCCGCTGGGGTTTGCCTTGCACCCAAATCATCTACAGTGTAAATAGATATGAGATATATTACATAAATAACTATCATGGCATGGGTGTCCATGGCTGTGCAAAGGCACACAAGTCTAAGATCACCATCAGGCCTGCATGATATGAGGAAAATCTTGTAATATGTGTGTTATTATGATGATCAGATTAGCTATATAATATACCTCCTTAGCCGTGCTAGTTAACCTCGCAGTTGCCACTAAATTGACACCCATTAATCTGAGTGTAGCTGCATCCAACTCATTCTGATGAGTATGTATGCTGACCATTTGACCTGTCAGAATCCATGGTGTGTGTAAATTTTTTTCATATTTTTTCATATTCATTATGCTTCAAACAGTCGTCTGCAAAGCATTTATCATGCACGTTCACATCGCAATGACGATATAAATACGGTTTATTAGTCAGCACTTAATCACCATGTGCGATACAAAGAGGAGTGTCAGTTTGGCTGGTCCTGTTTCAACATGTGAGAGACAGTATGAAATGTCCTCCTGCACAAACTCGTTCCAGTTTGGTGAGGACGACCCTGACTGACGTGCAAAGAGCCCTGACGTCAACCTTTGGGATGACTGTGGATCTGGCCTCATCGCCCAACATCAGTGTTGGACCTCTCTAAGGTCCTGTTAACATGATAACGGTGTTGCTACACAGCACAGAGTGAAACCACTGGTTCTGTCCACACACACAGTAGCTATTGGGCTGAATAATAGCCACGTGCAAGCTTTCGTCATAGTTTTCAGAAGAATTGCCAGTTTACATGGTAAAGGTAACGGTGGCATTTTCAAAAGGATTACACTCTGGAACACATTTTTAAATGTTTGCAACATAAATTTAGCGTTTTATGCAAGACCTGTTGTCATGTATGCAGCACCTAAAGTTCTGAATAGGATTGAGCAGCAGGTTCAACATCTGATATAAGTCTGTGTATGTACACTACCAGTCAAAAATTTGGACACAGTTTCCCATTCAAGTGGATGGGAAACTGTGTCCAAACTATTGACTGGTACTGTATGTATGTCCACATACATATGGAGTGACAACAAATAAACAGTATACAGGCAACTTGTGTTTGTTTGAATCTTGTTCAGAAACTTTATGTCCAGATAAATATAATGAATCCTCCACAAAAGTCAGCGTTAGAAACCAACACTATCACATGTGTTTATGGCCTCCTCTCCAACTTAAATTTAGTTGGTTCAGTATTAGTCTGCAGTAAATTAGAAAATGAGTTCTCCTGCTGCGCAGTGTTTATTCCCTCTGAGCTCTGGATGATAGTGGTCTAATCCAGGATTACATGTTTGACAGGCTGCAGACTGACGATATCACCAAACAGGGCAGCACCTGCAGTTCAGCTCCTCCGTACGAAAACCTTCACACTGGATGTAAAGTTCTCATTTTTCTGGCAGGCTGCCATTAGTCTAACTGCTTTAATACCTGCATTAGAGTAAGTGTTTATGAGTAAGGCGGAGTTCACAATCATTTTGAGAGTTAGGATCAGATCGAGCGTTAAAACTCCCAGCAGGGTGAGCTTTAATGCACAGGAGAACTTCAGAAGCAGCAGATGGAATAAATGTTTCTCTTACAGCTAATAAATAAGACAGCATTGACTCCATAATTAGTGAGTGTGAAAACCAACAACAACAAATCCAAACAATGTTACCTTTAAGACTACCTGAAGTTTGTGTGATATGATCCAAGGCTCCAGAACTGCTACTAAACGCATTCAGAGGTGAGGCTCACTGAAACTATAATGTTCCACATTCTTCTTCATACTAGACGATTACTCGGTTCCGATAGGATGTTTCCGTATCGGAGAAGCTTGGCTAACCCCTAACCCTCCCGCCATTTTTGCATTTCATTTAACTCCATCTGCAAAAAGCATTTCTCGTCTTATTTTAAGCATGGAAGTCACGCAAAAGTCGTGCAAAAAGCTTAAAATATAAGACGTGACATATAAAATGTTCTTGTGCTATTCATATGCCGGCCAATGAGCTCTCCTTGCAGTTGTCATGCTTCAGGTGAGAGACACCACATGTTTGGTCTGGTTGGACTATAAGTGAGTGACAGTGAGAAGCTGCCTGAGAGGCTGAGTGTTAGCCTCTATAACATCTTCTGATTGATGAGAGGCTGTGAGAGCTGTGAACCGACAGACTGCTCAGGGGAAAACATTCTACAGCTTTCCTCTGAGTATAAAGCGTTCTTTCTTTTTCTTCTTTTCTGGTTCCTCTGGGCTGAAGCATCACAGAACGGTCCACCCATCCGTTAAATGTGGAACGTGTAATCCCAAATCCAAAGAAGGCTAAAATGTAGAAACATGTTCAAAATTCAGTAGAGAACTTCTGCTCCTATAAAAGACTGACAGAGCGCCAAGGTGGAACTAAGCCTCCTGATGAGGCAGAAGGTTGCTCCTTGCCTAAATCCCATGAATCCCTGCATGACCATAGATAGAGAATGAACGTGATTTACTGCAACACATTCCTGCCGTGTTACAGCTCATGCCGGCCGACCGCAGCTTGCTGGAGAAAGCAGCGATAAAGAAACAATCAGGCCTGCAGGAAGAAGTGACATCGTTTTTCTTGTCCTGCTGTTTCTTTGCAGCCTCTTCGCTCCGGTGGTTTTATTCACTTTACTGCTTTCACTTAGTCCCTGACCTCCGAACAAGCAGACGGTGGCAGGGTCACAACCTCTAGTTTAAAGGTCAGGGGTGAGAAGTTCAAGTAACAAGAAGCAGCTTTCATTGAAGCCAGGGACATGGACCAGAGGCAAATCTCTCAGCTAGACTTCAGGAAAGATTATAGGGAAATATATATTCATTATCTACAAATGATGATAATAAATGATCAGTTAACCATCGGGACAAAATTTCCTTTTACAAAAGATAAGGAGTATAGAAGGTGTTATTTTGAGAAGTAATGGTCTGGTTCAATTTGTCATATAGAATCACTACGAAGCTGAATTGAAATTCTGACCTAGAAGAAATATTAAGGGATTAATTATCTTAAGATTTACAACTCAACCTGTGGGAAACACGAATGCCAGTACAAAATTTCAAGCCAATCCGTCAGTTAGCTGTTTGGATATTTAAAAGAGATTGATCGACCGTTAGCGATCCCTGACACCAAACTGCCTGAGTGGCTAAGAAGTCACAGGTACAAGCTTGCAGACGTATAAACAAAGAAATAAAGGCGGGAGGTCAGTCCCTTCTCTTGTTTCTAGCAGTCAGAGTAGTAGAGTAGTCAGGTGGGTCAGGACAGACAGGAAGCAGTGAGCTCGGCCTCCGTTAAGGTGGAAATGGAAACCAGACAGTGTAAACAGCAGCTCTGACATGAAACACCTGTTCTGCTCACTGAACAGTACATCAGCAAGCATCTATTACAGTGTGTGTGTGTGTGTGTGTGTGTGTGTGTGTCCTGTTCAGTTTTCACCTCTCTTAAAAAGTTTTATTTTAGGCTTCACTGCTGTACTAATAGCTATTTAAACGAATAGAAGTTCTTGGTCTCTCTCCCTCCTTCAGTGCTCAGCATCAACAACATTATCCCCTGAGCTCATCTTTCTCCTCTCCGCTCAGGCTGTCGTCCCCCTCGTGTCGCCCCCCCTTAAGAGTCGTCGGTGTGTGGCGATCTGAATGCTTTAGCTGACTTTTCCTCCATTAAACTGTCTGATGAATAATCCAGAGAGGCCTGGGGAAGCCCAGCAGCCTCTTATAATAGATTAGGGAACAGTTTGGATCTGATTTCTGATATTGTCACTTTTATTTTATATTCATAGTTTTTGAAAAAAATGTGTAAAGTTACTGGGATAATCGCGACTACAGATCACAGCGACTCTGACTGACACTGATCATCTGCTGCATCAGATCCTTCATTTCCTCTCTGTGTGCGCCTGATCTTCTCTCTGCTGCAGGACAAAGACGACTCATCCAAATATGTACATATAAAACACTGCAGGCTTCAGTTACAGGTCAGGCCGGTGTTCTAACGACACCTGACACATGTTGGGTCGGGAACCTTTTGTGTTATGAACTACAAAGACAACACCTGTCATGTACATGTACCATACAGGAGACTGCACAAAGAATAGTCCCCTGGAGGCTGCAGTGGTCATTATACCCACAAAATTAAAGCACTTGACAAAATTCTAACGTGTTAGATTTCAGCCCTTCTACTCAACCTAACCAACAGAAACATCAGACTAATAGACTCAACTAAATTTACTACATAGGCTACTCCTCCTGGATGGATTTCCCTGAAATGTTATGCAGACAATCTGGATCCCCAGAGGCTGAATCCTTCTGTCTTTGGAAATCATCTCACTTTACCCCGTATATTTTCCAGTGCTGGTCTGCAGGGATTAGGAACCTTTGTTGCATGGGCATGAAATGATGTTAAGCTACTGAATGAGGCAGGTGTTGAATTACTGGAGGAATAAGATAAGTGATCGGGAGAGAAAATGGTTTTGTTAAAGAAGCAAAATCAGGATCAAGATTGAGCTGAGGAGGGAAACGCTGATTTAAGATGAATGAACAGAAGGAAGTGAAGATTGAGCAGGAGAAGGGGGTTGTAATTCGGGTGGTGGTGGTGGTGGTGGGGGATGCTTATGTTCTACTGGAAAAGAGTGAATGAGTAGAATAGATTCTATGGAGAACTCTTGCTCAGTGTGTGTATGGAGAGAAAAGACCATAACTGTGTCAGTGTGTTTATTCAGTGGAGAGTGCCCGGCTCTGCGCTCCGGTCTGTGGGAGCCCCGCAGCCTCCAGCCGGACGCTGAATAAGAGGATTAGCTGAGCCCCGGGAGAGCCAGGACATCCACAGACTGTGGGGGTGAGAACTGGTGCCCACGCCAGAATACCCTTCACCCGAATCCCTGCCCCTCTCCTGATGCCAGGAGGGCGAGGGTCTGTGGAGGGTGGGGGAGGTTTGAGTAATACCAACTGCTCAGACTGAAGGGGTATGGCAGGTTAATCTGTGCACAGTCTGGGCTTTTTTTTCTTTTTTTTTTTACTGGTAGCACTACACCAATGTGGTTTGGCACGTTGTAGCTCTATAACGACAAATTTTCCAGATAAAATTTTCACTTGATTTCCTTTGTTTCAGGGAACTACTGGTTTAATTCAATATTCTATGAATATCAGCTTGCAGGGACATGACAGGTCTGATAGATAGATTTGAATCACCTCTTTAGTCTCAAAACTGATATGTATGGTATAATTTGGGTAATGGCCAGCAGGAACTCAATTTTTACTTGTTTGAAATTCAGAGGAAGAGGATTAACCCCTAACCTTAACCCCCTAATCCTGTTTGATATTGTTTAACCAACAATTAACAAGTCCTCCCTGCCAGTCAAGACAGACTCTGCAGAATGGCCTGTTAGGGATAATAAAGCGAGGTTAAACAAATATCAAGTTTAACCTTTGAAAATATGTCAAGTTGACCAAGGAAACATATTGCTTGTGTTAACTAAATGTTGATTGGTATCGATAAGATTATCTCTTCACCCAAGGACTAAAAATCGTGATTGTCACTGCTCTGTGGGGCTGTGGTTAGACACAGTGTTGCTTTGAGATAAATGCTAACACCGTTTACCACGTCACTAGCATAGTTAACATTTTAGCCTGCTAACATTTTCTTATAAGCACTAAACACAAATTAAAGCTGAGGCTGATAGGATTGTGATTTGTTTCGTGTTTGGTCATCAACCGAAGTTTTGGCCTGTGACGGGGCCTTAAAGGCAGCATTTTCTAGCCAAAACCATAAAGCCTCTAAAAAAAAAATCTAAATCGTGTAGATTATACTGCATATTGTTAAGATTTATTGTTAATTTATGTGTATCAAACCGAGAGAAGGAATGTTTCTGCAATCAGAGGAAGCGCAAGCTCTGCCTGACAGGCTGAGCTTTGGGCAGAAATTTACCCTGAAAGCTTGGGACAATGAGCCTGAACAGCTGGGGTGTTTTTTACACTTCAGAGGTCTGACCCAGGCCTGATCAGTCTGCAGACTGAGAGACAGAAAAACACAGAGGAAGCTACAAGTCCTCCTACGTGATTTATCTTTTATCAAATTGTTTTTACTCTATCATCCACTTCTGGCCCTCTCATGGAAGAGAATTGTGAAATTCAGAAAATCTTTTCTGAGCAGTAAACAGCGCTGAAGTATCTTGTTATGTCTGTAGATGCATTCAGTTCTCAATCAAAGTTGAATACCTGACAAAGTGTCTCCATTAGAGCTGTGAAACTAAACAACTCTGGATGGTGGCTTAGCCTTTAGACTGTCTGATTCACTTCTTCAGGAGCAGAGAGGAAGGATCCAGCCACTGAGAACAAACCTCATATTAAGGTCAGGGTGGATGGACAGGTCAGCCGAATATGCAACACCACAGACCACGGTTTCCACCACCATTTCCTGCTTTCTACCAACAGATATATTTTTTCTTTTAATATAACCATCATTTTTTTTCCACTTTATAGTTTTTTAAAGGCACTGACAATCAATGTCATCCTGTTGGTATGCATTGTCTGGAAGGCAATGAAGAAGATGAGATATTTCGTTTTTTTGGTTTGGAGAACTTAACCAGGTGTGCCAGGTCTATATTAACACAATCAGTTTTTTCTGAAACAAGAGGCCCTCCACCAAGACAAAGCCCATATGTCGGCTATACTGCCATATTAAACTGTTGGCCAAAGCTAGATCACAACCAGAGTCTGTTTTTCTATACACAATGACACTGACACAGAAATGTACAATGTTTGAAAAACCGAAAATGCAGAGGTAAAAACTGCTGCGGTTATTTATACTTTGCCTGCAGACTAGAAGTGAGATTTTAATTTACCCATTATTACTACATGTTGAAATAGAAACATCTATTTTGATAATATTTTAGTTACTGAATTTGTATTATCACAAATCAATGCAGGAGCTAAACCTAATATGGTAAAAAAAAAAAAGAAAGAAAAAAAATTACCAAAATTCTTTGAATCTGTGTATCATCAAAGTTCTCCTGCTACATTTCTGCACAGCAAAACCTCCATGAACACTCAGAAATCCACTGTAAGACCACCAACAGAAAACCAAAGTGCCTTGTCAAGCGCTGCAGGCATTAAACATACCTAAAAATCCCTCCAAATTGCTTCTGGGAGTGTTAACACAGAGTAGAACGACCGGGGGGAAAACTAAACTCATCAGCTGAACAGAAGCCTCGGGGCTGAAGCTCTCTTCATCGATCAGCTTCTCTCATCCTTCACTTTCAACTATAAATGGCCAAAAAAAACAAAGGCTGTGGATTATCCACAGGCAGAGTCCATCAGCCTTAAAAGGAGGAGGAAACATGAAAGAAGCAGAGCTGCTGAGAGGATTTCACTAGTGCACGCCAGGAATGAAAGCAGGAACACAGACAGGAGCTCAACTAAAATGAAAATATGAGTATGGCTAATGGGTCACCTCATGTAGTGCAGAGAATTAAAATATTTTTAACAACAGTTTTGTAGCAGCTGTAGCTGATCCTCAGTTTTTTTAAACAGACCAGTAGGGCTTCGCACTATAGTCCAACTAATAGGAGATAAGTGCATGTACAAGACTGAGGTTGTAAATCTCAGAGGCTGAGCTTCTCCTCCTCCTGTCAGTCAACACACTCACGTCTGTGTGTGTGTGTGTGTGTGTGTGTGTGTGTGTGTGTGTGTGTTTGTGTGGTCACGGTTTTAACTTTTAACGTCAGTGTCACGTCTCTGGTCTACATCTTCCAACACCAGCTTCACTGCACGGAACTGTGATAAGAACTGCTCTCTGACAGCTTTGTGTGTGTGTGTGTGTGTGTGTGCATGTATGTGTATGTGTGTGTGTGTGTGTGTGTGTGTGTGCGTGTGTTCATGCAATGATATGTGACCTGTAACTGTAGTGAGGAACGACTGATCGGTCTCATGGGAGAGCAGATGAATAATGGATCTGACCGTCTACAGTTTCCGGCCTCTCCGGGCTGCAGCCAAAACACTGAGCAGCCTCCGTGTTAGTTGTATGTGTCCAGCTGAACATCCATGCTTGCGTTACCGTGCTGACTACTAGATGTCATAAAGGTTGTGTATTCAGTGTCTCCAGAGGGAGCTGTGTGAAGTGTGTGTGGGGGAGGGGCTTCAGGTTTTATATTAGCTGCTACTAGCACAACACACCTAAATCTCTAACTAAACTTTCAGCAAACAAACTGCACTGAGGATATTGTAGGCAACGGGTGGATGGCAAGAAAATGCATGATTTTTTTTTCTTTTTCTAGATACTGTATTAATCCCACAGGGGGAAATTCTTTCTCTGCATTTGATCCATCCCGGAGGAGCAGTCGACTGCTCTAATATGTAGTTTTATTTGTAGCTCTCATCCTACCAACACATATTCACCCTCTAAATGTGTGTTGGGTACATGCCCACTGTTCACTGTGTGCCAGCCTCTGCTGCTGACGCTGCTGCATCAATCTCACACAAACCCGAAACTTTCAAACTGCCTCTCTCCCTGTTCATCTGCTCAGATGTCACCTCCACAGCCAGTGGCTCCAAACATTCAGAAACCGACCGGGCTGTTTAAACAAAGTGCTCTCCATCACAGTGACTTGTTTACAGGGAGAAAAAGATTTAAAGGGGAACATAGAAGGGTACAAAATGATCGCAGAGACATTTTATTTATTCTAAACCTTTGCTGTTAGCTATGCCAGCATCATGTCTGAGTTGCTGCAGAGCAGAACATAAATAATAATGAGGAAAAAACCCCATCTGGAAGCACTAAACGTATGTATGTTGGTATCAATTACAAAACAAAACAGCAGCGTGTATGTTGGGGGTGAATGGTGGTCTTAAGTTCTGATAAATCTCATACACGCTTTCAAAATAAAAACAGAAATAAAACAGAAAAGAACTAACTAAACCAAAAAGCGGTGTAAGTGTCTTCTTATCTAAATACATTTGCCATAGTCTCTAATTTGTGTTATCTCGTTTGGAGCAAAACATATTTTTATACACAACAGTTGACTTACATTAAAAGCTTCAGTAAGTCCAGCATTTTGGTTCAGAATAAAATATCTTGCAAGCATTCGATGGATGGATGCATTACTAAAAAAGAAGAGACAGACAGTCATGGGTGATCATCTTTGGCGAACTCCTGATCTTACTTCTAGGGCCATAAACAGGTCAAAAATAACACTTAAGCTAATGGCAGGAAACATCGAAAACCGAGTGAATTCATGTTTGTCCCAACTGTACTTTGGTGCTTTTGCATGAAATAGTGCTATAATAATAGAGGTAGAGTAAGGAGCTCAGACATCTGTAGGGAGCTCAGAAAAGAGCCACAGCTAGTTCACATTGAAAGGAGCCAGTTAAGGTGGTTGGTCCATCTGGTTGGGATGCCTCCTGGACGGGACATTTTCTGGGCACATCCAACCGGGAGGAGACCCACGGGACAGACCAAGCACTCCCTGCAGGGATTACATAGCTCATCTAGCATGTGAATGCCTCAGGATCTCCCAGGAGGAGCTGGAAAGTGTTACTGGTGGGAGGGATGTCTGGAATACTCTTCTTTGCCTGCTGCCACAACAACCCGACCTCAGATAAGCAGAAGATGGAAGATGTCCTAAACAGGCCACCGTACGGAGGATAAACCTTTTTAATTGTGATCGTTGAATGTTGTTCAAATGGGCCGTGACTTTCTGCAGGTTAGAACTCTGAGCATCTGATCACCAGTGCGGGAGCAGAGAGTTTCCTTCTTCACCCACATTTCCTCATGTATAAAGCGTCTGTTCCAAGCGGAGCTGCTTCAGTTCCAGCAAGACGTGTTTCTAATCTAATCGTACACACGGTGACGAAACAGTTTGTCAGAGGCCCGGAGGAAAGCTTCTCTAAGAGAAAAAAAAAACGACTTAATTAAACATCGGAGCTGAATGGACGAAGGAGAGTGCCAACGCCGAGTCCCACAAGAAAGACAATGAGAGAGGAAGTTAGCAGTGTGTGTGTGTGTGTGTGATGGCCTGTTACTTATATTTTAAACCTTTTACAAATTGTTTTACTCTTCAGCATCTACACTAAAATAAAATAGAGGGAGGGAAAGAAAGAAAGAAAGAAAGAACTACAACTTTTTTCTTTGTAAATGATTAGAACAGAATGAAAATAGAATTAAACGTATTTGTAATTTGTAGTGGTTAGGCTGAGCTCCAGACATCCCCTAACCTGCTGTCTTTGTCTCTCAGAGGGACCTCCGTCATGCCAGCACTACATCATCTGCAGGTATAGGAGCAGGTCTGCAGCGAAACACTAATAGCTTTTTAACTTCCATGAATCCATCGTGCTGCTTCAGTGTAACCAGGCGAACATCATCAGCACAATCACCAGCTCATTACAGGCATACATTTTGTGACGGTGCCTTGGGGATGACTATTTTAAGGAATGACCTAATTGAATTTAGCAGCCGGGGGGTGTGTGACACAGAGGAAACTATGGATTTTACACTTTGTTCTTCTTTAACCTTGGCACACTTCTGCTGGATCTAAGTAGACTAATGATGACAGACACCCTCTCCTAATCATAATCTGGACATAAAACATAGTTTTCATATTTTTCTATTCGAGTTTTCTCTCTTTATATTATTGTGTTTCATAGTTTGTTAGTGGAGGAATCAAACAAATAAAAATCAGACATCTGACCGAGGTACAAAGACAGTCACGTCATGAATTTGATTCTTGTTTGAATTTATTCATCATTTAGGACTTTTTAATTTTTTTTTTAAGTCAAGGCAGTTTCCTAATTTAAGCATATACTGTATTGTGTGATGCGTATTGAAGTGGTACTGTATAATTTCCCCCTTAAAATACCTTCTCTAAATCAGCTCTTGGCTGTCCAGATGCAGCAGTGAGGTGGTAGCAGGTTAGTGCTGACCTCCTGCTGCTCCCCTCCACCACCAGCTGCCTATTGTCCCACTTCCAACATTCCCAATACCCACACTGGGCTACTGTACCAGTCAACCAGCCAGTAACATAAAGAGATGTGGAAACATCTGTGTGCTGCACACACACAGACAGACTGACATTGAGTGTAAAGTTGAAGAGGGATTATTTTGGAAGTTTTTGGTCTAAATAAGAGTTACACCTAAGGACCATGAGCGACAACAGACATATTTTAAAAAGAATTTCTCGAGTTCCAGCCTCTCCATCATGATGAGTTGATACTGAAGTCTGTTTTCATATCATTGTGAACTGAATAATTTTCAGTTCTGAACTGTGGATTGGACATTTAAACATGTCAGTATGGGAAATTATAATGAGCATTTTTCACTCCCCATTGCCAGAGGGTTACACATTTGTGGTTGACATTCATGGTTCCTAAAGGACGAATTGTAATGACTTTAATGTCCTCCATATGTTTCATTTAAAAGAGAAAATTTAAAAAAAACAACTCACAAATACAAATGTGACCTTTAACACTGAACTCACGTAAGAAAAAAGAGGGAAATTTGACATGTAATTAAAAACCTACCACTGATTTGGTGGATGCAAGAACCTTCAGTGTTCTTGCAGCAAGATTGTAAGAACAGAGAGAAAGTCTTGGATGTGAGATCGTTGCGTACTTGAACAGTGGATCCTCTAACTAAAGAATAAGTCGCCCAATTATTTGAACAGGAGTAATATAAAGATAACACAGCTGTATGCCAGGGAGAAACATCCCTTCCTGACAGAAACATCTGGCAGTTTTCACCTTCGGTTTTCAATTTCAGCTTCATTCAGTGACAATGTGTGAAAACTTCATATCTGCTTCCAATTAGATTTAACTGCTGTAATTGTCTAGCACTTCACGGACTAACTGGATTAACCTTTGGCAGCTTTCACATGCCTCTTCCTGCAGATGGTCAGCTCAGGTGTGTCAGCACAACCTGAGCCCCCCGCCTCTGAGGAGCACAACCAGTCTGACACACAGGACAGATCGGACCTCTGGGGGAAACATCTGCTCAGTCGAGTCTGAAACTGACGGAAAGTGACCTCTGCAGACCCTTCAGGTATTTACCTTCTAAACTTATACGCCTGCTACATGCTGAGTCTAAGACTTCACTGCAGATGAAATGAAGCTGTCTGAAACGGCACCAATATTATATTATTTTCTGTTCAAATGTAGTTTTTTTTAGCCAACATGTTGCAGGGTAGACCAGTGGGATTAACAAAGTCAACAAGATAAAACTCACCTGACAGCCCTGCTTCAATATAAAAAGTTCTATTCACCAAACGAATTTGTTTTTATTATGAATTCATCTGTTTTCCCCCCCTGTATATCTGCATGTAGTTAATGAACTTACTGTGTGACCTTTTAAAAACTAAAAAAAATGTTCAGAAAAGAGACAGCCATTGCAAGTTGCATGCAAAATCTATTACTTTTTTCTGTTCAAAGCTGAAACTTGGTCTTGGAGTGTTGGTAGATGCTAAAAGCAATGCTAACAACAATGTTTATAACAAAGGAAATCGGATAAATAAACACAGAAGACGTTGAGTGTTTCAGTGATTTATCATTATGGATATATTTGACAAAGTCTCCAAAAAGACACCGCAGTTCAAGGTTGGATTACAAAGATTCTTAAGGGGATCATCGGACCAGAGCCAACATGAACGGCAGTAGTTGTTTATTAACTACAATAAGAAAAAATCCATACAGCTTTAGCCGGGTCTTTAGTCTTTCAGATTGTTGCCCCAAACAATCCGGGTCTCCTTTCTGCTCTTTTGTCTTCTTCTCTTACTTCCTTGGAAACTCTAGAGACCTGACATGGTGCTGTGCAGCTCAACCCCCTGCTACTGTTAGCTTGTAATGTCAGTGATCTGGGAATTTAAGCTCATGCTCCTACTGCACTCAATGGAGGCTGATCTGGATAAGAGGATCAGACTAATGTCTGAAATGTAAATTTAAATGTTCTGTAAAAGGCCTTGTTGAGGCCCCTCCAATCCCTTTGTCCACGCCAACATCTGCCTAAAGCATCTCCAGACCCACCTGTTTAGATCCCTTCCACCAGCCAGTGAATGGGGGAGAAAAGGAGTGAATCGGTCCTTGTAATGAAGAGGACTTTGACAAACCCATGTCCTCCATGCAGGCCTTTTATTGCTGGCCTTTTTCTCTGCCACTTTTTTGGAGATTTTGCATTCAGTGGTTTGAGAGAAGAGGGCCAACGAACATCCGAGATCGAAGGGAGACCACACACTCGCAGACGGCTGAGGAGTGGAAAAAACAGGGACAAAAGTGGAGGACAAATCAAATGGCTCTCCACCAGCTACTCTACGGGGGCTTCACTTGTTCTCCACTGCAACGGGTCGCAATGTGAGTGGCCCCCCTTTCAGAGGCACCGTTGGCCACCCGGATCTGCCCCGTCATCCATTACAGTGTTCAGAGCAGCAATTGCACCAGGATGAGGAAGAGGAGGAAGGGGTGGGTGACAGTGGTGGCAGAACACCAGGCAAACACCAGCAAAATAAAAACCTCGACACTCCTCATCCCTCACTCACCCAGAAACGAAAGAGAAGACAATTGAGGAGGGTTAAAAAATGTTAAGGGGGGCAGATGAGGGGGAGGAAGAGGAGGGAGTGGTGCAGACAGTAGGATGAAGGCATGAGGCTCTCAAAGGGGAGAAATGTGGAACAAAAGGGTGGCAGAAGATGTGCAGCAGCACAGAGAAGTGGTGAAAGGAGGAGAGAAAATGAGAGATTAAAAGCTGAGGCAAGAAAAGGGAAAAAGAAGCCGGAGAGAAAAAAAAATGTTAAAGAAGATTAAACAGTACGAAGCAAACAAAAACCAAAAGACGTCTCGCCCACGAGGAAATGCACTGCAAAGAACTCTCAATCGTGACGTCTAAAACTCTCAAGCTTTCCATCATTACACATTCATGTTGTTGGTCCAAATGTTGTCCAAACTAGGACCACCAATTCACCTATATTGCATGTTTTTGGTGGTGGGAGGAAGCCGGAGAACCTGGAGGGAACCCATGCAGACACGGGGAGAACATGCAAACTCCACACAGAAAAGTCCCAGGTCCTCAGGTGGATTTGAACCCAGAACCTTCTTGCTGTGAAGCAACAGTGCTAACCACCATGCCACCATACCGCCCTTTACAGAATCATTTGTCAAAAAAATTGCCTTGTGACAAGAAAAGCACAGATTGTAAGACGTCGATGTCGCCACTGCTGTGTTATGCGTCACACCTTGATTTGTGGTTTGCTATCTAAAATCACACACTGGAGCGGCCGATGTTTGTTATGTTTTGTGTAAATAAACAAAGGCGGCGTAGAGAAGGGTTTTCGTTATGGCACTCGTGCCTGTTCTCCTTGTAAATCCTAACGACTTGCTAGGAGAGGGGTTTTTTTTGTACAGTGTGTGAGGGAGGTGGAGGCCTGAGAACAGTGATGGGAGACAGAGTAATATTGGGTGGGGTGTAAATGAAGACTAATAAAGGCAGGAGTGCTGCTTAAACTGCACTCCATCACTCTGTGAGGCCTCCAACCTTGAGGAAGAAGAATGTGTGTGTGTGTGTGTGTGTGTGTGTGTGTGTGTGTGTGTGTGTGTGTGTGTGTGTATACCCTCCTCATCTTAACACACTGCGCTCCCACACTTCTGTTCCAGCTTCACAGTGTGACAGCGTCATCTCCTCCTCACTGCCGCTGCCACTGGGACAAATCGCAGTGCCATCATGCATCACGCTTAAGCCCCCCCCCCCCCCCCCCCCCCCAAACCATTCCTCACCCTCTTCTTTTCTCTGTTGCTCTGCACCCCCACCCACACCTCCTCAATCTGCCCCCTTACACCTCCCTTCTGTCTGTAGTTGCCCCCTTTCCTTACTGTTACAAAACAAATCTCCCCTCTGACAGCATAATTCTTCGGACCGGGCCAGAGGAGGCGGCGCATGATGGACGGGCCTCCTCAGCTGACCTCTGTTGAGGACCCGGCTGGTTGTTTCCCCACGTAGCCTCGGCCTCCATTCAGCCGAGGGCCAGTGGAAAGAAAAAGAGGGGCGACTCGAGAGGATTCAAACCGGTGGCCCCTGTGTATGCCTGAGTGAATACCGTTGAGCCTAATACCCACTAATCTGGTCATCAAATACCCCCGCTGCCACGACTGGAGATCTGCTTTTTTTTCTTTCTTTTTTTTAGACTACCAGCAAGGGACGTCTGCCCAGCCGAAGCTACTCTGGATAGAGATGGACGGATAAAACGGAGGGAAGAAAAGGTACAGAAAGAAGATGGTGAGAAACTGGAGGAAATAAAGCCATGAATGGAGGGAGGAGAGGAAGCACTCCTAAATTAGGTCACCTGAGGTGACCATAGCCTTGTTTGTGTCTTTCCTCAAACTGAATCTAAATGAGCTTTCAGACTGCTCTTAAACCACATTTTAACTGGATCTGGTTTTTCTCTCTCTCTCTCCATCTGTGTGTTTGTTTCCTTCCTCCTTTGTATCTGTTTCAATTTGCTTCCCTTTTGTTTGAGTTGTCCTCTTCCAGGTCTCCATGTTGGAGAGGTGCCTGAAGGTGCCTGTTTGGTGACACCTGAAGTTGTCCACCTGGATCCTTAATGCTCATAAAAATTTACAATAATTCTTTTTCCATTCTAATTGTCCAAACAGTAATTTTACTACAGCCCCTTTTAGAGAGTCAGTTCAAGGCGGGACTGTTGTGCCTTTATTTTGTCTAACAGTACTGTGTAAACGTTACAAACGCATCAATGGTGGTCACTGTTGTTCCGCCTCTGAGCCAGCAGGAGAGGTAGTCACAGAATCACTGTCTGTGCGAAAAGGGTGAGCCGGCGGGGCGGCAGGACCGGATGTGGACGTTTTGACAACATTTTATAAGTGAGACCCACAACCAGGACTTCTAAAAAGCCGGTCACAGCCAAATAAGCCTCCCAGCGACGATCGATCGGCCAACCTCTACTCAACACGTGTAAAACGTTACACTAGACACTGACGCTGCTGCATGTCTTATACATCACACTTATTTTAGATGCTATCTAAAATCACAAACCGGAGCGGTGTTATGGCACCGTTGGTTTGTTCAGTGTGAAGCGTAGAGAGCGGTCTTCTATTCACTATTCCGAAATCTCTGTGTGGAAAAGGCTTATTTTGATCTATTCTGTACAACATCTATTTCCTGTCTGCTCCTCTGTTGCTCTTTCTAAAGATTCTTTCATTCTTTCCCTGTTAAGTTTTTCTCTTTTTTTTGAGGAGGAGGAGTTTTAAGGACAGAGGGTGTATTATGCTGCACAGACTCTAAAGTGCCCACTGAGGCAATTTTTATTATATGTGATATTGGGCTATATAAATAAAACTGACTCGACTAATGCAAGCCCTCTTCTCTAGTAATGTGTTCCCTTGTCTTGGCCCAGGTACACAGTGGGATGAGAGGCTAGAGCACAAACACACACACACACACACACACACACACACACACACACACACACACACACACACACACACACACACACACACACACACACACACACACACACACACACACACCACTATGCCCTCTCAAAAGTTATGCCCCGCTGTTTATCATCATACCTCTTTGCCACTTGTCGATAAAAGCGCCGTGGCATCAAATGTAATGAGCCCGAAGCTCCGTGCGGAGCCAGAAGTTTTGTACACAGACTGAATAAGGATTTTACCATTTGAAGGGACATGCACTCACATCTGAATCTGCACAACAGCCAATGGGAACACACTATCGCTGAAATCTCCCATCAGGGGCCTACATTTTCAGGAGCCTGCAAACTGAACCGAGAGGAGATGAGGATGTCCAGTTTCCTCTCAGACCACTTGTATTACAATATGCAGTTATTGTGACATTTTTAACCCAATGATGCCAAAAAAAATACTGCCTACCCCAGATTTTATTGTTACACAGACTGTGGATTGGAATTCCCTTACATTGGAATTGGTGGATAGCGCAGGTAGGAGACAAAGTGAGAGGGACGAAATTGAGATGGTTTGGGCACGTGAGAGAGAAGGGATGAGGAGTATATGGGGAGAAGGATGATGAGGATGGAGCTGCCAGGCGAGAGGAGAAGAGGAAGGCCAAAGAGGAGGTTTATGGATGTGGTGAGGGAGGGCATGCAGGTGGTTGGTGTGACAGAGGAAGATGTGGGGGACAAGGTGTGACTGGCACTGGCCATTCACAAATATCTTTTGGGAGGACAGATGGTGATGAGTTTTCTCCTCCTGTGATATTTCCTCTACCACCAGCCATTTCTACACAAACCTCCTTTAGGCTCCAACATTTCACCAAAGCTTAAAACAGCCCAAATGAAAAGGGAGGAGGAGGTGTGAGGGAGTCTGGGCTTTTTTTTTCTTCTTCTTTTCCCCCAGGTACCGAACCATCGAGCACAGACCCAGGCTCACTGGCCCCCTGGGACAAAAGGTTTCACATCACTTCAACGAAAACTGGCTCCGACCAGCTTCTCCCACTAATCTTTTTTCGCATCTCACCCCCTCGAAAGGATTCAACCAAGCAGATCAGTGTCCTCTCTGGCACCGTACCGTAAGTATTCAGGCTGCTTAAACCTATTCAACCCTGCAGGACTCACTGGTCAGTCCGTTACTACAAATACACGCTGCTGTGTGACCAGAAACTTACCAAACCTGGTGAAATTCATTTTAAGTCCATAGTAGAGTTTCCAGAAATACCAATAATGTCAGGCAGAGTTTGGGACATGAATATAAAGCACAAGGCAGCTAGAATATTCATGATTACTTTATAACCGACTGCAAGACAAATAGCATCATGGGTTTTCAGCATCATGTAGCTTCAGTGAAGGGTTGGAATTAGCTGATAGTAAAGAAAGAGTGCGCCTGTGATGTTGTCATACAGTGCAGAGAAATGAAAAAGAGTGGAAACAACGAGGAGAACAAAGAAATGAAAAGAAGGAGAAAGAATTCTGGCCAAACATTGGCTGCTGAGTACCATGTAACATGATTACAAGGTTCAAGGTACAAGTTGTCAGTTTGTCTCCTCCTCCTTTAAGTCTGCAATAACAGCACTGATATGTCATCACCTATATTAATGAACAGTTGCTTACATACACGGCGCAACATGATCATTGAATTGGTTGAAGAGAAATCCAATATTCACCCTCTTTCAACTCTGTTTTTGGTTGTCACCAACTCCTGAGGGAAACATCTTCATCCCGTGTTCATCAACTCGTCTTAAAACCGTGTCTCTCTGCTGTTTAATGACGAGCAGGGAGTGTACAGTCGGACTAGACATCATTTTGTCTGACAATGACCCTCTGAGAGCCGAGAGAGTGAAACAAAGAGCTGTAGCTCAATACAAAACTGTGAAGTCAAGAGGGAGCTGCAGATTCTTTACAGACATTCTTTCTTCTTTTCTTTTACAGACGTGTTGTCCTGTATTGGGGTTTACAAACCATCAGATCTGCTCTTCTCTTCGGTGCAATAATGGAGAGTGTAATAAGAGAACACAGAAAGCAAATGAGCCACAGAGGTCCTAAGAAATAAAAAACAAAACAAAAAAACAAACAAACAGATACTATGAAATAAACAGACTGACCTCGCTACAGTGAAATTTGATCCAACTTTTCTCATTCGGTGGTCTTTGTGCTTTCGGTGTTTTAGAAACTTTCTGTCTACAGCTCTGACATTAGCTTTGAATTTGTGATTTGATGTCTATTAAGACTTCAGTGGTTCTACAACTGAGGACACCTTGTGGCTTTCCTGTCATAGACTACAAGACCAGACATGAAGCTGATTACTGAACCTAAATCCAGACAGTTTTTGCTACCCTGTTCTACCAAAGCGTGGCAAACGGGGCCAAGTATTGAAAATCAATCAAAGCTTACTTATATGCAGACTTCTATCTAATTATTGGAGAACACTCTTTCTGTTTAAATAATGATTTTTTTTTTTTTTACCAATTTCCAACGTGATTTCAGGCATGATTTTAGTGTTGGTATAATTTCAGTGTTGGCACTGACACACAGGCATCACATTAGCAGTTGTATAACACTTGTGACACACATCACTACAGCTCAGGTTTTAAAGAGAAAAGGAGCCAAACACAGAGGATGCTGCTGTCCATGAAAAATAATGTTTACTGCCTGCTGAAAACACCTGTTTGGACATAGAGCTCCGTCCCTGCTGGGTGTTTGTCAGTGTTGCTGTTTGAAATTATATCCCTTTATTTTTGCAGACAGGTTGCAAAAAGAAAACTTAAATATATGCTGGTCTACTTCTGTCTCCAAAAACACTAAAACTGAGAATTACAACAAGTATCTTCTTAATCAGAGACAACGGGACATTTTTACTCAAGTAGCCTATAATTACAGAGTTGTAAAATGCTTTTGGGTGGGCATTGTTTTGTAGTTTTCCCTGAGAGAGTATCTGTTTCTGATTGGTATTGTAGGATTACTGCTGTCGTTGTTGCCAGATATGGAGCCCCTGACACTCTTAATAAGCCAGTCAGACTACCGTGTCCAAACTTCTCTTTTCATGCTTGACAGCTCCGGTTTCGACTTAATATGTGACGCCCTGTGCCTCTCAAACGTTTTAATCTGCGATTCCACAGAGCCAGAGAGGAGCAGTGACGCTCATCATCAACACTAAAGACAATATTTCTCCGTCACAAGGAAAAATTCTAGTGAAAATGAAAAAAGAAAAAAGAAAAAGTGTTTTGTTTGGGCTCATTTCTTTCAACGTTTCCAAAGACGCAGAACGCGTGACGCACTACATCTTCAGCTCTTTAAATAACGCAGAGCAAAACATATTTCCAACTCCAAAACTAAAATACAAATATGAAGACTTCAAGCGAGAACCTCCTCTGTTTGTCTCAGACAGCTCTCCTCCTCCCAGATCACCTGAAGCTGCTGCGCAACTTGGCGCAGCAAGTTGACACCCGTAAAAGGTAAAAACGAGCAGATTCGAGGGTTTCTGTGTCATGTAAGGACAACGCGTGAATGATATTAAGCCTTACCTTGTGGGCAGATGAGGATGAAGTACGCAGCCAGTAGCAGCCAGCAGCCTGTAGTCTCCATATTGGGGGGGAAAAAAAGCTCACGGAGGTGGTAAATAAATTAAACAGGTTAATGGGGAGCAGGTCCCGGTCAGCCCGCAGCCCTCACAGCTCCATGCTTCCCCGCTCCTTCTCCTGCTGGTCGGTCAGTCGATTGTGGTCTTGATGTCGTATATTTATGGTACAGATCCTGGGTCCCGGCGCGCCGCTCCGCTCCGTCCGCTGTCATCCACACCGACTGACTGACTGAAGAGGAGCCGCCAGACTGACGCTGCGCGCCGCCCACAGCCCACGGCCACACCGGTCTCACTTCCTACACACATCAACTACAACTGATACCAGACGTCTAGTTCTTATTCTGCAGTCGTGTATATGTTTATTCATTCGCTCAATTATTAATGTCAGCTGATTGTTTTTGCCAAAACAGGATTACCATAGATTACCATAAGAATTATCCTACTGTTTGAGTTAGAGGCATTGTGTGTGTTTATGAAAAACTAAGGGCAAAAAGAAGGAGGAGGATGGAAGCAAGGCAGAATAAAATGAAGGAAACAAAAAAAAAAGAAAAAGAAAAGAAAGAAAAGACCAGAAATGGGATAAATGCTGGAAATAAGCATGACCACCTCTAAATACCCCCAAAGCGCCCAAAACGTGAGCTGGAGCCATTGTGGAGGAGAACGTCTGCACTTTACATGTTTATATTTGTGCATTTCATACCTGCCTTTATGCAGATAAGTTGAAACTTAACATTACAAATGTCAGTTTCATGTTTTAACAATGCAGTGGTTGAGATCTGGTCATGTTTAGGCACAATAAACAATAGGATAGGGCACGGAAAAGATCAGGCTTAGGTACCTGCTTTTTTCAACACAAGCACGGCTGCAAAATGTCCTGACATCTTTAAAATGCTGACACCATCTGGTCTTGGAACAGTGGTCTCTCCACTTGGCAGCTGTCTGGCCTTGGCTGCACACCTTAGGTGGGATCATGTGATCATACCTCTCTTCCTGTGGTATGAGAAAACAACCTCAATAAGTATCCTCTGATAATGATTCTGTAGCATGTGAAGCTGGAGGCTACGTGATCACCCATGTTTGTTTGTTTGTTTTCAAGGCACCTTGGAAAGCTGTCAATGGATTTTGATGAAATTTTGTGTTGCGGTAGATCTTGGGCCAAAGAACAGTTGATTAAAATTTCAAGCAGATCCAGATCTGGCTGTGGATTCTGGACCACATTTTTTCTTTCTTCAACAGTGACTGGAGCTTTTTTTTTATAACATTCTCCCAACATCATGAAAAATATTAATAGGCCAATCAAAATAAAGATACCAAGGCATGGATAAGTCATGATGTTCCACCACTAGGCACAAATAGACATAAATCCAATTGTGCATAGCTGGTATTAATTAGTTTTGCAGTTTAGCATGAGGCCAACCATATTATGCCCTGGGTGCAATGATACAATTCATGATCTCTTCATGGTTTACAAAATGAAGTGCACATATTGTGCCCATTCACAAGTGTGCCCATTTCTCCTTTCAGAAGCCTGAATGCTGAAGGAAATTGCCAAAAGGGAGTTTTCTTACATGAGAAAAATCAGATTGTTCAGGTTTCAGTGACAGTTGGCTAAGGTATCCACTCTCTGAGTGCTCTCTAGTTTCTTACTGCTACAGTATCTGAGGCCATGTCTTCAGATCGCTTTCCCTTCTGTCAGTATAAGAACTACAGTATGTTCACACTATCTCCTTTAAGGCGTGAGATGGTGTGTTCTATAGCATCATTTATTTCCCTCAAAGCTAAAAAAAAAAAAAAAAAAAAAAAAGAAAAATTACAAAGTTGCACCCATGATTAGGAAAGAAAAAAACAATAACAAAAATAATGGAATAAATGACCAAAAGTCTTTTTATCAGTCATCAATTAGTCTCATCATAATATTCTACTCAAGTAAATGTAATATTCCTGTTGTATCAGAAGGCATCAGCAGCTTCTGTGATACCTCATCATGGTGTCCTGTAGGTGAGGAGCAGCAGACTGACGGCAGCAGGGAGTTATTAACACATCAGAGTAATTGAGTGAAACGTCTGTGAGGAGTGTCTTTTTGTTTTTAAGTGAGTGTGGAGGAGTTCACAGGGCCACCGACCTCCTGAACCCTGAGAGACACTTCCACCTCACACTGAAATGGAGACCAAAACATCAGCAGTGACCCAGAAATCACAAGTCACTCTGGGAATGAGGAGCAAGTGTGTGTGTGTGTGTGTGTGTGTGTGTGTGTGTGTGTGTGTGTGTGCCTTTTTTAAAAAATGACTTTGGATCGAAGGTTGCCACACGCTTTATTATCTATCAAGCTGTTATGTGTTTGAAATTTAAAAACTTTAATAACAGGATTCCTAAAGAGCAGTTTAACACCTCTTCTTCTCTGTTTATGTATTCATGAAGAAGATGGAGCTCAGCCTCATCTGCATGTGTCTACCATATTTTTCTTGCAAAAGGAATTCCCACACACTGACTGAAAATTTTGCCAGATGACGGTCTAATTCCGAAAAAGAAAAAAAAAATTATTCTACAAGTCTGTCATTATATGGGACTTTCTTTTTCAAGATTTGATTGACTCATCCTTCTCCTATAGACACTTGCCTTAGAAAATAGATGTGTGAAGTATTGTTTTGTATAAGTATTGTTTTGTATAAGTATTGTTTTGGGTAAGTTTAGGCTCCAAAACCACGTGGTTAGCTTTTGGAAAATATCAACGTTTGTTTGCTTTCACGTTGGACGCAAACTCTGGTCTCTGGGGTGAAAGTCCCCCCAAAGAGGGGTGGAGGTCTGAGGCTCTGCATATTTATTTCCAGGGGACTGAACTGAAAATGACGATGATGCCTGGAAGGACAGAAATCAGCCAGACAATTGAATTAGATGAAATTTTTTTAGCAGGAAAACCTCACCTGCTGATTATTCTCTTCAGTTCGATAACCAGAGCTTTATCCCTTCCTCTGAGCGATTTATGATGCAACATGGCAGTCTTACTTGCTCACAGGCCGAGCCCTCACAAAGTTAAGTTTGCCTCAGTTCAGTTTCAACCACTGGCTCAGATTTTTTTACCTCACAATAAACGACCACACCACCCCCTCCTTTATCTGAGTGAATATATTTGCATAATTTAGTCTGGATTATCTTTAATTTATGCAGAAACTGCTTTCCACTTGTTAGTTTGAATGTTTCCAAGGGGGCAAATAAAATTAGTTGTACTCCCACAGAGCACCCATTCATTGATTTTTTTTTGGGGTGGGGGAGCTTTCAGACAGCTTTCCATGACTTTCAAACTCAGGATGAGAGTGATTTTTCCCTCCAACAGGACCCTGTGACCTGAAGTGATCTCTAGAGAAAAACTAACATTAACTAACAATTTTCTCTATTTACTGTGTGCCTCATTCAATAGAGGTGTTTCTCACACTGTCCAGTCCATCAAACAGCAGAAAACAGAGCAGAGAGTAAGAACCAGCTGCTCTGAAGAGGCAGAGGATAGTCTGGTATAGTTCAGAACAGTTCTGCACAGATCATTAATCCTGCAGAGAAAGCAGAGGGAACAGTCATTGATTGATCAGCCAATCGGTACAGCACGTGAATGTGGTGGTGGAGCATTTTTGATGGAAGTGTTGCAGGAGCAGATTTTTACCCCCCCCCAAAACACATGCTAAAACACTAAACTGTTGCAGTTTATAGGCTACGCAACAAAGTTCCAGTTGTGATTGATTGATTTCATTTCAAACCTCCATGTTACTCAAATGTAACGACAAAACAATCTCCAAAGTAGAAGGGCACTCAGTAGGATACATAATTCCACTAAGGCCCGGCTGTCCCTTTTAATTAAGTCAAACCTTAATCCAAATTCCAACGAGACATGGTAGCCGTCAAAACGGCTGCCCTCAGGCTGAAAAAATGGATCCACCTTCTCTATCTGATGCTGTGTCCCAAATCGTTTACTTCCATACTCAACCTGGCCAGTTTGACTGTATAAGTGTGTTCACACTACAAAATGTAGTATACTATAAGTGCCCGGATGGCACACTCAATCAACAGCTTGTGTACGTTGCAGGAAGGGGAGGGGCTTACGATACTTATCCAGCTTGTGGAAATTACAGCCGAAGAACATCAGCAACATAAACAATAAATAAAAGTAGGAATGAAGTACCGTTTGAGATGAAATGTGGAGCACACTGAACTGTTCATTTTAGTCAAATGAAAAATCAGACGGATACTTTTGAAAGTGACGTGATGTTGGGTCAAATGTTGCATCTGTCATTTCCACTAAGTATCACCGCAGCAGTATCCGATTTGAGACAAGACTATGTACACTGTTGAAATTCACACACTACGAATTAAATTACGAATTAACTAAAATTTGGCACAGGCTCAACTCGTCCACCAAGTTACAAAAAAAATCCATCAAGCAGTTTATGTGTAACTGATAGAAATGCTGAAAAAAGACCAATCTTGCGATATTAAAGCAAGTGGGGAAAAAAAGAATGGATCCACTCCTTTATCCAGATCCACTTTTTTACATATCCAGCCCCTCTAAAGTTTCATAAAAATCCAAAGTTTTATGTAATCCTGTTGACAGAAAAACAAACCAACAGTGATCCCAGACCTCAGCTATAAATTTGGGCAAAACAATATTATAATCTTTCGTAAAAATAATGGACAGAAAATTACACATACTCTAGTTTTAGCTGCATAAACTTCACCTCATCAAAATGATCAAAATGTTTACTTTATTTTTATTTACAAATTCCTATTTCCTCATTTAGTTATCAGCATTTTTGCCCTTCAGGCCAACAGCACAAATGACAGCTCCTCCATCTTGGTTTCAACACTAATGGAAGAAATAATGTGTAAGTGATAATACGTTTCCTTTTACAGTCACAGCAAAAGCGGCAGCAAACAGTCTTTTCAAATCCACACACAGGTTCCACCCTCGGATGATGTTCCGTGGGAAAATGCAGCAGCCATTGAAACGAATGGACAACAACAAATTCCCTGAGGGAAGGTTCCCATAGTGTTTTTCAGGACATCAGATAAGCACATGCAGTTTTTATTGTTGATGTGTTTTTAACCTTTATTTTTACAAAGAGGTTCCTCTTCAGCTCTGCCCTGCTTCAAGTTAATGTATGTCAACACATTCTCACAAACAAGAGAACACTTAGAGGCCACAGAAAAAGTCTTAGTGGTGGAAATTCCTTAAAGGTAAATGGACGGATGTTTGGATTGTTGGATTTAACCTCATAATACCTCAGCATTACCAACTTTTTGAATTTTGTGATTTCATTTTTATTTCATCTTTACATGTATCGAAATCAAAATATTGATAAACAGACTTGACATAATTTTGTTATGTCAAATGTACATATTTATACTATATTGTGATTTGCCTTAGACTGTTTTCATTCTATCATATAATCAGCATACTTTCGATACATATATATTCACACACCGAAATAACAGCAAGAAAAAAAAGACAGAAAACAAGAAGAAAGAAAAGGACAAACGAGAAAACGGGACTACAAAACAAGAAAAGAGGAAAAGAAAAACTGGATAAAATAAAACAAGAAAGTTAAAAAGAAACTAAAAACAAATAAGCCTACAACAGAAAGAAAGAAAAATGGAAAGTCACACATGTTTTCAGTGGGTTTTGGATGCCAATTTTGCTTCATAGACAGGATCTCAAGGCAAAGATGAGGTTCTTTTCTGGAAAGCAGTGGATTTCTCCCTCTGGGTTGGAGGTGACTTCATACCCTAAGCGAAGGAGTTTACAGTAAGTATGTCTGCATATTTTTCATGAAAAACAGAGCATGGGATGGACAGGTAATTTGACACAATGTTAGCAGTAATGTTGTGTTGTGTACTGGAGCACTGTGTTGAAGAGGAAGCAGAGCTGGAGGGTAAAGGATTCAATTTTACCTGCTGATCTTTCCAACCCTCTCCTGTGGTCATGAGCTATGTGACCGAAAGAAGGAGATTGTGGATACTTTCCTACTTTGGGAGGCTGGGCTCATCCTTAGAGATGAACCTTAGGGGGAGGAGCCTGGGCATCTGGAGGCGTGTCAAAATGAGACAGCTGTGGTGGTTGGCGTTGGATTATAGGGTTCCTCCATGGCACCTTCACCAACAAGGAGGAGACCCAGAATTTGAGAGATTACGTGGATGGATGGATGGACAAAAGCAGCCAAAGAAGAAGAGAAAATAAAATAAAATCAGCCACAAAAGAACATTAAAAGAAGTTAATTCATGTGGTGCAGCAACCCTTTAACAACAGCTGTGGAGTGGAATATGATGTCAGACTGAGGATAATCCCCCCCCCCTTCTATCAATACATGGATTGAGGTAATGAGGTCATGTCATACAGAACAGACTGGGTGTCATTAACACCCCACCCCTTCACCCCCCAATCACCCCCCTGCAACCACACACACTGTATAACCCCCCTCCCCTGGTAGAGAGGTCAGAGGTCAGGCTCTGGAGCTGGTAACAGTCAGGAGGCAGGTTCAGAGCCCTCTGGGGATCCTCATCGAACCTGCATGGTGTTTCTGTCACATCACAAAGTGTTGGTACAGTCCACTGATCACATGGGTCAAGTTCACTGAGCGTGCTCAGAGTGACTGATCACATCTATTTTATGTTAAATACAGATATCAGCTCAACTCAGAAGACAAACAGCTGCATCTGCTGTTTTTTAAACTGATGCATGTAGTTAATAAATGTATTGATCTGACAGGCAGAGTATGTTGTAATCCACTGTCGTGGATTGTCAGAATTCTATTGCACTTCAAATGTATTTCTTACAATTAAAATATCCTCTTGTACTTGAAACTTAATTATCATATTTCTTAGTGCTTTTTAAAGATTTACATCTTTAGTTGGAACCAATTGACTTTGAGCCGAGAGCCACAGACGAGAAGTGAAAAAACATAGAGAGAAAATCTAACACATTATTAACACATTATATAGGTCTTTTCATGGGATTCGTTGACAGTAATAAAAATATAGCATGAAAGCTGTTGTAGAAAAAAAAATCAATTAGCAACTGAAACTGAAACTCAAATGGAGCAGTGCCAGAATATTGAGAAAAATGTGTTCATTTCAGGTAACACACAGTTAGCTGGTGAAAAACACAACGTGATCAGAGTTAGAGGAGGTTCTGTTATCGTCCATATTTGTTTTTGTTCGTTTGTTTGTTTGTCCATGAGTTATTGAATGATGAACCTTTGTGTGGGAATGGATCTTGAAACAAGTAAGAGTTGATTAAATTTTGAGATGGATTTGATGCAGATCGAATGTGGATTCTGGATCAGTTTTTTTACTTTCTTTAATATTGTATAAAATTGTAAGACAGAGACTTTGTTGAACATTTTGCCAATATCAGGAATTTAATAATAGGTCAATCAAAATAAAATACCCAGGCATGGACAGCCCACGATATTCCACAACTATGTGTAGTTGGAATCAGATCTATATCCAGATCTGAGACATTGAATATATATTTGGATGAAGGCATCATGTCTGGGTCACAGTACAGTAACAAGGAGGGGTAGAGAGACAAGGCACTGCCACCAATATGTAGCTGAGATAATGCAGATTTAGAGACATTGAACTGTATTTCATGTATCTGGTCTATTTAAGAATTTATATCTAAACAAAAAATACACCCAGATTCCATTATGGAAGTCATTTAAATCATATTTTGGTTGATAATTCATAAACTACTGATGATAAACACATCATATCAAATGCTAGGAGCAGGTTTCCAGGGTCAAAGAATTTGGTGGCATTACATAATTAAAAAATGACATCATTATGGAAACATCACCACAGTGGTTGCTATGCCTGGGTGCAATGATACAGTTGATGATCTCCTCATGGTGCATGCTCGTTTTCTTCTTTCAGAGGCCTGAATGCTGACAGAAATTGGTGAAAGGGCTCTTATGTGAGAAATCTATTCCCTGGTTGTTCCGGTTTTAGTGACAATGGCGTTGGTGGAGGTAGGCGAGCTCTGAGTGCTTTCTAGTTGGATGTTAAATGAAGGTGGAAATAAATGTCTGTTGTAGCACATTTAGAAGTCCAAACAAGCAGTCTATAACATCCTGTGACTCCCTCTTTTAACTCAGCATGTTTACTTTCTGCTAAGGCCTTGTTGATTTAGGTGATGGGAACCGGCCGCTCTGTGCTCCGTCCACTTTGATGTTGCTTACCATTGTTGGGCAGACTTTGCATCGAGGCCGGCTGGTTGGTTGGCAGCCATTGAACCTTTGCAAAGATTAACTGTTATTACCGGCGTCTTTGTGCGTCCAGGCTGCTCTCTACATACCAGCAGTGAAACAAAATGCTCCTCTCCAGTGGAGGAGGCTTCAGAAAACAGCAAGTCCAATTCACTTTTATCTGCACACTGACAAGAGTATAAGAGCACTAAGTGGTCTCTCAACTGACAACAGGTTCCCTTTTATAATAGAAGAGGTCCAATATTCGCTGTTTTAGCCTCCACCATCACACACTCACACTCACATACACACAAAGGAAACACGTTCTATTCTGGGACAGACAGGGTCACAGATCACCTTAATAAAGAGGCAGGAATGTGTTGAGACACTTCTACATTCACTTCGACTATACAGTCTCTCCTGACTCTCCTCACACTGTCTCCTGCAGCACTAATGAGCTTTGCATTCAGCCACTCATTCATGCAATCCTGCTCGTATTTGAAACACATGGTGAGTTAAGCGCTGCCAACACACGTGACCTCCGACCCCTGCTGCACACCATCGTGACTGTTGAGTTGAATCAGGGGGAAGAGAAACTGCAGCAGCTTGAAGTCATTTTGTCACTTTATAAAAAGCATAAATCAGACTTTTTCAGCTGTCAAATCAGGACATTTGGCACCAAATTATGCTTGCCTTGTTAAAGTTATTATGACAAAAGTGGCAAAAGTGTAAAACGGATTTTGTGTACTTTCAATACACTGATTGGGGAATGAAGTTGCTAGTTTATTAGGTGATAAAATCTGATATCAAGTCAATCAGAGCTTTATCAAATCAAGTAGCAGTATGATTTTTTGTGGTTTCCATGTAAACATGCTTTAGTTGATTTGGAAGAGTGGTCATTTTGTTTGTAGCATTCATTCAAATTCTATATTTTTCTTTTTTTTAAATTCTATCTAGTTTTCCATGGAAAGATGATTTTAAGGTGAGTCTGTGAGTTGGTCATCTTCTTCACAGCGCATATCCAAAACCATACACACTACTATAGGCTCACCAAAGGAATGGAGGTTATTTCACGCACTTGCATTTGATATCCTTTTTTTTGGGGGGGTTGACAGGATATGTCATCAAATAACTCTTGCTTGTTTGAGATGTGCTGATTCAACTCTACAATCATTTACTGAGGTTGCAGTGTGTGGTGCGGTTGAATTATACTGCACTTTTGATATAGTCTACCTGAAAGAACTACACTGATGATGTCCTCCCATTCATTCAAACTGCTATGCATACATAGGAGACATTAAATATTGCATAAGGTCTTTTCATTGCATGGCTTTGCAGTGGACATGAACATTAAAAATACATTTATTGAATTGCAGAAGATTCTTTAATACCTAATTAATGGTATTAATGGTATAAAGTAAAATGTATGTTCACATACAGAGGATATAAGATTTGAGGTTCGTCTGATAGTCAAACTCCATCTGCTCTACTTGAAACATTTGTTGACTGCATCCACAAACCACCCAAAGCCAATTAGAATTGATCTCTGGTATTTTTTAGTGAGTGACACAGAAACCTGTTTTCCTACTGACCGCTCAGTTTACATTCCCTTCTCTGTCTGTTTCCTGTCATGTTGTTTTTAGATGAGTGGGTTGAATTGCTGTAATGTCACACAGGTGCAGGTTCAGGGAGTGATGAAGGTGAACCTGACCTCTGAATATTCAAGATCTATTCCCAGTGCACTTCAGAAATTATCCACTCATTTCAATAATAACCTGATATCACATTTTCTTGAGGGAAAAAACCCCATTTTGACTTCTGTCTAAATTTAGGTGTGATAGATCATTTCAAAGACAACAACTACATGTTGATATACTCCAACTCCTTGAGGGGTCATTGTGGAATCAGATCAAATCTGTAAACTAGCAGCCCCAAATTGTGAAAGTGAAATAAAATGTCCGTACAACCAAATTAAGTTTTTTGGTGATTATATTAACCATTTTTAAGTCAATTTTATAAAAGAAACCCCTGAGACACACAGACAAAAATGAATAAATAACTTCCTTAACTTTTCATTCTAGCAAGGATCAATAAGCATCATCTTATTTCACTGTGTTACGCATAAAATATCTATTTCTAATTTTCGGGCTGATTATTATTTAAAGATGATAATGGATGGTAACTTCCAACCCATCCATCAGTGATTTTTAGAACAGGATTACATTAATTATTATTTAACAAATAACCAAAATGTTTTGTTTTTTTAAGGACAGTACTTCACAATAATCTGAAATTTGACGCATATGTAGTTTTTCTCTTGGGCAGTAGGGGGAGACCCCGTAATTCCACCTTCCTTTGCTCTCAGTTTGACAGATTTGGGTGTAAGCGAGCCATGAATTCCCCCCAAACAGAGCGATATTTCAGAGCCGTGTTGGCTTTTTCTGAATAAACTTCTCCACTGCTCCAAAAGGAGCCATTTGCTGCCGACTCTGAGCTCAACAGAGCCACCAGACAGAACCGCCAGCCAGCAGAAATTCACCTCAATGCTTTCAGAAAGCTGCTCTATGTGTGTCCTGCCGGCAAACGAGGGAGGAGAGCGGAGAAAGGCCTTGAAAAGAGCTGTAACTCAGAGTTTCCTAGCAACATGCTCGGCAAAATCAAACCACGAGTTTTGCAGACCTCTGTAGATTTGTTTTGTTTTTTGTTTTTTTTATTCAGCAGTGTTTTGCTGTTTTCTTTTTCAAGACACAAAGTTTGGTTTTATTAGAAATATACTAGAATTTTTTGTAATGTCTCAAATGCCTCTAAGTGTTTGTAATCCCTTGAGACTCATCCACCAACACATACATTTATAATTAATTAATTTCCAACATCAGCATTCGCAAAATCATCTGCATGTGTTGTGTTTTCACTGTAATCTCTCTCTCTGTCTCTGACCTTTTGAATCTTAAACCTTCCCCATTCTCCCCTCCCAAAAAAGAAAAAAAGAAAAAAAGAAAAAAAACAAGACAAAAGCATGAATGCATAATTAATATAGTGAAGCTGCATTTTTAATTGTTGCTGGTCTTCAAAGTTGGCCAATGGCATTGTCTCTCGGTTCGGGCCGGCTGCTTCCGATGGTAGAGCTTCTTTCAGGTCTTTTCAGGGCTTGTGCACCGCAGAAGCACCAGCAGACAACGGCTCCAAGCTCGCCTCTTTTCTCAGGGTGTCTGACCGCACAATGGACTTCCTTAGCCTGCACACAAAAGAGGCTGGCGCATGAAAAAACACCCAAATTCAATGGCATTCCTCTTCACAATGCACTTTGAGAATATGTGCTTGTCGCTCTCCTTCTCTTTCACCACTGGGTGATGTATTAGGATGATGTGTGAGGATCATGGGTGTAGGAAGCATTGAAAATGTTGCTGGAACAATCTAACGGGAGTCTGGTGGTCCTCCACTAGGAGATTTTAGACAAAGATGCCATTTCCTGGACCCTGATGCCTTCTAACAGGTGGTTTCATACTTTTATCTGGTTGTACCAGCATAAGAAAAATTATGATTACATTTTGTAATTTCATCAAGACAAAGTGTTTGACCCCAGATCACATATTTGAGGATATTAAAAAGCTAGCTAGTACAGAAATTGATTAAAATAGTAAATCAGAGCCATTTTTAATAATAACCTCTCATTGTTTATTGAACTTGAGGATCTATTTATGCTTTTATGCAATTACAATTTCCGTAAAATTATTTTTTAATTGATATCAAATCAATGAGTAAAGCGGCGAGAATTGAGACCTGTGTCTCACAGCTAGGTTACGTTGTCAGCCAGTTATCTTAGACGCTTTACTTACACTCACATTTTTACACAAAGCATAAGGAGCCTATTGGAGAAAGTCGACTGTCGACAGTTCAGTCATGAGATTCAGGAGTTTTATTCTAGTAGTGGCTAATAAAACCTGGACGAACTGGCCTGCATATAGATGAGCAGCAACTTCAGGGGTCTGGTGAGCTCACTTCATTCTAACTCTACCCCAACAGATACTTTTTTATTTTAATACTTGTACTGACTCAAGTGACATCACTTAAGGAAGTTTATCAAGAGATAAACACAATATTATGTTTGTCACAGCCTGGCTCAAAGTTGGACAAAGGAGGGGAGAAAACTAAACTTGTAACTAAAAGTGCATTTATTTTACATTAATAAAGGTAACTTAAGATAAAGGCAAACTAAATACAGAAGCCAGGGGGGGGGAGACAGACCGGTTGACTAACATCAGTTTATATAGCTGTGAAACAAGACCAGGTGAGCTGAATCACCCTATGGACCCAGGAGAGAGAGGCCTGCTCACGGGGGTCGTCACAGTGATACTTACACATGTTGTTCAAAGACTTAATGTTCACAAATGAACACCTTCTTATGATGTTGGAACCATAAATGCATTTGCCAGAAGTACAAAGCTAACTTTAGGCTATAAAGAAGTTGGAAAGTTGGAGTTAGACTTGTTTGCAGGAGCGTGAGCTCAAGCAGAACAAGGCTGTAAAAGTGGACTAGTGAGGAGATCACTTTCCATTTTCGGTGCAATATAAGCTATAAGGTATATTTAGCTATTTCTTAGGAAACCCCATTCAAAACCTTTAAAATCTTCAAGGGAATTATTCACTGATCCCCTTTATGTCGTAGAACTAAACAGCTCCCTCCAGAGACCCTTAAGACTTAATACAACTTTTGTCACATAAGCAGCACCCCCAACACCTGTAAACAGACTTGGTGTAAAGTTGTTCCTCGAAAATTTAATGTCACCTTGTGGGGAGCACATCTTTGTCCTCACGAGACTGTTTGGTCCCCACAACGTGGGGACATGAATAAGATGTAGTTCTGATGCATAAACATACACACAGCAACACCGTTGCTGATCAGATGGGGTGACATTAGCTCCCTTATCACATCATCTGTGTGTGGAGTTGCAGTGGGTGAGGAGGGGTGAGTTAGAAGTTGAATATTTGGTGGAGTTGGTGCCAGTGGGGGACTGTTCTACCATTGTTGGGTGTATATTGAACACCTTTGGCATGCTGACCGGCAGCTTACCACCCCGAGGCTGCTCGGAGCCACAAAGGGCCACGATGGAGGGAGAGTCGAGCCGGGTGAATGTCATCAACACCCGCTGCCTAATCCTCCTGCCCTGTACATCTGCGCCGGGTTGGTTTCAAAAGCCAGACTCCCTTTTTTTCTTCAAAATCCCCCCCTCCTCCTCATCATGCACCACCTCTTTTCTTTACTCCCCCTGTTATTCTGCAGCAGGAGAAAGGACGGCCTTTTGTAGTGGCCCATAGTGTCACACAGACACAAGACCCGAGGCTGCCAGTCATCAAATGGAAGCTCTCTCTGGGCTTTTCACAGCACTCACTTTGCTCATGTCGACTCGGGGAAAGAGGGGAAAACTCTTATTTTAGCACGTGAAAAGGCTCCAGACAGGGACACGAAGGCAGGCTCTTCACATTGGACACAATTGACTTTGAAAGGCAGCGTTTCTCTTAGAGTGGTAGGGAGTGTTTGTCAGGATGTTGGCATCATGTTTTAATTGAACCTGACTGTCAGCAGATCTCAAAGGGGCCCAAACAAGCTTATTATGAAAAGACTCTTCTGGGATGCTGCTGAAGTAAACCAAGGACAAACATGAAAACGAAGAGGTCAAATGGCTTTTATACATGCTGCAACAATGACTCCTTATTTTAAACTTTTACACAAACAAATGTAATTAATCATTTTTAAAACTGCAAAATAAACAGATTCAGATTCAGTTTGGCTGGGGCTGAAAACATATACAGGTATGTACGATGTATGTATGGACTGTATGTATTGTCAACAAATCCTACAAAAACATCAAAATATAGAAACAAACATGAAAATCACCAAATCATATATAAAGTATAGCCTATATAAAAACAACAAAAACACACAGAGTCGTTTTGAAGTTGTGGTTATTGCTCGCCTCCATCTTTGTCCCACATGGAGGCAGAAAATATTAGAAGAAATGCTTCTTTCCATTAGAGAAAGAAAATGATGGCAAAAGTCACTATTAATGACACCAGCCTCATTATAATAGAAACAAAACCTGCAGTTTGTGGCCAAAACTTCACTAAAATTCATCTGTATTTGAAAATCAAACACCTGCATGAATGAGTTGGGAAGAGAAACATGGAACCTAAATGAGAAATGGATTGATAATATTATCCAGGGTAATCTAATATCAAATGACGCAAAAGTACATGAGGTAAATTAATGCAAAGTTAACCTTTTATTTTTATTTATGTTTGGGAAGGTGATATCAACACCAAACCAGTTTGAAGACAGTAAATGAGAGCTGAGGATGGCCTCTGGTGGAGTTTATAACAAACTGCAGCCTGATGTATGATCTCTATAAATGACCCGCACCAGATACTCGAAATGATTTGTCAGAGTTAAATATTTCTTACATACTATAGATGTTGCATTGCTGGAAAGTAATTAAGGCCTGCTACTCTTTCTTATTGACGAACCTTTATTAAACTACAAAACGTTTCTTTATACTTTCATTTATTGAGAAAAGGAAAACAAACAAAAAGTGAAACTAACCTCGCTCCAAAGGTCTGCCAGGTATTTCCCCATGTGACAATAAAAACGCCCTTACAGAGCTTCACTGAGAGGAGGAGTGACTCTGAAAGAAGAAACATATTTCCTGAAATATATGTGAGACAGAGATAAGACAACCAGTCTTCCTGTTTCAACTGAACGCATCAGGCGCTGTCTCAGCCATCCAGTGGTGAGTAACTGACTATACTGCAACTCAAAGTCCAATTATTTTAGTTAAAACCGTCTGACTTTTTTTTTATGTTTTATGGTAAAACTTTTACCTTAAAAAAATGTGGCCATTGAAATGTGTCGTGTTTGGTAAAAACATCTCAAAATGACTGAGCAGCGGCTTGTTAAGGTTGGACCCTAAGCAGTTAAAACTAGTCTTAGCTTAAGCTACGGTTGTACATATTAAAAAAAAAAAACTTTTTCAAACGTTCCTTTTCGCAGTAAATCAAAAATCAGTTTTGATGCTGAAACGTCTTTGCAATTGTTATACCACATACATACAGTATGTAAGGAAGTGTAAATCCAACCATAGCAAAGGAAAAAAGTAGGTTAACACCAATCAATCCTGTTTAAAACTAACTAGTCATGTTGCGACGACCTTTGGAGAGTCCAGAGTAACAGGAAGTACAGTACATTACTTCATCTGACGATTTCTTTATTGCCTATGAAGGCATCAAATGGGCATTTTACAAATTATTATGCTGTTACACACTTTTTTTAAACAACCTTTTTGACTACAACAACGAATACATACAAATTGTGACCACAAATTCATTGAGAGCAATGCCTATTTTATGTTGCACCATTTTCTTAGTCCCTGACTTGGGTGCACTACGGGAGCAGAATTTAAGAAGACGCTTATATTGATGGCAAAAGTCACTATTAATGACACCAACCTCATTATAATAGAAACAAAACCTGCAGTTTGTGGCCAAAACTTCACTAAAATTCATCTGTATTTGAAAATCAAACACCTGCATGAATGAGTTGGGAAGAGAAACATGGAACCTAAATGAGAAATGGATTGATAATATTATCCAGGGTAATCTAATATCAAATGACGCAAAAGTACATGAGGTAAATTAATGCAAAGTTAACCTTTTATTTTTATTTATGTTTGGGAAGGTGATATCAACACCAAACCAGTTTGAAGACAGTAAATGAGAGCTGAGGATGGCCTCTGGTGGAGTTTATAACAAACTGCAGCCTGATGTATGATCTCTATAAATGACCCGCACCAGATACTCGAAATGATTTGTCAGAGTTAAATATTTCTTACATACTATAGATGTTGCATTGGTGGAAAGCAATTAAGGCCTGCTACTCTTTGTTATTGACAAACCTTTATTAAACTACAAAACGTTTCTTTATACTTTCATTTATTGAGAAAAGGAAAACAAACAAAAAGTGAAACTAACCTCGCTCCAAAGGTCTGCCAGGTATTTCCCCATGTGACAATAAAAACGCCCTTACAGAGCTTCACTGAGAGGAGGAGTGACTCTGAAAGAAGAAACATATTTCCTGAAATATATGTGAGACAGAGATAAGACAATCAGTCTCCCTGTTTCAACTGAACGCATCAGGCGCTGTCTCAGCCATCCAGTGGTGAGTAACTGACTATACTGCAACTCAAAGTCCAATTATTTTAGTTAAAACCGTCTGACTTTTTTAAAAATGTTTTATGGTAAAACTTTTACCTTAAAAAAATGTGGCCATTGAAATGTGTCGTGTTTGGTAAAAACATCTCAAAATGACTGAGCAGCGGCTTGTTAAGGTTGGACCCTAAGCAGTTAAAACTAGTCTTAGCTTAAGCTAGGGTTGTACATATTTAAAAAAAAACTTTTTCAAACGTTCCTTTTCGCAGTAAATCAAAAATCAGTTTTGATGCTGAAATGTCTTTGTAATTGTTATACCACATACATACAGTATGTAAGGAAGTGTAAATCCAACCATAGCAAAGGAAAAAAGTAGGTTAACACCAATCAATCCTGTTAAAACTAACTAGTCATGTTGCGACGCCCTTTGGAGAGTCCAGAGTAACAGGAAGTACAGTACATTACTTCATCTGACGATTTCTTTATTGCCTATGAAGGCATCAAATGGGCATTTTACAAATTATTATGCTGTTACACACTTTTTTTTAACAACCTTTTTGACTACAACAACGAATACATACAAATTGTGACCACAAATTCATTGAGAGCAATGCGTATTTTATGTTGCACCATTTTCTTAGTCCCTGACTTGGGTGCACTACGGGAGCAGAATTTAAGAAGACGCTTATATTCCACTAATCATGGTTTGATTATGTCAATCAAGCTATCAAAAGATAAGTTATTACTTTTTTCATGTTTTTCTTTCACCAGAGTGAAGATATGTCTGCTGCCAGCTCTCTGCTGACTGAAGATCAGTTTCTTTGCTCCATCTGTCTGGATGTGTTCACTGATCCGGTCACCATACCATGTGGACACAACTTCTGTCAAATCTGCATCACTGACCACTGGAAAATTAATGTCAAGTGTCGGTGTCCCAACTGCAACAAGCTTTTCAACTCATTACCGGAGCTCCAGATCAATCATTTAGTCTCTGAGATGGCTGCTCAGTTCAGACAGTCAGCTGAAGAGAAAGCCAGCAGCAGCAGGTCAGAGCCACACATTTCCAACCCAGGAGAAGTTCTCTGTGACGCCTGTACTGGAACCAAGATGAAGGCCCTGAAGTCCTGCCTCAGGTGTCTGGCCTCCTACTGTGAGACTCACCTAGAGCCTCATCTGACAGCTTCACGTCTGAAAAGACATCAGCTGATCGACCCTGTGGAGAACCTGGAAGGCAGGACGTGTATGAAACACGATAAAATTCTGGAGCTGTTTTGTCGGACCGACCAGATGTGTGTCTGCATGTTGTGCAGTGTTTTAGACCATAAGACTCATGATTTTGTTCCTCTGAAAGAAGAATATGGACCAAAGAAGGCAGCGCTGGAGAAGACAGATGCTGAAATCCAGCAGATGATCCAGAAGAGACAACAGAAGATTCAGGAGTTCAAACGCTCAGTGGAGCTCAGTAAAGAAGATGGAGACAGAGACATAGCAGATGGTGTTCAGGTCTTCACCGCTCTGAAGGAGTCTGTTGAGAGACATGAGGCAGAGTTCATCAACAAAATTAAAGAAACGCACAGACAGACAGAGAAACAGGCTGAAGTAAACATCCACAACCTGGAACAGGAAATCTCTGAGCTGAAGAAGAGAAGCTCTGAGGTGGAGCAGCTCTCACACTCTGAAGACCACCTCCACCTCATCCAAAGCTTTCCATCCGTGAGCACTGCTTTACCCACCAAGGACTGGTCAGAAGTCAGCGTTAGGCTACCTTCATATTTAGGGAATGTGAGGGCAGCTTTGGATCCGCTGGAGGAGTTGCTCAGTAAACAGATGAAAAAAGCATTTGAGGCTGAGCTGAAGAGGGTCCAGCAGTATGCAGTGGATGTGACACTTGATCCTGATACATCACAGCGCTTGATCAACTTGTCTGCTGATGGTAAACAAGTTAATTGTCATTTAACAAACAAAAACGCCTTTTACATGTTTTGTGATACTAACATCTTAGCAAAGCAGAGTTTTTCTTCAGGCAGTTTTTACTATGAGGTTCAGGTTGAAAGGAAGACTTTTTGGGAGTTAGGAGTAGTCAGAGAGTCGATCAACAGGAAAGCACTGTTTGGAAGGAATTCCCAGAATGGTTACTGGATGATATGTTTGGAGAATGCAAACACCTACACAGCTACTACTGACCCTCGAATCCATCTCCCTCTGAAGTCTCAACCTCAGAAGGTGGGGGTGTTTGTGGATTATGACGAGGGTCTGGTCTCCTTTTATGACGTTGATGCTGCAGCTCTTATCTACTCCTTCACAGGCTGCATCTTCACTGAGAAACTCTACCCATATTTCAATCCTGGTAGAAATTATGGTGGTACAAACTCTGCCCCTCTGATCATCAGTCCTGTCAATCACACAGAGAGGACAAACAGAATTAGCATCACTTAACTTATACTTAATGTATATTACCAGTAAGATTCACTGTTTGTGCTTCATTTACTTCAAATTTTGATTGTTTTTTAAAACGTTTAAAAACTTTTTTTGTCTCTATAATATACTATGCAGTTTTTTTCAAACTTTTTTTCTTTTACTTGTTTTCTTCTTTATCCTCCTTAATAAAACTTATCCACCACTTATTCTAAAAGATCTGAATTTTATAGATTCCTAAATTATTTTTGTACAATAGGGAGATTATTTTGGTGTTTTTTTTCCCTGTGTCTGAACATTACCTTGAATTTTCAGTCTGTTCAAACAAACAAACAAACAAACAACACATGTAAATAAGTCATTATAGAAGATACTGTATCTTGACTTCTTCTGCTCTGATACTTGAAAATAAAGTTATTTTTACTGACAATTATGCATCAATTAGTTTTCTGTCTACCTTCCTTATTATGTAGAAAGTGGATGAAATTATGATGTTACAATTAAGACACCATGAATCTACATTTAATCTATATTTACATCTTTAAAATAAATACATTTTGAGAGTTTTAGTCACAAAATATATATATTGTTTACACTATAGTGTTTACACGTGCAACACATAGGTACACACAGGTAACTCCTGTGCATGTTGTACATGCACTCATTGAAAACAGCTACAATAATGTGCAGATATTCGGCCCAATTTCTCTGAAAATGGAATTCACTGTCAATTGTGTAACATCTGAAACGAACAGCTTTGGGTTTAATATTCTGAGAGAGACTGTAAATCTAGATAAAATGTGAAACATTACAAATATGAAAGGTTTTGACAGCTTTCTTATTTAAGGATAGTCAGACAGTGACACTATAAAATTCTGTTTCCTTCACAAATGTGGCAATGCAGGTAGATTTTCATTATGCAATAGGCAATTTACTTAAATTTAGGTAAAAGGTAATTTTACATTCATGGATGCAAAATGTTGCCATAATGAGAACTTTATTTATGAGGGAACTTATTTATGATCATATTTAGTGTAAAAATATTTCCTGTAGGCTACACCTCTCTTTTCAACTGATATTACACATGGGACAGCAATGATGGTTTTTTAAAAACATTTTAGGTTATTTTTTTAGCCGATTTTCTTTGCTCTGAATGTTATATATCTATATATGGTATTTATGTATATCTAAAAATTGGGATAATCATATGGGAGATGTTGAAGATCATATACCAGATACAGCCCCAAGTAACATGCAAATTCCAAACTGTTCGTAGACTAAGAGTTCAATGTTTTTCTATATTTCGTGACGTCATATAAATGCGACGTAGAGGCGTGTTTTATGGACTGGTACTACGCGTGCGCAACGACAGGAGACCTTGGCTGGTTGGCCTGCTGTAGGTTACAAATCCTGTGAGGGGACACAGACAAAATGCAGAGCTGGACTCAGTTATACCGCTCTCTGGCTACGGTAAGGATAGATTCAACTTACTAACCAAGATATGTGGTCACTAGCTAACTGGTCACTTGTTTTTGGTCCTGTGGATACTGGTATTTACACGCTCAGGATGTCCTGATGAGCACCTTTCAGGAGGACATTTAACCCCACGCCTGCTCTTGAGGCTATGCCCCCCTTCAAAGTAGTCTGTATGTACAAATATTAAAAAAGCATTGTGAGATCACCACTCTCCATCATCTTCTAAACCTGACATCAGCTCCATCCTGACTATAAATATATTTTGAATCACATTTTTATTTTCATAACCGCGATGCTGACAGTGTGTATTCAGCCTTTGGGTCTTAATGTTTTCACCACAGTGTTCATACACTTGTCCTCTTTGTGCTCCTGAGCATCTGAAAGAAGAAATTGTAGTGACAAAAGTACACAAAACAAATAACAAGCAATCTATTGTTGAAAAACAGTAAATGTACACTTGTAGTTTGTGAAAATCATATCATAAAGATCTCTTTAGTTAGTACAAACACAATTCTGTTTGTTTTGTTTTTTGCCCTGGAGCAAATCCACTTTTTTTTTACTTGGTACATAATTTTTTAACCCTTTCTTGTGAAGTGTCGTTTGGGGCTGTGACACTTTATTGGATGGATTAGTGTTTGACTAACTTGTTAATGTTGTTTTCTTTTTTTTTTGGTTTGCCTCAGCGGAGCCACCATCTTCCCTGCAAACTGCATGGAGCTGCAGCTCTGTCTGTCAGAACCTATGCTGATAAAGCAGCAAGTAAGATAACCTTAAATGCTCTCATCTGTCTTCATTATTGGCATGTTCTTTTATGAACTCAAGACCAGTGTGTGATGGTTTCCACTTTTTGAATCGGATCTCATGCAAGAACGAGTTGTTTAAAAAAAACTCCTATTATAGCATTCAGCTGAGAAGACTTGTATAATTATTTTAATCCTGTAAACTAAATGAATTTGGAGTCTAAGTAATCTACCGAAAATATCTGGAATACAAGAAAACTTAATGCAAAATTCATACTCTTTTCACCATGCTACTGTATAATTGTATGAGCAGAATTCGGGAGTCCTGTAATACCACAAGTACACTGATACAGTTGTAATGAAATATCTCCAATGTTTTATGTCTTTGCTCTGAGCCACTGTTATAAACTCATGATCAAAGTTGCTTTCATGTCTCTAAAGTTGATGCAGATGTCACAGTGGTTGGCTCTGGTCCAGGCGGTTATGTCGCTGCTATCAAAGCTGCACAGCTCGGCTTCAAGGTAAGCAGCCTTCAGGAAATATTGAATCATACAAAAGATTTAGAATCAAGAAATTATCAGTGGACATTATGGATGAATTCTATCATGTCTAAGTAATTTTACAAGACAATACCTCAATTAAAATCTACTGACAGCTGAAAACTTGCATTTTCTCATGGTTTATTCTCTATATTTTCTTATTAGTGCTGCAGTTTGAGGTTGCAAAAGACCTTAAACAAAAAGAAACCTTTCATTCTTACGATCCAGTCACATTTATTCATTTTGTTGATCATATTTTTATGTCTTCAACCATGGAGCCAAAATTTGTCTCTGTGCAATTTGAAAATAATTTTGTTAAACTCGGCAACAGCAACACTTGGTTTGATCTTTTTAATAACTTTTCTTGTTTTTCAATTGATCAACCTCCTTCGCATCTTATAATCTGGCAGTTTGGCATCTGGTGTTTGTTTCATCCTGACCTCTACCTGCCATTTTTTTCACTCTCCATCCTAGCTGATAGAAAGGCATTTTATTTCCTTGAAGGAAATAAAACACATAAATATGGATATCTCTAATATACATCTTTCCTTTGACAGACAGTGTGTGTTGAGAAAAATCTCACACTGGGTGGGACATGTCTGAATGTCGGGTGCATCCCCTCAAAGGTAATAGATTGGTTTTCTTCCTGATCGAAATGTGTAGTTTGAGCAATAAATAGGCGCTTAAAAATATTCATTGTGTGATTGAGGACATCTCATAATTGAATAAATTTGCTCAGTTTCTTCCCATTCTGTTTTTCTCTGCATTCTTAGGTAGGAAATTGTTGCAGTCTTTATGATTAAAACCAGTGACATGTCGTGTAAAACTGCGAGTTGTACTTCTAATCAATTGGGAAGAGTCATTCCTTTGACTGTGGTGTGATGAGCTTAAAGGCTGAGAACGTGTTCAGACTAATAGTTGTGCTGTAAATCGGATGTTTACTGACAAGAGGACATGGCCATTTCACAGATTTTTTTTTTCCTGCCTGGCGAAACAAAACAAAAAAACATGCACATTGTTGAACTTAAGATGCATAAGACAACAAAATACATATCATTATTAAAGTTTGAACAATATTTTGTGTCTGCAGGCTCTACTGAACAACTCCTACTTGTACCACATGGCTCAGGGCAAGGACTTCGAAAGCAGAGGCATTGAAAGTGAGAGGCTTCACTGGACTTTAAAGGGACATTATATGTAGCGGGTCAGTTCAGACACTGACGGGCCTTTCAGGTTGAGGACTTAACATCTGGCACAGTTGAAGATTAGTCTTCATAGTTTTTCAGTCTAATGTCTCTTTATCTACACCCATCTATAGACTGCTGGAAAATAGTAAATAGAAAAATGTCCAACCCTGTTTCTCAGAGCATAGTTGACATTTTCAGGTGTCTCGTCTTGTCCGGCCAACAGTGGAAAACTCTTCTGTTTACCATAATATGAAATAGAAGTGAAGCAAATCCTCACATTTGAGAGAATGTTTGGCAGTTTTGATACAGTATCTAAAAAAAAAAAAGACTAAAATAAATGGCTGTAATCTTGTCATCTTTTGTTATCGCAAACATTATAATCCATTATTAAACCTTGATGATTCATCATTGTCTGACAATGTTAGGAGGGCATCTTAACAATTTCCATTGTTGACAAAACTCTAGTATGATCTTATTAAGACACAACAAAATTATTTGTGTATGATGTTACACTCAAAAGTGGAATGCAGTAAATGGCACTAAACATAAATGTGATTATCTAATTTATAACCAAAAACCTCCAAAATGTCCTCCAAAGGTTTGCTCACATTTATGCCCAATTACATTTATAGTGATTTTTAGGAAATAAACGTGTTTTTCCATTTCTTTCAGTTTCAGGCATCTCACTGAACCTTGAAAGGCAGCGTTTCTCTTAGAGTGGTAGGGAGTGTTTGTCAGGATGTTGGCATCATGTTTTAATTGAACCTGACTGTCAGCAGATCTCAAAGGGGCCAAAACAAGCTTATTATGAAAAGACTCTTCTGGGATGCTGCTGAAGTAAACCAAGGACAAACATGAAAACGAAGAGGTCAAATGGCTTTTATACATGCTGCAGCAATGACTCGTTATTTTAAACTTTTACACAAACAAATGTAATTAATCATTTTTAAAACTGCAAAATAAACAGATTCAGATTCAGTTTGGCTGGGGCTGAAAACATATACAGGTATGTACGATGTATGTATGGACTGTATGTGTTGTCAACAAATCCTACAAAAACATCAAAATATAGAAACAAACATGAAAATCACCAAATAATATATAAAGATTAGCCTATATAAAAACAACAAAAACACACAGAGTCGTTTTGAAGTTGTGGTTATTGCTCGCCTCCATCTTTGTCCCACATGGAGGCAGAAAATATTAGAAGAAATGCTTCTTTCCATAAGAGAAAGAAAATGATGGCAAAAGTCACTATTAATGACACCAACCTCATTATAATAGAAACAAAACCTGCAGTTTGTGGCCAAAACTTCACTAAAATTCATCTGTATTTGAAAATCAAACGCCTGCATGAATGAGTTGGGAAGAGAAACATGGAACCTAAATGAGAAATGGATTGATAATATTATCCAGGGTAATCTAATATCAAATGACGCAAAAGTACATGAGGTAAATTAATGCAAAGTTAACCTTTTATTTTTATTCATGTTTGGGAAGGTGATATCAACACCAAACCAGTTTGAAGACAGTAAATGAGAGCTGAGGATGGCCTCTGGTGGAGTTTATAACAAACTGCAGCCTGATGTATGATCTCTATAAATGACCCGCACCAGATACTCGAAATGATTTGTCAGAGTTAAATATTTCTTACATACTATAGATGTTGCATTGGTGGAAAGCAATTAAGGCCTGCTACTCTTTCTTATTGACGAACCTTGATTAAACTACAAAACGTTTCTTTATACTTTCATTTATTGAGAAAAGGAAAACAAACAAAAAGTGAAACTAACCTGGCTCCAAAGGTCTGCCAGGTATTTCCCCATGTGACAATAAAAACGCCCTTACAGAGCTTCACTGAGAGGAGGAGTGACTCTGAAAGAAGAAACATATTTCCTGAAATATATGTGAGACAGAGATAAGACAATCAGTCTCCCTGTTTCAACTGAACGTATCAGGCGCTGTCTCAGCCATCCAGTGGTGAGTAACTGACTATACTGCAACTCAAAGTCCAATTATTTTAGTTAAAACCGTCTGACTTTTTTAAATGTTTTACGGTAAAACTTTTACCGTAAAAAAATGTGGCCATTGAAATGTGTCGTGTTTGGTAAAAACATCTCAAAATGACTGAGCAGCAGCTTGTTAAGGTTGGACCCTAAGCAGTTAAAACTAGTCTTAGCTTAAGCTACGGTTGTACATATTTTTAAAAAAACTTTTTCAAACGTTCCTTTTCCCAGTAAATCAAAAATCAGTTCTGATGCTGAAACGTCTTTGTAATTGTTATATCACATACATACAGTATGTAAGGAAGTGTAAATCCAACCATAGCAAAGGAAAAAATTAGGTTAACACCAATCAATCCTGTTTAAAACTAACTAGTCATGTTGCGATGACCTTTGGAGAGTCCAGAGTAACAGGAAGTACAGTACATTACTTCATCTGACGATTTCTTTATTGCCTATGAAGGCATCAAATGGGCATTTTACAAATTATTATGCTGTTACACACTTTTTTTAACAACCTTTTTGACTACAACAACGAATACATACAAATTGTGACCACAAATTCATTGAGAGCAATGCGTATTTTATGTTGCACCATTTTCTTAGTCCCTGACTTGGGTGCACTACGGGAGCAGAATTTAAGAAGACGCTTATATTCCACTAATCATGGTTTGATTATGTCAATCAAGCTATCAAAAGATAAGTTATTACTTTTTTCATGTTTTTCTTTCACCAGAGTGAAGATATGTCTGCTGCCAGCTGTCTGCTGACTGAAGATCAGTTTCTTTGCTCCATCTGTCTGGATGTGTTCACTGATCCGGTCACCATACCATGTGGACACAACTTCTGTCAAATCTGCATCACTGACCACTGGAAAATTAATGTCAAGTGTCGGTGTCCCAACTGCAACAAGCTTTTCAACTCATTACCGGAGCTCCACATCAATCATTTTGTCTCTGAGATGGCTGCTCAGTTCAGACAGTCAGCTGAAGAGAAAGCCAGCAGCAGCAGGTCAGAGCCACACATTTCCAACCCAGGAGAAGTTCTCTGTGACGTCTGTACTGGAACCAAGATGAAGGCCCTGAAGACCTGCCTCAGGTGTCTGGCCTCCTACTGTGAGACTCACCTAGAGCCTCATCTGACAGCTTCACGTCTGAAAAGACATCAGCTGATCGACCCTGTGGAGAACCTGGAAGGCAGGATGTGTAAGAACCACGATAAAATTCTGGAGCTGTTTTGTCGGACCGACCAGATGTGTGTCTGCATGTTCTGCACTGTTTTAGACCATAAGAATCATGATTTTGTTCCTCTGAAAGAAGAATATGGACCAAAGAAGGCAGCGCTGGAGAAGACAGATGCTGAAATCCAGCAGATGATCCAGAATAGACAACAGAAGATTCAGGAGTTCAAACGCTCAGTGGAGCTCAGTAAAGAAGATGGAGACAGAGACATAGCAGATGGTGTTCAGGTCTTCACCGCTCTGAAGGAGTCTGTTGAGAGACATGAGGCAGAGTTCATCAACAAAATTAAAGAAACGCACAGACAGACAGAGAAACAGGCTGAAGTAAACATCCACAAACTGGAACAGGAAATCTCTGAGCTGAAGAAGAGAAGCTCTGAGGTGGAGCAGCTCTCACACTCTGAAGACCACCTCCACCTCATCCAAAGCTTTCCATCCGTGAGCACTGCTTTACCCACCAAGGACTGGTCAGAAGTCAGCGTTAGGCTACCTTCAGATTTAGGGAATGTGAGGGCAGCTTTGGATCAGCTGGAGGAGTTGCTCAGTGAACAGATGAAAAAAGCATTTGAGGCTGAGCTGAAGAGGGTCCAGCAGTATGCAGTGGATGTGACACTTGATCCTGATACAGCACAGTACTTGATCAACTTGTCTGCTGATGGTAAACAAGTTACTTGTCATTTAAGAAAGAACGCCATTCACATGTTTTGTGATACTAACATCTTAGCAAAGCAGAGTTTTTCTTCAGGCAGTTTTTACTATGAGGTTCAGGTTGAAAGGAAGACTTTTTGGGAGTTAGGAGTAGTCAGAGAGTCGATCAACAGGAAAACACTGTCTGGAAGGAATTCCCAGAATGGTTACTGGATGATATGTTTGGAGAATGCAAACACCTACACAGCTATTGCTGACCCTCCAGTCCATCTGCCTCTGAAGTCTCAACCTCAGAAGGTGGGGGTGTTTGTGGATTATGACGAGGGTCTGGTCTCCTTTTATGACGTTGATGCTGCAGCTCTTATCTACTCCTTCACTGGCTGCATCTTCACTGAGAAACTCTACCCATATTTCAATCCTGGTATAAATTATGGTGGTAAAAACTCTGCCCCTCTGATCATCAGTCCTGTCAATCACACAGAGAGGACAAACAGAATTAGCATCACTTAACTTATACTTAATGTATATTACCAGTAAGATTCACTTTTTGTGCTTCATTTACTGCAAATTTTGATTGTTTTTTAAAACTTTTAAAAACTTTTTTTGTCTCTATAATATACTATGCAGTTTTTTTCAAACTTTTTTTCTTTTACTGGTTTTCTTCTTTATCCTTCTTAATAAAACTTATCCACCACTTATTCTAAAAGATCTGAATTTTATAGATTCCTAAATTATTTTTGTACAATAGGGAGATTATTTTGGTGTTTTTTTCCCTGTGTCTGAACATTACCTTGAATTTTCAGTCTGTTCAAACAAACAAACAAACAAACAACACATGTAAATAAGTCATTATAGAAGATACTGTATCTTGACTTCTTCTGCTCTGATACTTGAAAATAAAGTTATTTTTACTGACAATTATGCATCAATTAGTTTTCTGTCTACCTTCCTTATTATGTAGAAAGTGGATGAAATTATGATGTTAGAATTAAGACACCATGAATCTACATTTAATCTATATTTACATCTTTAAAATAAATACATTTTGAGAGTTTTAGTCACAAAATATATATATTGTTTACACTATAGTGTTTACACGTGCAACACAAAGGTACACACAGGTAACTCCTGTGCATGTTGTACATGCACTCATTGAAAACATCTACAATAATGTGCAGATATTCGGCCCAATTTCTCTGAAAATGGAATTCACTGTCAATTGTGTAACATCTGAAACGAACAGCTTTGGGTTTAATATTCTGAGAGAGACTGAAATCTAGATAAAATGTGAAACATTACAAATATGAAAGGTTTTGACAGCTTTCTTATTTAAGGATAGTCAGACAGTGACACTATAAAATTCTGTTTCCTTCACAAATGTGGCAATGCAGGTAGATTTTCATTAGGCAATAGGCAATTTACTTAAATTTAGGTAAAAGGTAATTTTACATTCATGGATGCAAAATGTTGCCATAATGAGAACTTTATTTATGAGGGAACTTATTTATGATTATATTTAGTGTAAAAATATTTCCTGTAGGCTACACCTCTCTTTTCAACTGATATTACACATGGGACAGCAATGATGGTTTTTTAAAAACATTTTAGGTTATTTTTTTAGCTGATTTTCTTTGCTCTGAATACTATATATCTATATATGGTATTTATGTATATCTAAAAATTGGGATAATCATATGGGAGATGTTGAAGATCATGTACCAGATACAGCCCCAAGTAACATGCAAATTCCAAACTGTTCGTAGACTAAGAGTTCAATGTTTTTCTATATTTCGTGACGTCATATAAATGCGACGTAGAGGCGTGTTTTATGGACTGGTACTACGCGTGCGCAACGACAGGAGACCTTGGCTGGTTGGCCTGCTGTAGGTTACAAATCCTGTGAGGGGACACAGACAAAATGCAGAGCTGGACTCAGTTATACCGCTCTCTGGCTACGGTAAGGATAGATTCAACTTACTAACCAGGATATGTGGTCACTAGCTAACTGGTCACTTGTTTTTGGTCTTGTGGATACTGGTAATTACCCAACTGCAGCCCGGGCCTGGCTAGCAGGTCAGCTATTACCTCTCTGGTGAATCGTTTGGAGAAAACTAACACCAGATTCCACTGGAAAAACTTGCAGTTCAGATATGTTGTGGTTATTGGAAAAACATGTGTCGCTTAATGTATGTATGATATGTTAATTCCATAAGTTTCCAGTTGTAATTCGGCAAGAGCAAAATTAACAGAAGAAGGCATAACATCGTCAGCCAAAACATGTTTGCTAATTAACCAGCGCATGAGCAGCTTGTCTTGCACGAAAGGCGTAAGAATGTCAGGTTTTCAGGTATGCTGGGTAATTGACTAGTTGTGAGTTAGTTACTACAGCGCTCAGGATGTCCTGATGAGCACCTTTCAGGAGGACATTTAACCCCACGCCTGCTCTTGAGGCTATGCCCCCCTTCAAAGTAGTCTGTATGTACAAATATTAAAAAAGCATCGTGAGATCACCACTCTCCATCATCTTCTAAACCTGACATCAGCTCCATCCTGACTATAAATATATTTTGAATCACATTTTTATTTTCATAACCGCGATGCTGACAGTGTGTATTCAGCCTTTGGATCTTAATGTTTTCACCACAGTGTTCATACACTTGTCCTCTGTGTGCTCCTGAGCATCTGAAAGAAGAAATTGTAGTGACAAAAGTACACAAAACAAATAACAAGCAATCTATTGTTGAAAAACAGTAAATGTACACTTGTAGTTTGTGAAAATCATATCATAAAGATCTCTTTAGTTAGTACAAACACAATTCTGTTTGTTTTGTTTTTTGCCCTGGAGCAAATCCACTTTTTTTTTTTACTTGGTACATAATTTTTTAACCCTTTCTTGTGAAGTGTCGTTTGGGGCTGTGACACTTTATTGGATGGATTTGTGTTTGACTAACTTGTTAATGTTGTTTTCTTTTCTCTTTGGTTTGCCTCAGCGGAGCCACCATCTTCCCTGCAAACTGCATGGAGCTGCAGCTCTGTCTGTCAGAACCTATGCTGATAAAGCAGCAAGTAAGATAACCTTAAATGCTCTCATCTGTCTTCATTATTGGCATGTTCTTTTATGAACTCAAGACCAGTGTGTGATGGTTTCCACTTTTTGAATCGGATCTCATGCAAGAACGAGTTGTTTAAAAAACTCCTATTATAGCATTCAGCTGAGAAGACTTGTATAATTATTTTAATCCTGTAAACTAAATGAATTTGGAGTCTAAGTAATCTACCGAAAATATCTGGAATACAAGAAAACTTAATGCAAAATTCATACTCTTTTCACCATGCTACTGTATAATTGTATGAGCAGAATTCGGGAGTCCTGTAATACCACAAGTACACTGATACAGTTGTAATGAAATATCTCCAATGTTTTATGTCTTTGCTCTGAGCCACTGTTATAAACTCATGATCAAAGTTGCTTTCATGTCTCTAAAGTTGATGCAGATGTCACAGTGGTTGGCTCTGGTCCAGGCGGTTATGTCGCTGCTATCAAAGCTGCACAGCTCGGCTTCAAGGTAAGCAGCCTTCAGGAAATATTGAATCATACAAAAGATTTAGAATCAAGAAATTATCAGTGGACATTATGGATGAATTCTTCTATCATGTCTAAGTAATTTTACAAGACAATACCTCAATTAAAATCTACTGACAGCTGAAAACTTGCATTTTCTCATAGTTTATTCTCTATATTTTCTTATTAGTGCTGCAGTTTGAGGTTGCAAAAGACCTTAAACAAAAAGAAACCTTTCATTCTTACGATCCAGTCACATTTATTCATTTTGTTGATCATATTTTTATGTCTTCAACCGTGGAGCCAAAATTTGTCTCTGTGCAATTTGAAAATAATTTTGTTAAACTCGGCAACAGCAACACTTGGTTTGATCTTTTTAATAAATTTTCTTGTTTTTCAATTGATCAACCTCCTTCGCATCTTATAATCTGGCAGTTTGGCATCTGGTGTTTGTTTCATCCTGACCTCTACCTGCCATTTTTTTCACTCTCCATCCTAGCTGATAGAAAGGCATTTTATTTCCTTGAAGGAAATAAAATACATAAATATGGATATCTCTAATATACATCTTTCCTTTGACAGACAGTGTGTGTTGAGAAAAATCTCACACTGGGTGGGACATGTCTGAATGTCGGGTGCATCCCCTCAAAGGTAATAGACTGGTTTTCTTCCTGATCGAAATGTGTAGTTTGAGCAATGAATAGGCGCTTAAAAATATTCATTGTGTGATTGAGGACATCTCATAATTGAATAAATTTGCTCAGTTTCTTCCCATTCTGTTTTTCTCTGTATTCTTAGGTAGGAAATTGTTGCAGTCTTTATGATTAAAACCAGTGACATGTCGTGTAAAACTGCGAGTTGTACTTCTAATCAATTGGGAAGAGTCATTCCTTTGACTGTGGTGTGATGAGCTTAAAGCCTGAGAACGTGTTCAGACTAATAGTTGTGCTGTAAATCGGATGTTTACTGACAAGAGGACATGGCCATTTCACAGATTTTTTTTTCCTGCCTGGCGAAACAAAACAAAAAAACATGCACATTGTTGAACTTAAGATGCATAAGACAACAAAATACATATCATTATTAAAGTTTGAACAATATTTTGTGTCTGCAGGCTCTACTGAACAACTCCTACTTGTACCACATCGCTCAGGGCAAGGACTTCGAAAGCAGAGGCATTGAAAGTGAGAGGCTTCACTGGACTTTAAAGGGACATTATATGTAGCGGGTCAGTTCAGACACTGACGGGCCTTTCAGGTTGAGGACTTAACATCTGGCACAGTTGAAGATTAGTCTTCATAGTTTTTCAGTCTAATGTCTCTTTATCTACACCCATCTATAGACTGCTGGAAAATAGTAAATAGAAAAATGTCCAACCCTGTTTCTCAGAGCATAGTCGACATTTTCAGGTGTCTCGTATTGTCCGGCCAACAGTGGAAAACTCTTCTGTTTACCATAATATGAAATAGAAGTGAAGCAAATCCTCACATTTGAGAGAATGTTTGGCAGTTTTGATACAGTATCTAAAAAAAAAAAGACTAAAATAAATGGCTGTAATCTTGTCATCTTTTGTTATCGCAAACATTATAATCCATTATTAAACCTTGATGATTCATCATTGTCTGACAATGTTAGGAGGGCATCTTAACAATTTCCATTGTTGACAAAACTCTAGTATGATCTTATTAAGACACAACAAAATTATTTGTGTATGATGTTACACTCAAAAGTGGAATGCAGTAAATGGCACAAAACATAAATGTGATTATCTAATTTATAATCAAAAACCTCCAAAATGTCCTCCAAAGGTTTGCTCACATTTATGCCCAATTACATTTATAGTGATTTTTAGCCAATAAACGTGTTTTTCCATTTCTTTCAGTTTCAGGCATCTCACTGAACCTTGAAAGGCAGCGTTTCTCTTAGAGTGGTAGGGAGTGTTTGTCAGGATGTTGGCATCATGTTTTAATTGAACCTGACTGTCAGCAGATCTCAAAGGGGCCCAAACAAGCTTATTATGAAAAGACTCTTCTGGGATGCTGCTGAAGTAAACCAAGGACAAACATGAAAACGAAGAGGTCAAATGGCTTTTATACATGCTGCAACAATGACTCGTTATTTTAAACTTTTACACAAACAAATGTAATTAATCATTTTTAAAACTGCAAAATAAAGAGATTCAGATTCAGTTTGGCTGGGGCTGAAAACATATACAGGTATGTATATGTATGTATGGACTGTATGTATTGTCAACAAATCCTACAAAAACATCAAAATATAGAAACAAACATGAAAATCACCAAATCATATATAAAGTATAGCCTATATAAAAACAACAAAAACACAGAGTCGTTTTGAAGTTGTGGTTATTGCTCGCCTCCATCTTTGTCCCACATGGAGGCAGAAAATATTAGAAGAAATGCTTCTTTCCATTAGAGAAAGAAAATGATGGCAAAAGTCACTATTAATGACACCAACCTCATTATAATAGAAACAAAACCTGCAGTTTGTGGCCAAAACTTCACTAAAATTTATCTGTATTTGAAAATCAAACGCCTGCATGAATGAGTTGGGAAGAGAAACATGGAACCTAAATGAGAAATGGATTGATAATATTATCCAGGGTAATCTAATATCAAATGACGCAAAAGTACATGAGGTAAATTAATGCAAAGTTAACCTTTTATTTTTATTTATGTTTGGGAAGGTGATATCAACACCAAACCAGTTTGAAGACAGTAAATGAGAGCTGAGGATGGCCTCTGGTGGAGTTTATAACAAACTGCAGCCTGATGTATGATCTCTATAAATGACCCGCACCAGATACTCGAAATGATTTGTCAGAGTTAAATATTTCTTACATACTATAGATGTTGCATTGGTGGAAAGCAATTAAGGCCTGCTACTCTTTCTTATTGACGAACCTTTATTAAACTACAAAACGTTTCTTTATACTTTCATTTATTGAGAAAAGGAAAACAAACAAAAAGTGAAACTAACCTGGCTCCAAAGGTCTGCCAGGTATTTCCCCATGTGACAATAAAAACGCCCTTACAGAGCTTCACTGAGAGGAGGAGTGACTCTGAAAGAAGAAACATATTTCCTGAAATATATGTGAGACAGAGATAAGACAATCAGTCTCCCTGTTTCAACTGAACGCATCAGGCGCTGTCTCAGCCATCCAGTGGTGAGTAACTGACTATACTGCAACTCAAAGTCCAATTATTTTAGTTAAAACCGTCTGACTTTGTTTTAATGTTTTACGGTAAAACTTTTACCTTAAAAAAATGTGGCCATTGAAATGTGTCGTGTTTGGTAAAAACATCTCAAAATGACTGAGCAGCGGCTTGTTAAGGTTGGACCCTAAGCAGTTAAAACTAGTCTTAGCTTAAGCTACGGTTGTACATATTTAAAAAAAAAAACTTTTTCAAACGTTCCTTTTCCCAGTAAATCAAAAATCAGTTTTGATGCTGAAACGTCTTTGCAATTGTTATACCACATACATACAGTATGTAAGGAAGTGTAAATCCAACCATAGCAAAGGAAAAAAGTAGGTTAACACCAATCAATCCTGTTTAAAACTAACTAGTCATGTTGCGACAACGTTTGGAGAGTCCAGAGTAACAGGAAGTACAGTACATTACTTCATCTGACGATTTCTTTATTGCCTATGAAGGCATCAAATGGGCATTTTACAAATTATTATGCTGTTACACACTTTTTTTAACAACCTTTTTGACTACAACAATGAATACATTCAAATTGTGACCACAAATTCATTGAGAGCAATGCGTATTTTATGTTGCACCATTTTCTTAGTCCCTGACTTGGGTGCACTACGGGAGCAGAATTTAAGAAGACGCTTATATTCCACTAATCATGGTTTGATTATGTCAATCAAGCTATCAAAAGATAAATTATTACTTTTTTCATGTTTTTCTTTCACCAGAGTGAAGATATGTCTGCTGCCAGCTCTCTGCTGACTGAAGATCAGTTTCTTTGCTCCATCTGTCTGGATGTGTTCACTGATCCGGTCACCATACCATGTGGACACATCTTCTGTCAAATCTGCATCACTGACCACTGGAAAATTAATGTCAAGTGTCGGTGTCCCAACTGCAACAAGCTTTTCAACTCATTACCGGAGCTCCAGATCAATCATTTAGTCTCTGAGATGGCTGCTCAGTTCAGACAGTCAGCTGAAGAGAAAGCCAGCAGCAGCAGGTCAGAGCCACACATTTCCAACCCAGGAGAAATTCTCTGTGACGTCTGTACTGGAACCAAGATGAAGGCCCTGAAGACCTGCCTCAGGTGTCTGGCCTCCTACTGTGAGACTCACCTAGAGCCTCATCTGACAGCTTCACGTCTGAAAAGACATCAGCTGATCGACCCTGTGGAGAACCTGGAAGGCAGGATGTGTATGAAACACGATAAAATCCTGGAGCTGTTTTGTCGGACCGACCAGATGTGTGTCTGCATGTTCTGCAGTGTTTTAGACCATAAGACTCATGATTTTGTGCCTCTGAAAGAAGAATATGGACCAAAGAAGGCAGCGCTGGAGAAGACAGATGCTGAAATCCAGCAGATGATCCAGAAGAGACAACAGAAGATTCAGGAGTTCAAACGCTCAGTGGAGCTCAGTAAAGAAGATGGAGACAGAGACATAGCAGATGGTGTTCAGGTCTTCACCGCTCTGAAGGAGTCTGTTGAGAGACATGAGGCAGAGTTCATCAACAAAATTAAAGAAACGCACAGACAGACAGAGAAGCAGGCTGAAGTAAACATCCACAAACTGGAACAGGAAATCTCTGAGCTGAAGAAGAGAAGCTCTGAGGTGGAGCAGCTCTCACACTCTGAAGACCACCTCCACCTCATCCAAAGCTTTCCATCCGTGAGCACTGCTTTACCCACCAAGGACTGGTCAGAAGTCAGCGTTAGGCTACCTTCAGATTTAGGGAATGTGAGGGCAGCTTTGGATCAGCTGGAGGAGTTGCTCAGTAAACAGATGAAAAAAGCATTTGAGGCTGAGCTGAAGAGGGTCCAGCAGTATGCAGTGGATGTGACACTTGATCCTGATACATCACAGCGCTTGATCAACTTGTCTGATGATGGAAAACAAGTTACTGGTCGTTTAACACATGACTTTTACATGATTCATGGTACTAACATCTTAGCAAAGCAGAGTTTTTCTTCAGGCAGTTTTTACTATGAGGTTCAGGTTGAAAGGGAGACTTTTTGGGAGTTAGGAGTAGTCAGAGAGTCAATCGACAGGAGTGCTGAACAGTTTGAAAGGAATTCCCAGAATGGTTACTGGATGATACGTTTGGAGAATGCAAACACCTACACAGCTACTGCTGACCCTCGAATCCATCTCCCTCTGAAGTCTCAACCTAAGAAGGTGGGGGTGTTTGTGGATTATGACGAGGGTCTGGTCTCCTTTTATGACGTTGATGCTGCAGCTCTTATCTACTCCTTCACTGGCTGCATCTTCACTGAGAAACTCTACCCATGCTTCAATCCTGGTATAAATCATGGTGGCCCAAACTCTGCCCCTCTGATCATCAGTCCTGTCAATCACACGGATAGGACAAACAGAATTAGCATCACTTAACTTATACTTAATGTATATTACCAGTAAGATTCACTGTTTGTGCTTCATTTACTTCAAATTTTGATTGTTTTTTAAAACTTTTAAAAACTTTTTTTGTCTCTATAATATACTATGCAGTTTTTTTCAAACTTTTTTCTTTTACTTGTTTTCTTCTTTATCCTTCTTAATAAAACTTTTCCACCACTTATTCTAAAAGATCTGAATTTTATAGATTCCTAAATTATTTTTGTACAATAGGGAGATTATTTTGGTGTTTTTTTTCCCTGTGTCTGAACATTACCTTGAATTTTCATTCTGTTCAAACAAACAAACAAACAAACAACACATGTAAATAAGTCATTATAGAAGATACTGTATCTTGACTTCTTCTGCTCTGATACTTGAAAATAAAGTTATTTTTACTGACAATTATGCATCAATTAGTTTTCTGTCTACCTTCCTTATTATGTAGAAAGTGGATGAAATTATGATGTTACAATTAAGACACCATGAATCTACATTTAATCTATATTTACATCTTTAAAATAAATACATTTTGAGAGTTTTAGTCACAAAATATATATATTGTTTACACTATAGTGTTTACACGTGCAACACATAGGTACACACAGGTAACTCCTGTGCATGTTGTACATGCACTCATTGAAAACATCTACAATAATGTGCAGATATTCGGCCCAATTTCTCTGAAAATGGAATTCACTGTCAATTGTGTAACATCTGAAACGAACAGCTTTGGGTTTAATATTCTGAGAGAGACTGTAAATCTAGATAAAATGTGAAACATTACAAATATGAAAGGTTTTGACAGCTTTCTTATTTAAGGATAGTCAGACAGTGACACTATAAAATTCTGTTTCCTTCACAAATGTGGCAATGCAGGTAGATTTTCATTAGGCAATAGGCAATTTACTTAAATTTAGGTAAAAGGTAATTTTACATTCATGGATGCAAAATGTTGCCATAATGAGAACTTTATTTATGAGGGAACTTATTTATGATCATATTTAGTGTAAAAATATTTCCTGTAGGCTACACCTCTCTTTTCAACTGATATTACACATGGGACAGCAATGATGGTTTTTTAAAAACATTTTAGGTTATTTTTTTAGCCGATTTTCTTTGCTCTGAATACTATATATCTATATATGGTATTTATGTATATCTAAAAATTGGGATAATCATATGGGAGATGTTGAAGATCATGTACCAGATACAGCCCCAAGTAACATGCAAATTCCAAACTGTTGGTAGACTAAGAGTTCAATGTTTTTCTATATTTCGTGACGTCATATAAATGCGACGTAGAGCCTTGTTTTATGGACTGGTACTACGCGTGCGCAACGACAGGAGACCTTGGCTGGTTGGCCTGCTGTAGGTTACAAATGCTGTGAGGGGACACAGACAAAATGCAGAGCTGGACTCAGTTATACCGCTCTCTGGCTACGGTAAGGATAGATTCAACTTACCAACCAGGATATGTGGTCACTAGCTAACTGGTCACTTGTTTTTGGTCCTGTGGATACTGGTATTTACACGCTCAGGATGTCCTGATGAGCACCTTTCAGGAGGACATTTAACCCCACGCCTGCTCTTGAGGCTATGCCCCCCTTCAAAGTAGTCTGTATGTACAAATATTAAAAAAGCATCGTGAGATCACCACTCTCCATCATCTTCTAAACCTGACATCAGCTCCATCCTGACTATAAATATATTTTGAATCACATTTTTATTTTCATAACCGCGATGCTGACAGTGTGTATTCAGCCTTTGGATCTTAATGTTTTCACCACAGTGTTCATACACTTGTCCTCTGTGTGCTCCTGAGCATCTGAAAGAAGAAATTGTAGTGACAAAAGTACACAAAACAAATAACAAGCAATCTATTGTTGAAAAACAGTAAATGTACACTTGTAGTTTGTGAAAATCATATCATAAAGATCTCTTTAGTTAGTACAAACACAATTCTGTTTGTTTTGTTTTTTGCCCTGGAGCAAATCCACTTTTTTTTTACATGGTAAATCATTTTTTAACCCTTTCTTGTGAAGTGTCGTTTGGGGCTGTGACACTTTATTGGATGGATTAGTGTTTGACTAACTTGTTAATGTTTTCTCTTTTTTTTTGGTTTGCCTCAGCGGAGCCACCATCTTCCCTGCAAACTGCATGGAGCTGCAGCTCTGTCTGTCAGAACCTATGCTGATAAAGCAGCAAGTAAGATAACCTTAAATGCTCTCATCTGTCTTCATTATTGGCATGTTCTTTTATGAACTCAAGACCAGTGTGTGATGGTTTCCACTTTTTGAATTGGATCTCATGCAAGAACGAGTTGTTTAAAAAAAAACTCCTATTATAGCATTCAGCTGACAAGACTTGTATAATTATTTTAATCCTGTAAACTAAATGAATTTGGAGTCTAAGTAATCTACCGAAAATATCTGGAATACAAGAAAACTTAATGCAAAATTCATACTCTTTTCACCATGCTACTGTATAATTGTATGAGCAGAATTCGGGAGTCCTGTAATACCACAAGTACACTGATACAGTTGTAATGAAATATCTCCAATGTTTTATGTCTTTGCTCTGAGCCACTGTTATAAACTCATGATCAAAGTTGCTTTCATGTCTCTAAAGTTGATGCAGATGTCACAGTGGTTGGCTCTGGTCCAGGCGGTTATGTCGCTGCTATCAAAGCTGCACAGCTCGGCTTCAAGGTAAGCAGCCTTCAGGAAATATTGAATCATACAAAAGATTTAGAATCAAGAAATTATCAGTGGACATTATGGATGAATTCTATCATGTCTAAGTAATTTTACAAGACAATACCTCAATTAAAATCTACTGACAGCTGAAAACTTGCATTTTCTCATGGTTTATTCTCTATATTTTCTTATTAGTGCTGCAGTTTGAGGTTGCAAAAGACCTTAAACAAAAAGAAACCTTTCATTCTTACGATCCAGTCACATTTATTCATTTTGTTGATCATATTTTTATGTCTTCAACCATGGAGCCAAAATTTGTCTCTGTGCAATTTGAAAATAATTTTGTTAAACTCGGCAACAGCAACACTTGGTTTGATCTTTTTAATAAATTTTCTTGTTTTTCAATTGATCAACCTCCTTCGCATCTTATAATCTGGCAGTTTGGCATCTGGTGTTTGTTTCATCCTGACCTCTACCTGCCATTTTTTTCACTCTCCATCCTAGCTGATAGAAAGGCATTTTATTTCCTTGAAGGAAATAAAACACATAAATATGGATATCTCTAATATACATCTTTCCTTTGACAGACAGTGTGTGTTGAGAAAAATCTCACACTGGGTGGGACATGTCTGAATGTCGGGTGCATCCCCTCAAAGGTAATAGATTGGTTTTCTTCCTGATCGAAATGTGTAGTTTGAGCAATGAATAGGCGCTTAAAAATATTCATTGTGTGATTGAGGACATCTCATAATTGAATAAATTTGCTCAGTTTCTTCCCATTCTGTTTTTCTCTGCATTCTTAGGTAGGAAATTGTTGCAGTCTTTATGATTAAAACCAGTGACATGTCGTGTAAAACTGCGAGTTGTACTTCTAATCAATTGGGAAGAGTCATTCCTTTGACTGTGGTGTGATGAGCTTAAAGCCTGAGAACGTGTTCAGACTAATAGTTGTGCTGTAAATCGGATGTTTACTGACAAGAGGACATGGCCATTTCACAGATTTTTTTTTCCCTGCCTGGCGAAACAAAACAAAAAAACATGCACATTGTTGAACTTAAGATGCATAAGACAACAAAATACATATCATTATTAAAGTTTGAACAATATTTTGTGTCTGCAGGCTCTACTGAACAACTCCTACTTGTACCACATGGCTCAGGGCAAGGACTTCGAAAGCAGAGGCATTGAAAGTGAGAGGCTTCACTGGACTTTAAAGGGACATTATATGTAGCGGGTCAGTTCAGACACTGACGGGCCTTTCAGGTTGAGGACTTAAAATCTGGCACAGTTGAGATTAGTCTTCATAGTTTTTCAGTCTAATGTCTCTTTATCTACACCCATCTATAGACTGCTGGAAAATAGTAAATAGAAAAATGTCCAACCCTGTTTCTCAGAGCATAGTCGACATTTTCAGGTGTCTCGTCTTGTCCGGCCAACAGTGGAAAACTCTTCTGTTTACCATAATATGAAATAGAAGTGAAGCAAATCCTCACATTTGAGAGAATGTTTGGCAGTTTTGATACAGTATCTAAAAAAAAAAAGACTAAAATAAATGGCTGTAATCTTGTCATCTTTTGTTATCGCAAACATTATAATCCATTTTAAACCTTGATGATTCATCATTGTCTGACAATGTTAGGAGGGCATCTTAACAATTTCCATTGTTGACAAAACTCTAGTATGATCTTATTAAGACACAACAAAATTATTTGTGTATGATGTTACACTCAAAAGTGGAATGCAGTAAATGGCACTAAACATAAATGTGATTATCTAATTTATAACCAAAAACCTCCAAAATGTCCTCCAAAGGTTTGCTCACATTTATGCCCAATTACATTTATAGTGATTTTTAGGAAATAAACGTGTTTTTCCATTTCTTTCAGTTTCAGGCATCTCACTGAACCTTGAAAGGCAGCGTTTCTCTTAGAGTGGTAGGGAGTGTTTGTCAGGATGTTGGCATCATGTTTTAATTGAACCTGACTGTCAGCAGATCTCAAAGGGGCCAAAACAAGCTTATTATGAAAAGACTCTTCTGGGATGCTGCTGAAGTAAACCAAGGACAAACATGAAAACGAAGAGGTCAAATGGCTTTTATACATGCTGCAGCAATGACTCGTTATTTTAAACTTTTACACAAACAAATGTAATTAATCATTTTTAAAACTGCAAAATAAACAGATTCAGATTCAGTTTGGCTGGGGCTGAAAACATATACAGGTATGTACGATGTATGTATGGACTGTATGTATTGTCAACAAATCCTACAAAAACATCAAAATATAGAAACAAACATGAAAATCACCAAATCATATATAAAGTATAGCCTATATAAAAACAACAAAAACACACAGAGTCGTTTTGAAGTTGTGGTTATTGCTCGCCTCCATCTTTGTCCCACATGGAGGCAGAAAATATTAGAAGAAATGCTTCTTTCCATTAGAGAAAGAAAATGATGGCAAAAGTCACTATTAATGACACCAACCTCATTATAATAGAAACAAAACCTGCAGTTTGTGGCCAAAACTTCACTAAAATTCATCTGTATTTGAAAATCAAACGCCTGCATGAATGAGTTGGGAAGAGAAACATGGAACCTAAATGAGAAATGGATTGATAATATTATCCAGGGTAATCTAATATCAAATGACGCAAAAGTACATGAGGTAAATTAATGCAAAGTTAACCTTTTATATTTATTTATGTTTGGGAAGGTGATATCAACACCAAACCAGTTTGAAGACAGTAAATGAGAGCTGAGGATGGCCTCTGGTGGAGTTTATAACAAACTGCAGCCTGATGTATGATCTCTATAAATGACCCGCACCAGATACTCGAAATGATTTGTCAGAGTTAAATATTTCTTACATACTATGGATGTTGCATTGGTGGAAAGCAATTAAGGCCTGCTACTCTTTGTTATTGACAAACCTTTATTAAACTACAAAACGTTTCTTTATACTTTCATTTATTGAGAAAAGGAAAACAAACACAAAGTAAAACTAACCTCGCTCCAAAGGTCTGCCAGGTATTTCCCCATGTGACAATAAAAACGCCCTTACAGAGCTTCACTGAGAGGAGGAGTGACTCTGAAAGAAGAAACATATTTCCTGAAATATATGTGAGACAGAGATAAGACAATCAGTCTCCCTGTTTCAACTGAACGCATCAGGCGCTGTCTCAGCCATCCAGTGGTGAGTAACTGACTATACTGCAACTCAAAGTCCAATTATTTTAGTTAAAACCGTCTGACTTTTTTTAATGTTTTACGGTAAAACTTTTACCGTAAAAAAATGTGGCCATTGAAATGTGTCGTGTTTGGTAAAAACATCTCAAAATGACTGAGCAGCGGCTTGTTAAGGTTGGACCCTAAGCAGTTAAAACTAGTCTTAGCTTAAGCTACGGTTGTACATATTTTAAAAAAAAACTTTTTCAAACGTTCCTTTTCCCAGTAAATCAAAAATCAGTTTTGATGCTGAAACGTCTTTGCAATTGTTATACCACATACATACAGTATGTAAGGAAGTGTAAATCCAACCATAGCAAAGGAAAAAAGTAGGTTAACACCAATCAATCCTGTTTAACTAGTCATGTTGCGACGCCCTTTGGAGAGTCCAGAGTAACAGGAAGTACAGTACATTACTTCATCTGACGATTTCTTTATTGCCTATGAAGGCATCAAATGGGCATTTTACAAATTATTATGCTGTTACACACTTTTTTTAAACAACCTTTTTGACTACAACAACGAATACATACAAATTGTGACCACAAATTCATTGAGAGCAATGCGTATTTTATGTTGCACCATTTTCTTAGTCCCTGACTTGGGTGCACTACGGGAGCAGAATTTAAGAAGACGCTTATATTCCACTAATCATGGTTTGATTATGTCAATCAAGCTATCAAAAGATAAGTTATTACTTTTTTCATGTTTTTCTTTCACCAGAGTGAAGATATGTCTGCTGCCAGCTGTCTGCTGACTGAAGATCAGTTTCTTTGCTCCATCTGTCTGGATGTGTTCACTGATCCGGTCACCATACCATGTGGACACAACTTCTGTCAAATCTGCATCACTGACCACTGGAAAATTAATGTCAAGTGTCGGTGTCCCAACTGCAACAAGCTTTTCAACTCATTACCGGAGCTCCAGATCAATCATTTAGTCTCTGAGATGGCTGCTCAGTTCAGACAGTCAGCTGAAGAGAAAGCCAGCAGCAGCAGGTCAGAGCCACACATTTCCAACCCAGGAGAAATTCTCTGTGACATCTGTACTGGAACCAAGATGAAGGCCCTGAAGACCTGCCTCAGGTGTCTGGCCTCCTTCTGTGAGACTCACCTAGAGCCTCATCTGACAGCTTCACGTCTGAAAAGACATCAGCTGATCGACCCTGTGGAGAACCTGGAAGGCAGGACGTGTATGAAACACGATAAAATTCTGGAGCTGTTTTGTCGGACCGACCAGATGTGTGTCTGCATGTTCTGCAGTGTTTTAGACCATAAGAATCATGATTTTGTTCCTCTGAAAGAAGAATATGGACCAAAGAAGGCAGCGCTGGAGAAGACAGATGCTGAAATCCAGCAGATGATCCAGAAGAGACAACAGAAGATTCAGGAGTTCAAACGCTCAGTGGAGCTCAGTAAAGAAGATGGAGACAGAGACATAGCAGATGGTGTTCAGGTCTTCACCGCTCTGAAGGAGTCTGTTGAGAGACATGAGGCAGAGTTCATCAACAAAATTAAAGAAACGCACAGACAGACAGAGAAGCAGGCTGAAGTAAACATCCACAATCTGGAACAGGAAATCTCTGAGCTGAAGAAGAGAAGCTCTGAGGTGGAGCAGCTCTCACACTCTGAAGACCACCTCCACTTCATCCAAAGCTTTCTATCCGTGAGCACTGCTTTACCCACCAAGGACTGGTCAGAAGTCAGCGTTAGGCTACCTTCAGATTTAGGGAATGTGAGGGCAGCTTTGGATCTGCTGGAGGAGTTGCTCAGTGAACAGATGAAAAAAGCATTTGAGGCTGAGCTGAAGAGGGTCCAGCAGTATGCAGTGGATGTGACACTTGATCCTGATACAGCACAGCCCTTGATCAACTTGTCTGATGATGGTAAACAAGTTACTTGTCGTTTAACAAACAAAAAAGCCTTTTACATGTTTCGTGATACTAACATCTTAGCAAAGCAGAGTTTTTCTTCAGGCCGTTTTTACTATGAGGTTCAGGTTGAAAGGAAGACTTTTTGGGAGTTAGGAGTAGTCAGAGAGTCGATCGACAGGAAAGCACTGTTTGGAGTGAATTCCCAGAATGGTTACTGGATGATATGTTTGAAGAATGCAAACACCTACACAGCTACTGCTGACCCTCGAATCCATCTCCCTCTGAAGTCTCAACCTCAGAAGGTGGGGGTGTTTGTGGATTATGACGAGGGTCTGGTCTCCTTTTATGACGTTGATGCTGCAGCTCTTATCTACTCCTTCACTGGCTGCATCTTCACTGAGAAACTCTACCCATATTTCAATCCTGGTATAAATTATGGTGGTACAAACTCTGCCCCTCTGATCATCAGTCCTGTCAATCACACAGAGAGGACAAACAGAATTAGCATCACTTAACTTATACTTAATGTATATTACCAGTAAGATTCACTGTTTGTGCTTCATTTACTTCAAATTTTGATTGTTTTTTTAAAACTTTTAAAAACTTTTTTTGTCTCTATAATATACTATGCAGTTTTTTTCAAACTTTTTTCTTTTACTTGTTTTCTTCTTTATCCTTCTTAATAAAACTTTTCCACCACTTATTCTAAAAGATCTGGATTTCATAGATTCCTAAATTATTTTTGTACAATAGGGAGATTATTTTGGTGTTTTATTCCCTGTGTCTGAACATTACCTTGAATTTTCATTCTGTTCAAACAAACAAACAAACAAACAACACATGTAAATAAGTCATTATAGAAGATACTGTATCTTGACTTCTTCTGCTCTGATACTTGAAAATAAAGTTATTTTTACTGACAATTATGCATCAATTAGTTTTCTGTCTACCTTCCTTATTATGTAGAAAGTGGATGAAATTATGATGTTAGAATTAAGACACCATGGATCTACATTTAATCTATATTTACATCTTTAAAATAAATACATTTTGAGAGTTTTAGTCACAAAATATATATATTGTTTACACTATAGTGTTTACACGTGCAACACATAGGTACACACAGGTAACTCCTGTGCATGTTGTACATGCACTCATTGAAAACATCTACAATAATGTGCAGATATTCGGCCCAATTTCTCTGAAAATGGAATTCACTGTCAATTGTGTAACATCTGAAACGAACAGCTTTGGGTTTAATATTCTGAGAGAGACTGTAAATCTAGATAAAATGTGAAACATTACAAATATGAAAGGTTTTGATAGCTTTCTTATTTAAGGATAGTCAGACAGTGACACTATAAAATTCTGTTTCCTTCACAAATGTGGCAATGCAGGTAGATTTTCATTAGGCAATAGGCAATTTACTTAAATTTAGGTAAAAGGTAATTTTACATTTATGGATGCAAAATGTTGCCATAATGAGAACTTTATTTATGAGGGAACTTATTTATGATCATATTTAGTGTAAAAATATTTCCTGTAGGCTACACCTCTCTTTTCAACTGATATTACACATGGGACAGCAATGATGGTTTTTTAAAAACATTTTAGGTTATTTTTTTAGCCGATTTTCTTTGCTCTGAATACTATATATCTATATATGGTATTTATGTATATCTAAAAATTGGGATAATCATATGGGAGATGTTGAAGATCATGTACCAGATACAGCCCCAAGTAACATGCAAATTCCAAACTGTTCATAGACTAAGAGTTCAATGTTTTTCTATATTTCGAGACGTCATATAAATGCGACGTAGAGGCGTGTTTTATGGACTGGTACTACGCGTGCGCAACGACAGGAGACCTTGGCTGGTTGGCCTGCTGTAGGTTACAAATCCTGTGAGGGGACACAGACAAAATGCAGAGCTGGACTCAGTTATACCGCTCTCTGGCTACGGTAAGGATAGATTCAACTTACTAACCAGGATATGTGGTCACTAGCTAACTGGTCACTTGCTTTTGGTCCTGTGGATACTGGTATTTACACAACTGCAGCCCGGGCCTGGCTAGCAGGTCAGCTATTACCTCTCTGGTGAATCGTTTGGAGAAAACTAACACCAGATTCCACTGGAAAAACTTGCAGTTCAGATATGTTGTGGTTATTGGAAAAACATATGTCGCTTAATGTATGTATGATATGTTAATTCCATAAGTTTCCAGTTGTAATTCGGCAAGAGCAAAATTAACAGAAGAAGGCATAACATCGTCAGCCAAAACATGTTTGCTAATTAACCAGCGCATGAGCAGCTTGTCTTGCACGAAAGGCGTAAGAATGTCAGGTTTTCAGGTATGCTGGGTAATTGACTAGTTGTGAGTTAGTTACTACAGCGCTCAGGATGTCCTGATGAGCACCTTTCAGGAGGACATTTAACCCCACGCCTGCTCTTGAGGCTATGCCCCCCTTCAAAGTAGTCTGTATGTACAAATATTAAAAAAGCATCGTGAGATCACCACTCTCCATCATCTTCTAAACCTGACATCAGCTCCATCCTGACTATAAATATATTTTGAATCACATTTTTATTTTCATAACCGCGATGCTGACAGTGTGTATTCAGCCTTTGGATCTTAATGTTTTCACCACAGTGTTCATACACTTGTCCTCTGTGTGCTCCTGAGCATCTGAAAGAAGAAACTGTAGTGACAAAAGTACACAAAACAAATAACAAGCAATCTATTGTTGAAAAACAGTAAATGTACACTTGTTGTTTGTGAAAATCATATCATAAAGATCTCTTTAGTTAGTACAAACACAATTCTGTTTGTTTTGTTTTTTGCCCTGGAGCAAATCCACTTTTTTTTACTTGGTAAATAATTTTTTAACCCTTTCTTGTGAAGTGTCGTTTGGGGCTGTGACACTTTATTGGATGGATTAGTGTTTGACTAACTTGTTAATGTTGTTTTCTTTTCTCTTTGGTTTGCCTCAGCGGAGCCACCATCTTCCCTGCAAACTGCATGGAGCTGCAGCTCTGTCTGTCAGAACCTATGCTGATAAAGCAGCAAGTAAGATAACCTTAAATGCTCTCATCTGTCTTCATTATTGGCATGTTCTTTTATGAACTCAAGACCAGTGTGTGATGGTTTCCACTTTTTGAATCGGATCTCATGCAAGAACGAGTTGTTTAAAAAAAAAAACTCCTATTATAGCATTCAGCTGAGAAGACTTGTATAATTATTTTAATCCTGTAAACTAAATGAATTTGGAGTCTAAGTAATCTACCGAAAATATCTGGAATACAAGAAAACTTAATGCAAAATTCATACTCTTTTCACCATGCTACTGTATAATTGTATGAGCAGAATTCGGGAGTCCTGTAATACCACAAGTACACTGATACAGTTGTAATGAAATATCTCCAATGTTTTATGTCTTTGCTCTGAGCCACTGTTATAAACTCATGATCAAAGTTGCTTTCATGTCTCTAAAGTTGATGCAGATGTCACAGTGGTTGGCTCTGGTCCAGGCGGTTATGTCGCTGCTATCAAAGCTGCACAGCTCGGCTTCAAGGTAAGCAGCCTTCAGGAAATATTGAATCATACAAAAGATTTAGAATCAAGAAATTATCAGTGGACATTATGGATGAATTCTATCATGTCTAAGTAATTTTACAAGACAATACCTCAATTAAAATCTACTGACAGCTGAAAACTTGCATTTTCTCATAGTTTATTCTCTATATTTTCTTATTAGTGCTGCAGTTTGAGGTTGCAAAAGACCTTAAACAAAAAGAAACCTTTAATTCTTACGATCCAGTCACATTTATTCATTTTGTTGATCATATTTTTATGTCTTCAACCATGGAGCCAAAATTTGTCTCTGTGCAATTTGAAAATAATTTTGTTAAACTCGGCAACAGCAACACTTGGTTTGATCTTTTTAATAAATTTTCTTGTTTATCAATTGATCAACCTCCTTCGCATCTTATAATCTGGCAGTTTGGCATCTGGTGTTTGTTTCATCCTGACCTCTACCTGCCATTTTTTTCACTCTCCATCCTAGCTGATAGAAAGGCATTTTATTTCCTTGAAGGAAATAAAACACATAAATATGGATATCTCTAATATACATCTTTCCTTTGACAGACAGTGTGTGTTGAGAAAAATCTCACACTGGGTGGGACATGTCTGAATGTCGGGTGCATCCCCTCAAAGGTAATAGATTGGTTTTCTTCCTGATCGAAATGTGTAGTTTGAGCAATGAATAGGCGCTTAAAAATATTCATTGTGTGATTGAGGACATCTCATAATTGAATAAATTTGTTCAGTTTCTTCCCATTCTGTTTTTCTCTGTATTCTTAGGTAGGAAATTGTTGCAGTCTTTATGATTAAAACCAGTGACATGTCGTGTAAAACTGCGAGTTGTACTTCTAATCAATTGGGAAGAGTCATTCCTTTGACTGTGGTGTGATGAGCTTAAAGGCTGAGAACGTGTTCAGACTAATAGTTGTGCTGTAAATCGGATGTTTACTGACAAGAGGACATGGCCATTTCACAGATTTTTTTTTTCCTGCCTGGCGAAACAAAACAAAAAAACATGCACATTGTTGAACTTAAGATGCATAAGACAACAAAATACATATCATTATTAAAGTTTGAACAATATTTTGTGTCTGCAGGCTCTACTGAACAACTCCTACTTGTACCACATGGCTCAGGGCAAGGACTTCGAAAGCAGAGGCATTGAAAGTGAGAGGCTTCACTGGACTTTAAAGGGACATTATATGTAGCGGGTCAGTTCAGACACTGACGGGCCTTTCAGGTTGAGGACTTAACATCTGGCACAGTTGAAGATTAGTCTTCATAGTTTTTCAGTCTAATGTCTCTTTATCTACACCCATCTATAGACTGCTGGAAAATAGTAAATAGAAAAATGTCCAACCCTGTTTCTCAGAGCATAGTCGACATTTTCAGGTGTCTCGTATTGTCCGGCCAACAGTGGAAAACTCTTCTGTTTACCATAATATGAAATAGAAGTGAAGCAAATCCTCACATTTGAGAGAATGTTTGGCAGTTTTGATACAGTATCTAAAAAAAAAAAGACTAAAATAAATGGCTGTAATCTTGTCATCTTTTGTTATCGCAAACATTATAATCCATTTTAAACCTTGATGATTCATCATTGTCTGACAATGTTAGGAGGGCATCTTAACAATTTCCATTGTTGACAAAACTCTAGTATGATCTTATTAAGACACAACAAAATTATTTGTGTATGATGTTACACTCAAAAGTGGAATGCAGTAAATGGCACTAAACATAAATGTGATTATCTAATTTATAACCAAAAACCTCCAAAATGTCCTCCAAAGGTTTGCTCACATTTATGCCCAATTACATTTATAGTGATGTTTAGCCAATAAACGTGTTTTTCCATTTCTTTCAGTTTCAGGCATCTCACTGAACCTGGAGAAGATGATGGCTCAGAAGAGCGGGGCGGTCAAAGCGCTGACCGGAGGAATCGCACATCTATTCAAACAGAACAAAGTCAGACCCTTTCTGTTTGTTTACTTGTTTTTTAATGGTTGTTCGCTCACATTTAATTAACACTCTGAATCACAAATAACGGTGTGACATAACTCCCCTCAGGTGACCCATGTCAACGGTTTTGGGAGGGTTACCGGTAAGAACCAGGTGACGGCCACGGCTGAAGATGGCAGCGAGCAGGTCATCAACACCAAAAACATCCTCATTGCCACCGGCTCCGAGGTCACGCCCTTCCCTGGGATCCAGGTATGGAATTTAAGGCTTTTTTGAAAAACCACAGCATTTCAATTTGCTCTGAAGTAGTATTTGTAAAACAGTAGAAGGATTGAATCCATTTGGTTGTGTTAGAAGTGGATGCTGTGGGATGATTTCATCCCAAGCCATAAAGGTGAAGGTTGCAAAGCCAAAACATCAAACTTAAAGATATTAAACGCTCTGTAGAGCTGAGGGGAAGTGCAGAATCCAATGCTAATTTTCTGGGTTTGTCAGTATGAGCAACTCCTCTCATACCACTCAGCTATTCTACACTATGTTGTTATGAAAATATTAATTTATACGTTAAAGGCACCGTAGCTATTTAAAAAAAATATTTTAGCATTCATTACTAAAATATTACCTGATGATACGTTGCATTTGTCAGGTAGTCATTTAAATCATTTAAAAAGGACCTTTTCCTCAACAGAAAATGAATTGTGTTTAAACGTGTTTACAGTCCTGGATGTTTTTGTTATGTTTTCAGATTGATGAGGACACCATCGTGTCTTCAACAGGAGCTCTGTCCCTGAAGAAAGTTCCGGAGGAGATGATTGTGATCGGAGCAGGAGTCATTGGAGTGGAGCTGGTCAGCATCTTTTCAGTCTGCTTCAGTGTTGCCAGTTTAAACTAACAATAAGTAGCACAAACAAGAGTGGAGAACCAGTCCACTCATACTGGTGTCTGGATGTCATTCACATTGCATCAGAGGACATTTGCATAAAGTCGAGCTCTTCTCAACTTTCCCTTATAGTGGCCTAAGGAGCCTCTTAAGTATCTGTAGCTCAGGGCTGGGCTGCATCACCAGGTCCCATTCACAGTGAATATCCGCTTATTGCTGTCCCAGCTTTTGAGTCTGTTTGTGTGAGCAGCCTGTAATTTACACAAATGTTCCTCCTCCCAACCTGTAGGGGTCAGTATGGCAGCGTCTGGGCTCTAAAGTCACAGCAGTTGAGTTCCTGGGCCACGTTGGCGGCCTGGGCATCGACATGGAGATGTCCAAGAGCTTCCAGCGCATCCTGCAGAAGCAGGGCCTCAAGTTCAAGCTCGGCACCAAAGTCATGGGAGCCACCAAGAGGCCTGATGGCAAGATTGATGTGGCGTGAGAAAAACACTCCTTCATCTTCAGATCCTGTTTGGATATCTTGATGAGTCTTTTTGAAATGTAAATTATAGAAAGCCGTTTGAAGCCATTAACCGTGTGTTTATGTGTTTGGGATTCAGAGTGGAGGCGGCGGCCGGAGGGAAAAGCGAGACTCTGACGTGTGACGTGCTCCTTGTCTGCATCGGCAGACGACCATACACCCAGAACCTGGGTTTGGATTCTGTCGGCATCGAGCTGGACAACAGGGGCCGCATCCCAGTCAACGGCCGCTTCCAGACTAATGTACCCAGGTATCCCTGAGCTCAGTCGTCCTTGAGAGTCAACCTGACCTGTCAAGCAACTCTAAAACCAGACTCTTGTTTTATTTAGAGTTTGCCTCTTCTGTTCAATTTTATTTACCATAAATAATAGAAGCTGCTGAAGAATCCACTCCTTAAACAAAACATCGTAATGTTTTTTTTTTTTTCTCCCTCTCAGTATTTATGCTATCGGTGACGTGGTCGCGGGGCCAATGTTGGCTCACAAGGCTGAGGATGAGGGCATCATCTGCGTGGAGGGTATGGCCGGTGGCGCAGTGCACATCGACTATAACTGTGTTCCCTCAGTCATCTACACACACCCTGAGGTTGCCTGGGTGGGAAAGACAGAGGAGCAGGTCAAAGAGGAGGTGAGAGTCGGGGGGTTTGGGGTGGGATGGGATGGAGAGAAAGGTGATACAGCTGCTTGCAAAATTAAATATAACCAATGCGGAAATGGCAGGTGTCCTAATCAAGGGTTTTGGTCCCAAACAGCATTGTGCACATCTTATCCTGCCCTAAGTGCACTCATTGTTTAATTTTAATCTCAAGTAATTTCTTACAGAGCAACCTAATGATTCATTTTGAGTTGTGTTTGTGTCACCTAATGAATTTAAAGTCCAATATTCACTCTTTCCGAGGAGTATACCTGGTTCTTCAACTGCTCAATGCTCCACTGTGTTCACCCGCTAGTCTCTAAACTGTGTCTGTCTGTCTGTCTGTCCAGAAGTCTTTTACACTTCAACTCTTCTCCTCTCTTCCACAGGGCGTCCCATACAAAGTTGGCAAGTTCCCCTTTGCAGCCAACAGCAGAGCCAAAACCAATGCCGACACTGATGGCATGGTGAAGATCCTCAGCCACAAGGAGACGGACAGGATGCTGGGAGCTCACATTGTCGGAACTGTAAGAGCTTCATACCATGACTAACTGAACACATTTAAATCTGTGTGATAATCACCAACGGCACCTTTGTATGCAATCAGAACAGTGGGATCATGTAAACTAATCATTAAACACATAATATTTTCAAAACACACTTTTGTGATACTCAGTTGTATCGATACATTCTCACACCCCTAATAATTCACTAAAACTAGCTAGGAATCCCTCTGTGGCTGGACCTGGTCTTCAACTTTTTCTTTTTTGAAAATTACTAACCAGCAAAAAATATGGACATTTTCCCACCAGATAAATTGGTTCTTCAAATGTGAATTTCCGACGGACACATTATGAAAGTGTGTGTTATTTGTTTGCCTTTAGGGAGCAGGAGAGATGATCAATGAAGCTACTTTGGCCATGGAGTACGGTGCTTCCTGTGAGGATGTTGCCAGAGTCTGCCATGCCCATCCTGTACGCCCTGCTGCAAAACACACACACACACACACACACACACACACACACACACACACACACACACACACACACACACACACACACACACACACACACACACACACACACACACACACACACACACACACACGTCCGAACCAACAGAAAATCACACACATACAGACCTGTATCTGGGTCTGGGAAATAAGAAGACACCCACTTTGTTTGTTGGGATCAACATGTGTTTTTAAATATCGAGTTATCAAACACTGAATATTAATACTGTAAGATCTCTAGAGCATACAACACAACCGCATTGCATCATTTGACACCGACACCAGACATGCCACACAAGCATAAACTGCAGAAAATACTATAAAAGTAGTAAAAAAAAGTTAAATATTTACAGTAAAATCAACCAAACAGTGATAAAAACTCTAAGTTTCCTTCTTCTGCTCTTTCTTCTTCTCATCCCTCTCTTCACCCACCCTTTGTTTATCCTCTACCTGCTGCAGACTGTTTCGGAGGCCTTCAGAGAAGCAAACCTGGCTGCCTCTTTTGGCAAAGCCATCAACTTTTGAGCTGCTGGCCGCTGTTGCATCTTCAGTGTACATAACAGAGGAGAAACATGTCTAAATCCAAACCCATATCCAATCCACTGGGATCTTCTGCGCACATCCAAACTGTACCGCCTTTAGTTCTAATGTTATTTAAATGTTCTCAATAAAATGATAAACAGGGATTGGGTCGTAAATAAACACTTAATGCAGATCACTCTTTTTGCTTTCCAAACATAGTTTAAAAAGAGTGGATTATTTAGAGACTTACAGTACTTGGAGATATAAATGTCATTTTGACTCGGTGGCTGTGCTTTCTCTGATAAAAGAAGTAAGTGTTTTTGTTTCTGTTTTTTACAGAGTGAAAGGATTTAGGTTGGAAGGTATGACTGCTGAAGTTTTTAAAAACACAGAATCTGCCTCGACAGCTTTATAAGGGTTTCCTGTGCAGTTTAACACCTCTAGTAGAACCATGGAGCTCCCTTTTTTTTCTTGTACGGAAGGTTGCAAAGTCCTGCTTCTGGTTTCACAATCCTCCACTCATTTCACAGGCGGTGGTAACAAGTCAACATATGCAACAAAAGGCAGAGGACTGCAAGCGAGTAATCACTGATGAAAATTACTGGATATGAAGTTTGTAAAATCTGCTTTGCCTTATGAGGAAAGGCACATTTGTTCGACCGCAAAGATCCACACAGTATTTTGTTGATTAGCACCAACTACAAGCATAACTTGTACTGACAAAAACAACCCCAACCAGAATTTGGTGTGCAGCCGGAACACACCGAGAGCAAAGCAGCAGCAGTTTTCTGTCTAAGCTAAGTGCTGATTCACCCTTTAAAGGCCCAACATGAGTTCAGCTTAGTAGAGGAGCTGTTGCTGGGAATCTGATTCTTGCTCTGATTACTTCACCTTGATTGGCTCTGGCCTGCTCTTGCTCTTGCTCCCATTTCAACCAATAAATGTAATATCAGTTAAACAAGGTTCAGTGTGTAACTTTTCATTTACAGACATTCACAGTGATTAGACGGCACTCAAAGTGTGCAAACCTCTGCCAGGGCAGCTCAGCACCCCCGTTATGTCACTGCACCTAAACGCGATAGTGCCATGATTAGTTTGACCCTCATAATATCTCCTTGAACATGAAAATCTACCCCTGGGATTTGGAGTCACTTTGGAATTATTATTAGTTACTAATAGTGGTTTTCTTCATCTGGTCAAGGCAAATTTACTCATATAGCACCAAAATCACGACAAAGGTTTACATCAAGGCATTTTCCAAGAGGAGCAGGTCTAGACCAGACTCTTTATTCTACAGAGATCCAACAAACCCTCATGAGTAAGAACTTGGCGACAGTGGCGAGAAAAACTGCTTGTTAACAGGAAGAGACCTCCAGAGGATCCAAGACTCGGGGTGGGCGGCCCTCTGCTTTGACCAGATGGGGTGAGAGAGGAACAGGGACAAACGTGCAACCACAGTAACAATAATAGCTATTATAATAGAAAGATTACAATTTTTAGTATTTATAATTGCGACAATAGCAACACTGATCGCTGTATCTTTCATTAGTAAATAACTTTAACTTAAATTATAGTGAGGCAAAGGAAAGGTTTGTTTCTGTTGCTGTCAGTCATTTAACCACACCCCCTGCAGCTTCTTTTGGCAGCTACTGTATATCATATCCACCTATTATCTTAAATTTTGCGTTTGTGCCTTCAATTTTAAGCAAGGCAACTGTTGGACATTTATTTTAAAAATGAAAGGGAAAAAAGAAAACTGCTCTCAGGTGGGAGCCGGCTCCCATAAAAGAGCCGCGGCTCATACACATCGCTGGTAGAGGGATAAAGTGCATTAAAGAATAAAATGGTGGTATAATATCTAAGACATTTGGGTGGGTCTTGGGCCAGAATAGACACCGTTACATTTTGGTGCAGATCTAGTCAAAGGAATCCAGGATTTTTTTAAAATTCACATTTAACATAGCATTTTTTTCAACCTTTCGCACAGATCTTGATGAAACCTTTTTATATTTATTTGGAATCTATGAGTGTGTGCAAAGAAAAGTCCGGATCCACCAGATTTAAATCGTTGGCTGCTAATCCAGTAATCTTAAATTATGGTTACAGGGCTGCGAGTGTGCTTTTGGATAAGGCCTGATTGAATTAAAGGGGACTAGGGGCCCTTGGTGTAAGGTCTGCCATTCTACTTCAGTCTGGATCGAAGTGGTGGACAAACCAACCAATATTTCCATTTATCCAACCGAGCTGCTAGTGTGGCTACAACTCAGAAATTTAACCGTAGAAACAAGCAATCTCCAACAAAGGTACGTCAGAAAACAGCGACTGTATGACATTGTTCAAGATACACACAACATCAAACATATTAAAAGATCTTTATCAGAATGAGGAACACTATTTAGCAGCTACTGTTCAGAGAAGGCAGGAGTTTGTCGACTCCTCCTTAAATAAAGGAGGCAGCAGAGACTTGATTCTCACAGTGGCTGCTCTGTGAGATGAGACATATTTGAATAACTGTTACTTAAGCAGCAGGAAGGACTCCACCTCTGTTTGAACACCGACAGGTAACTGTGTGTGTATTCAGCAGGTGTGGTGGCTGCACATTGAAGCAGACTTTAAGAGCTGATGATGGCCGACTGAACTTCAGCAGGGAGGAAAACCAGATTTAACAGCCGATCGAACAAATGAAGAAGAAAGAAATGATATTTAAATATTAAACGTCTGGACGGAAACTCTCATCTTACACTCAGGTACTGTTGGTGTTACCGTTGTGTTACCATTGTTTCCTCCTTGTCTTCTTGTTCAGTGTCATTTTAACAGACCAATGATTTATATGTTATACAGTGAAACACACAGCTAATCCTGCAGTTTTACAGTTTTTTACATGAATGTGTGTTGATGTGAACTGGCAACTTCACTTGTCTCCCCGTCTCTCTTCATTTCTGTCTTTCTGTTACTCTCTTTCATCTCCCTACCCTCATCATTCTTCTTTTTTTCTTTCCAAACTCTTCTTTTCCTCTTTCCTCCCTTTTTGTTGAAAAAATGTCCTCTTCTCTCTCTTCTTCTCCTTCCTATGTTTTCATTCCATCACTCAAACTTTCCCCTTTTGCTTTATTTAGTCTTGCTTCCTTGCCTATCATCACCTCTTTCCTTTCCTCCCGTCTTTCTTCCATCTATTCTGCTGTTTCTTCTTTTTTTTTGTCGTCTTTCTTTGTTTGGAAATTTCACATCTGTATCTCAGTTCTCAGCGTTCATTTTCTCGAGAAAGAGCCATTTTATGATTGTCATTTACTCTTTTACTTTCTATTTCCAGTCCCACGTTCCCAGTGCATGTGATGGATTGATTGGTTGATTGACTCTTTGATCGATTTAACATCCACAACAATATGGGCTAACGCTAAACTGCAAAAACTAAGATCATCATGACATCCAGCTCCACAAATAAAAAAAGAAACACATTACAAAAGATGCAGTTTACAGGATACATATACTTATTAATACAGAGAATATAAACTATAAATCTACTAAGGGTTTATCGGAAATAATACAACTCCTTTCATTTACATTTCTGTTTCTTCAGTCTCACATGTGCAGTGTGTAAACAGCTGCTGGCAAATGGGGTGGTTTAGCAAACTTGTTTTTCAGCCACATTAATCACATGCGTGATGACGAAACACTGAATCTTCATCCTGCTGCAGTGAAACAACACCTGCAGAGTTTCTCGTCGTCATGAAGCAGCAGCGGTGGACATTTAGTCACAGAGCACTTACATTTAGGACGTTTTTACGCTTCCATTTTCATTTTCTTATGACCTCATACAGTAACTACAGCCGTCAAACGGCTGAGGTTTCTCATGACATCAGTGAATGAAATATTGAGTAGTCACAACATGCTATGGCGAGGGACTGGGATCCTATGCAGCAGCCGCTGCGTTTCACTGCCATCTATGGTCGAACCTGTACTCGCACCCCGCAGTGATGTCACGTTGTAATGACACACCTTATAGTGCACTTATACATGACTCCAGAGAGGTTCAGCACAAACAAGAATTTCATCTGCAGTGACGGTACTTTTTAAGTTAAGCCACTTTAGTGTTCCTTTTTTTTATTTTTATTTTTTTAGATGTTGTTAAATCATCTTAATTATTTTCCTTAAATTAAAAAGAGGCTGGACTTGACAGTGACCTTTCCAACATACCAAAGAAGCAGCGGTCCATTAACGCCTGTGACCAGAAATCGGATTTCCTGACTTTGTCTGATTTCAATGCCAGGGAAATAAACAAAGCAAAGCCTGCGGCCACACAAAGGCCTTGGCGCTTGGTCGTACTTCAGGGTGTGTTGGTGAGATTAAAGTGACGAGGACATCAGTGGATATCCTGGTTGTATGTGTACAGGTTTGTACAAATATTGTTTCACTACAACTTGGAGAAACATGTTCGCAAACAGCAAAGTTGATGTTTGTCGTTACATCCTCAGTGAGGGTGTGACACCATGTTTACCTCAGTGCCATATTCCACACCATCAGGACAACTTAATGAGGCTGAGAATGTTGGTTTGACCTTAAATGAGCATCTTGTCAAACATGATGCTCAACCGATTCTCGTGCCTGGATTCCAGTGGTTTGGAATCCAAACATTGTGCCGTTTGAATTGTCTATCACTTCTCCCCCTGCTCTGTCTCACAGGTTTCTTTGCATTTGAATCTCTGAGTAAAGATGTTGACTTTTATTTTTCTGCTCAGAGCAGGACGTGAACTTTCATTGTTTTGAGATGTTTGGAAAGAGGCGGTTGATGATGGTGTTTCCTGGTGACTACAGTGGAAACAGTGTGGATGGAGATGGAGGGAGGAGACTTTTCCTCTTTCTGATCAAGCATTTGAAGTTGTTGTTTTTTTAGTGGTCAGGATTGGACGTCACCTCCTTCCTCTTCACTCATTCTCCAACAGGACTCCCTTTTACTCCGAGCGCTACGCATCAGAAACACTTCAGTCTCAGACACCCTGGTTAGAGCAGTTAAGGATGTCGACATTTCTGTAAAAAATCATCATTAGTGAGTAAAATATTTCACTTACAGCTTTTGATTATGGGACACTTGTTAATGGTGATTTTGGCAAATTGATTTCCAGCAGAATGACGGGATGGTGTTTTAGTAGATACCTGATGTAGACTGTGACAAGCTTCAGAGAAGAAGGTCACATCGTCATCATCGTCTCTGAGTGTTTCCAGAAGGGACAGAAAGACCAAATTTATCATTGCTTCACTTTTTCAAAGTTGATTTTGTTTTAACTTTTCGCATTGTGGTTAAAGATGGTTAAATGGGCTTTAGGCATGCTTGCAATACATTCACAACAATAATTTGTAATACCACCACTTTATTATCTTTCAGAGAGATCCATGATTATCACTGTATGTGAATGCGTGAGAGGCACAACTGGGGCTGCATGCTGATGAAGGTGTCGTACTGATTGCAGATACTTTTGCTCAAAAGATCAATACAAGAGTTGATTCCTGCACTGTTTTTGTCCTCTGGAATTTGAGTTTGATTCTGGGAAACACAGTCATCATTACTGTTTATTTTGTAGGCAGAGCACCCAGCTGAACTTTAGTGAGGGAATGCATCATACCTTAGTTATTTCATTTATTTATTTATTTAACATCCTCTCTCAGTGTAAAATCTAAAGAGGACAGGATTTGCAGACAGCAGCTCCTGTTTTTTGATTAAATCATGCTTGTGAACTTAATGTCCCACCAGCAACTATACTAACAGGCGAATGAGTTTGCTAACTGACTCTGACGGAGCTTCTAAAAGCATTCCAGAACAGTGACGCCCCAGAGTGTTTCTTGTAGTTATAGTATGGTGAGTGCTCATGTTCGTCTTTTGTTTCTATCTTTGTGAGGGTTTAATTTTTTCACCTGAAGATCTTGAGTTTTCGGAAAGTGAAAGCAGTTTGTCCACACGTCCTCAAAGGGCTGATTTTTTTAGGGTTTCACAGGAATGCTGTTGAGGGCTTGTGAGAGTCAGGCTGTAGGTTAATGTGCTGCTGCTGTTTGTTCATGGTGGAGTCCTGCAGGTGGAGTTCCTCTCAGTCATGTCAGCAGAGTTTGATGGTTGTGATGTTTGATTTTATACATCACCGTGATAAGGAAGAAACCTCTAGTTTAAGAGGTTTCGCTGTTCAAACACTGCGTGACTGGTCGTGTATGGCTTTTGTGGAGCATTTATTTTCTAGGTTTCTTTCTTGCCTTCTTCTTCCTCAGCTCGGTGGATGGAGGGGTGCCCTTTGCTGTAGACTGTCACTGTAATTCTGTAATTTAAAAATCGTATTAACTACTGCACACTCAGGAGATTTAAAAACGCACCACTGTCCTTTACAAATTTGCTATAGGGCGGTGTGCATCGCATGAAAGTTTTGGCATGTGCAGGCCAACATTGGTGTCAAAGGTCTCTGCTACTGTAGCTGTGGACGGTCAGAACCTGTTCCTGAGATGCAGCCAGTAGACATGATTCTTAGACGCTACATGTGGTTGACCAGGGTGCTGTCATTGTTCCTCTGGTTACATAATGCTGGCCTCCAATCCAGCTCATGTTGCCCCAGCCGTGATATTCAATCTTCATGCCGTCTTATAGGGGAGGGTTAGTTTAACAAGGGAGTGGTCATTTGGAATTAGTTGGCTCAAGGCATTGGGGCTATTTCTCTAAAAAAAAAAAAAAAAAGATTTCAAAAATAAAGACTTCACATAAAATTGAGTCAAGCGTGACCAAACACTGAATGTTGAATGTAGGCGTACAACCAATTCTAAAATAGAGAAAAGGTTTTCTGAAATTGGGCCAAAAAATGACAGTTGTTTTTACACGAGTTTACATAGTTTAAAGAGCGCTGCACTGATTTATCTTTTCTCTCCTGAAACGTTGTCTGACTGATTTGGAAAGGTCACAAAAACTCAATCTACTCAGGTGAACACAAACTCCAATTGTATGATAATACTGCTGCGTGTGTCTACTGGATATACAACTTCATAAGTTGGTAATAAGCTGTAAGTGTGTCGGCTTGCTTTGAATTCTTTGTGATTTACTTTTGAAAAATTCACAGCATCATTTCTTTCATATAATGTTTGCAAAGCGATTAAAACTGAATAATACATATCTAAATTCAAATATTAAATTATATTACATTAATGCTACTTCTAGGACCGGTAGCTACAGCACATGGTTGCTATGGAAACCCATACTCGTCATCTTATCATGGAGGGGAACTGGCCATCACACACCTGCATGGTTCAGGATTCTGTCATCAACTTCTACATGTCACATGTTACACATCACGCTGAAAATGATGAGTGTATGTGACAGTTCATTTTTCATTTACTTTATGGGGGGCGGAGAGGTTACAGGGTGTGTGACTTGGAGGGGTGTTGTGGTTTAAATGTGAACTTCTTCTGCTTCCAGAGCTCCTCCTTTACCTCCTCCTCATCATGCCTACCACCCATTTATCTCAACTTTCAACTCCTCCACAACATAATGCATCATCTGCAACTGTTCCACCCACCGCATCCAGACTGCCGCTGGTGACTCATCTCACTACCATCTTCTCCACCACTAACACCACTATCAACCCAATCGCCGCTGTTGCTGTTAACTATTTCAACGACCTGCTGGACAAGATCCCCTGTAAGTCACAAAAGAGCTGTGCTACCTCTAACCAGTTCTCTAGATGAGTAAAGAAGCTGAACTTCAAAGATCCTTTCCATACACATGTTTTTTGTTGTTGCTGAAAACAATATAATTACCACAATAAAATCCTTATAATGGCAGATTAAGAATTCCGGAATATAGGAATATCATTATTCTTAACTTCACAAGTTTAACTGCTGCACACAAGATGTCTCCTGCTTCACTGTAAAGTCTCAGTGTGCACCGGATGCTTCTAGTTTCCACTGGATTAGGATTGGCTTCCAAACTATTTCATGCTCTCAGGCCCGCTTTTTAAAAAATCAGATTCAGTGAGCGCAGAAAAAAAAATCCACATTCTCAGCAATGAATATGAACAAAGCCTTATGTCATACATCATTTTACACAGTGAAGCTCAAACACTGAACTGTAGGAACAAGAAGAAAAGTAAATTTTTGTCTGGAGGGGGGTCATTAAAATCTTGAACTGCTATGCAGCTGCAGGATCTGTGTTTGTTTTCAGCAGATCTTCCAGTGACAGATAATCTCAGTCAAAGGCAAACAGGTGGAAAAAGTACCAGCGAAAACGTGTAAAATATCGTGGTTGGGTTTACATCGACCAGTGTTCCCAGTTGCGTGTGGGAGCAACCATAGCGACAGTGTAGGCTACAGCCAACTGGAGAATCGAGGAGACTATATGGTGTCGTACACACATCAACAGTGTTGGTGTAATTACGCTCACTGCTAGAACGGGGAGACAGAAGTTCTGTATAGAAATCAAATAAACCTGAAATCCAATAAGTAAAAGTATTTATTACACTGCAAAAAAGAGTAGCTGAAAAACAAGAAATAAACTCTGAATTCGAGGAGAAAATGACTCAATGCAAAGTGAAATGATCTGCCCATGCAGCAAGATAAAAATAATTTAATGTATTTATTTGTTTGTTTGTTTGTTATATTTATCATTACTACGTTTATTTTTTTATATTATTTATCATTTCTATGAGCTCTCTGTATTATTTAAAAAAAATTGAAAATGACTTTTAAAACAAGATAATTAAATTTTAAATCAGAACAATTTGCAGTCTATGCAGAACGGCTCATTTCAGATTATTGTGCAATAGGCCAACATCGTATCATTGGATTATAATTATTGGTGCAGTAATTTTTTTAATGATGCATGATGATAACTTGTGAATTTCATCTCGGGGATAAATAAATGTTTATCTTATCTAATTTAATAATTGGTGATATTTTGTGCCCTTATTATTCTAAATACTAAAGATACCAAATAAATGTAATACAGTGAAAAGTACAACATTTCCATCCAAATGTAGCAGAGAGTATAAAGGTATACTGAAGTAAACTATTAAAGTAAATGTGCTGGTGATATGCACTACTTTTCTTTATTATTATGATTATTATTATTATTATTGTGATTATTCAATTGTTAATTCATCGGTGTTAGAGCAGCAGGAGCTTGTTTGAACTGCCTCATATACTGTAAACTACTTTAAACCAGGTTCCCAACTAAAGGGTCAGGCCCCTACAAAAGGTCATCAGATAAATCCAGGAGGTCCTCCGATTAGATGCACATCTGTTTCTCTCCAGAGGTGTGTTGAACTTGTGTGTTTTGTTGAATCTGAATAGTTTCTAATGTTCTTCTCCCCACAAATTATTTTTTTTAGCTGAGTAAAGCCTCTCAATATAATTCAGCCCAGATTAAGACTGAGTTATAAATATAGAATTAAATGATCTCCTCTCAATAAACACTATTATGCCTGTACAGGTAAGAGTTTATGCCTGTGCTGTTGTATTGGAATGCGTTAAACTTCACAAATAGACGTCATGAGGTGGCCACTGAGTGCATTTTGAACAGAACAAGGACTAAAGATAAGAACTGTTAGAAGTAATTACAGCAGTCAAAAAATTCAAATGGTAAAAGAAAAAAGAAACTAAGCAAATGATGCAATTACCATTTGAATGTGATTTCTTTTCCTAAATGTGTGGCTAACATTAGCAAACCTTTTGTTGTTTTCTCCTCGGGTCCCGTGTTCATTTTAACCTATAGTGTCTTTTTCTGGCTGAAAAGCCCTGGAGATCGGAGGATCACAGGGATGTAAATCATGTTTGCAGAGTGAAAGAAAAAAAACAACACTGAAACTGGTTTTTGACATTAGCTTTGCAGCTAATTTAATGCTACGTTAACAGAGGGTTGAATACACGGCTAACCACAAACTTACAACAAGCACCACACTCCCCTGCAGCACTCTGGCCATCCCAACAGTCTGGCCTTTTGGGATGGCTTCATTCACGTTTGATGAACAATCAAGTTTCCTGAATATCAGGTTCAGTGTGCCAACCTCTTACTAACATATACCTGAGGTTACCAGCAATTGTTTCTTAACAAGAAACCTGTCACCTGTTTGTAATTCCTAATGTGTTTGGTAAAGATATAATGTTAAAACGAGATCTATATACAGTAACCCCTGTAGGCCTATTGCAGCCTGTTCAAGACGGGAATGTGGCGCCATTATTCCACCTCGCTGTTCTGTATAAGAGGTATGAACTCAGAATGGGAGGGTTAACTTGTTCTGCCTTTAAGCTGGCAGTATAAGTAGTGCTTGAGCCTAATAGACATCTGTGCAAAAAGTTGTCAGATAGCAGGATGGTGCACTGTTACAAACTTCGTCTTGCTTCCAGAGTGCCAGCATAAAATCACACCAGTGTCAAAAAGCAAAGCTGGCATAATGGCAAGTCTTTGTTGTGGCATATTGCGGGATCTCTGCATGAGAAGGGATAAAGTCAACCCATTTTGTCTCCTGCAGTGCCTCGATGGGCGATTTACACCATCTTTGTGTGCGGGGGTGTGCTGATTCTCATCTGCTGTCTGTGTGTCTGCATCAAGTGCTGCTGCAGAGGAAAGAAGCGAAAGAAGAGTGTTAGCATCAAGTTGAAAGGAGTGAACGGAAAAACCACCACAGCTCTGGTAAGTGACACCATCCTCTGGAGGGGAACATCTGAAATCATCCGAGCCTTGTTTCTACACTCTACATCCACAGACATGAAAAACTAGAATGGCAGCATGTCTCCACCAAGGCCTGAGCTTTTATTAAAAATCTTTTATTCAAAAGCGCACATTAATTTAGAATATGTAAAAGTTGTACGACAAATCAGATTATGCTGATAGCCCTCTGTAAAGGCTCGTCAGCTCTGAGTGGTGTTGTACTGTTGGAGGACCTTATTTGATGTGCTTCCTGTGCCCTGATAGGTTCAGCCAGATGTGGGGGATGTGGACTACGGTTCGACTAAACAAGAGGAAAGAGGAAAGTTGCTCTTCTCTTTGGAGTACAACGCTGCTCACTCTGAGGTGATTACATCTGTAACTGGTAATAGTTGTTTATAAAGCCGCCTGTCCAACCACTGAGGCTCCACAGCGCCCGGCCCTCCACATTAAAAGACTTCTCCACAGATTTATCATGGCGTCAGACTCACAATCAGCAGTTTAAAACAAAGATCAAAATTGATGCAGCACAATCAGAAATATTATAGGCCTGTTTTTATTCCACAAACTCTACTTTCTCGCCAAATATCGGCACCTGCATTACCCACAATGCAACTCAGCCACAGACAGCTCATTCATTGATTTAAGTGTGTTATTCTAGAAGTCAATGTAGCCTCAATTCGTTTGAGGAGCACTTAAAAAAGGTCTGTTAATCTCACTTCTATCTATCTCTACAGGTCTGTTTCATCTTGAGACTTGTAGTCTTCAAACAACACTGACTCAAGTGACATCACTATATACTGCAGATGTAATCACACAAAAACTTAAAGTCTTATAGTTTCTCTGTTGCTCATAGTCAGTCCTTCTCTGTTTTGTGCCTGTCTTTAAGGTCACAGTGGGCATCAAAAAAGCCAACAGCCTGAAGGCCATGGACCTGGGAAAAAGCTCGGACCCATACGTCAAAATCTACATCATCCCTGACAAATCCAAAACCTGTGAGACCAAAGTGTTTAAAAACACTCTGAGCCCCGTCTATAATGAACAATTTCAATTCCCGGTAAGAAATGTTCTTAAAAATACTTATTAAACATTAAATTCTTCAAACCAAAAGGCTCTGAAGGAGCTTTAAAAAGTCTTGAATTTAATTTACTTTGTCTTAAATATTTTTATTTTGTCTGCTGTTAGCAATAAAGCTAGCAGCAAACTCTGCCACTGCTGCAGAGAATAACAGCTGGGAAGGTCATCAGCTCATAAAAAACAAATATAAATCCATCCATTTTCTGCTGCTCATCTGACTCCAGGTGGCGTTCATTTAATCAATTATACCAATAGGAATTATACTTATATTCTGGGAAATGGTGGGATGTCTTTTCTGGTGGATTGACCCTTAAATGAATCTCAGGCCAAAAACCAACCTGATGCTTCTAATTCTAATGTGTGATATTTTTCCCAGATAACCAAGTCTAACCTCCTGAAGTCGACGGTGGTGATGCAGGTATATGACTTCAACAGATTCTCCAAACACAACATCATCGGTGAGATCAGGTTGGAGCTCTGCAACGTTGACTGGAACCACGTCCTCGAGGAGTGGCAGGACCTCGCCGAGCCCGCCAAGTTTGAGGTTTTCTTTCTCATCCTTCCGTTTTTTCACACTAGTTACATTTCAGGATACATATTATAGTGGCTGGAAAGTATCATCCTTCCAACCAGCTTCTATTCTCACCAACACCTTATCCAAGAAGTCCATTTCCATTAAGTTTAAGTCACAGGCCTGCAGTGTTGCTCTGAAAGATAAATCTCTTGTTTTCTTTCCGTAACAGCTGTATGTTTCTTGTGTCATACAGAACAAACAAGGAGATGTTTTTTCTGTCATCTACCATCTTTTATGATTCTAGATTGAAGGATTGAATTGTTCATATTTGTCTAAAGGTCTGTCTGTCAGTCAGTCAGGTGTTCATACTGTTTGTACATGGAAGCAGGTTTTTCTTGCTGTAATCTTTTGTTTATACTGGCAATTAAAACATCCCCTCCTAAAAAAAAAAAAAAAAAAAAATAATACTAAATTTACAGAACTTCTTCAGAACAAAAATGAATTCAAAGGTAACTTAAGTCACTGTGAAAAATGACTCCTAGCATTTGGAGTCATGTGTTTTTCGTCAGCGAGTTAACAACAAAAACACGATTTTTCCATTTTTCCATGGTTTTTCCAGTGGTGGAACATCATAAGTTGTCCATGCCTGAGTATTTTTACTTTGATAGGTCTATTATTTTTCATGATATTGGCCAAATTTTCAGAAAAAGCCCCACAATGTTGAACAAAGTGAAAAAGTGATCCAGAATCTGCATCGGTTCCCAGATCTGCCTCAAAACGTAGTCGGCTATTCCTTCGTCCACACACAATCTGTTGACAGCTTTTTGAGATATCTCGTGAGCAGTCAAACAAACAAAAACAACAAATGATGGTGATCACGTCGCCTCATAGTAGTAGGGGTTCTTGCACGAGCAATATAATGGTCTAACTAATTTTTTTCTTTTCTTTGATTTCTGACCTTAAAAAACAACCATAATAGAATAATTTCTTATTTTGTTTCTCTTGTTGTTTCATATTTGCTGTTAATATTTCTGTCTTGTCTGTGTGATGCAGGATGAAAACCTGGGGGAGATCTGCTTTTCTCTGCGTTACGTTCCTACTGCCGGCAAACTGACTGTGATCATCCTGGAGGCCAAAAACCTGAAGAGCATGGACATTGGAGGAAATTCAGGTCAGAGTGAGACAGGATCTCACAATGAATAACTCACTTCTCAAAAGACTTCCTAATGGTTAGTGGCAGCCGGTCAGTAGAGGGCGTGTATGACACAACACCAGCCAATCAGATAGATATTTGAAATGAGCAAATTAGTTTATACTTTCTTCAACACCACCTTCCTGCTTGTTTTATTTTCAATCTTTCTGCTGAAAGTATTCTAATGTTGGAGTCGAAGCCTATAGCATGAAACAACACAACAGCATTGCTGGTGTGTACACAGAAGTCCTCTATGCCTAAACCAGCTGCCGCTGACCATTTTTCTGTTGTGGGTCATAACACATTTGCTACCTGATGTCTTTCATCTGTTTTTTATTGGATATGTAAAACCTGTCAATAAAAAGGTTTCAATGAAATTTAGAGCAAAGTTTAGCCATGGACTAAATAATTAGTTTATTGGTGTAAATCCGATGTTGTTAAGAACCTTTTTTTTTTTTTTTTTTACTGCTCAGCCAATTAAAGACTTTTTTACGATATTCAGTCTTTTAAAAAAAAAAGTTTTTAAACTTTTATTTGAGCCTTTATTTGTATAGGACAGCTGAAGATGTGACAGGAAATGGGGGACAAGAATGAGGGGGTAGACATGTGGCAAAGGGCCGTGAGTAGGAATCGAGCCCACGGCCGCCGCGGGAGGACAACATCCTCTTTACATGGGACGCACACTCAAACCACTGTGCTATCTGCACCCCGATATTCAGTGTTTTTGAACGAAATGGACTTCATTCCATTTTAGTCATGAATTTAACAGCTGTTTCGGTGTTTGCAGATCCTTACGTGAAGGTGCAGTTGGCTCTGGACAAGAGAAAGTGGAGGAAAAAGAGGACGTCTGTTAAGAAGAAGACTCTGAATCCTTATTACAACGAGTCCTTCACCTTTGACGTGTCATTTGATCAAATCCAGGTGAGTGTCACCAGATAAGAAATAGAACCTGATCAAGGATGTTTTCGGCTGATTCCAATTCAAATATTTGTTTTAAACCTCAATCATCTTAATAGTATTTGAGTTTTGAAACAAAATTAACTAAGAGCATGGTAATTTTACATAAACACATTACATAATCAAACAGTTTTCATAAGGATATTCATTTTTACTAAGTACACTGACATCAGTATATCTGCAAAAAGCTTGCAACAACGGCGGGTTTGTGCAGGATGTCCATGTCAGTCAAAGAATGATTCTAGTCATGATTCTGTCTGGCTAATCAGGGGTCTGCAGTGTTTTCACTCCACCTTTTACAAATGTGGCGTCATCTCGGCTCCCTTGGAACCTCGGATAAAGTGTTACCAAACAAAAGTACCTGGTATCAGGTACTACAACTTATGAAAACAAACAAACAAACAAACAATTTCAAGAGAGTCAGGTTGAGCCAAGCTGTACCATGCAGTGGAAATGAGGTATAAATTATAATCTTTGTGATTTCAGTCCTGATTAATTAAATAGAGAAATACAACAGGAAAGCAGCAGGTGCATCTATTAAACACAGGCTGTTATGCATCCACACAAACACACACCCAAATGTTTAATAGGATAAAATGATGAAGTGATGACATTTTATATTTAAAGGTCAAAGGTTATGCATAAATTATTTTAAGCCAACTCTTTACAGTCCATAATTTTCATTGCATGCAGCAAAACATGAGCCAGCAGGCTGAGGTGGACAAAACACATTAGATATCAGTAAAGAAGATCAGATGTTCCTTTGGAACAGTTTGGATCATCTCTAGAAACATTCCATTCATTTATCCCCCTAACACCCCTTAAAAATACTATAATCACATAATTCAAATACCTACATTTATTGAATCTTGACTGAATCTTGACTATGTAGATAATGTACTTGTAAAATGGACAAAATAGACTCTAAAAAAAACTCTGGTCGTCCACAGAGGGTTCACCTGGTGATCTCAGTCTGGGACCACGACGCTGTCACCCGAAACGATCCCATAGGGAAGATATTCCTGGGCTGCGACGCCAGTGGGAACCAGCTCAGGCACTGGGCTGACATGTTGTCCAACCCGCGGCGGCCAGTTGCTCAGTGGCACAACCTGCTGTCGGCCGAGCAGGTCAACTCCACCCTGACTCTGAAAAAGAGGATACCCCTCGCCAGCAAACTGCCTTTCTGACACACAGAAGTGTTCTTGTCCAACATGAAATCATTTCTGATACTTAACTAGGACAAGATGAAACATTATTTAAAGATAATTTCTCAGATGATCTTATGGGAAGGAAATCATTAAGTCTATCTGACTAAATACCTTGAAACAATTATATTTTAATTCTAACTGAAACAATTATATTTTAGTATTAAAGTTTATGAATCATGTTTTAATTTCAAACCTGAGCACTTTTTCCACATTCCTCCTCATCCTCCTCACATGTATAATATTAACTAGTTTTATCTATTAAATATATGTTATCTGATGTCAGATGCCTTCCTTAACACTGCTTTTGGTTCTTACTGCATCAATTAACCTCAATTAAAATGTTTACGATATGTCATTGAAACCCTTCTGGAACTCTCTGGCACCATCTGTTGGTAATACCAAGAATGACACCAGTGCACATTGCTACACATAAGAGGGACATACAAATTCCATTCTCGGAGCCTTGAACAACACAACCTGTAGTTTGTAATCTTGGAATTGGGACCTTAAATGTGTCAAAGGATCATTTTACTAATCCATAATTTGAATATTTAAATAATGTCATTTTATTCATGGAACTTTTAGAAAGTTATATAATTTATTTCTAATCTTTCCGCCTATAAACCACATTTCATAATCAAATGAAATCACCACTTTGTCTCTGCAAGGCTACGGTTATTTGTGACTTTGGCTATATATATATATAAATAAATACAGGTGAAATGAAATGTCATGTCTTCAGGACCAGTATGTAAAAACCTACAAAACAAAAAGTGTATGGGTCCATCAGTGTCATGTGCAGTGAGTTTTGGAATATGGTGGGAGTCATAATTCAGCATCACTTCATCTGAAGCAGTTCTGAGCCTCAAGGCTTTGCCGCACATTTTCAATCAGCTGCACACAAGATAAGGGTGCTGTGTGTAAAGATTTTCAGCAGTGAAGGGCCCTCGTGTGGACAAAGGTAAGAGGTTCCAGCAGTACATTAATCCCACATTAACACCACCCTTTTCAGAGAAATTAACTCTGATGATGTCATTTTGATGTCATCATGACCAACATAGGTAGGATGACTCAAACTCACAGACGCACACAAGGTAATTAGGTAAGATGAAGACAAAGGTCAGGAATAGGCTTATATGTTGCCACCAGGATGGCAGTCTGAACAATCAAACATCTAGCCAGGGCTAGTGAACAGGTCATGGAACAGTAACGTGACTGGTTGAAACATAACATTACTGATGAGATGCAGGGGCCTGGGGAAGTAGTGATGTGTGTGTAGATGAGAACAAAAGAGCAGATTGTACATATTATGGACTGTGCTTCTGGGTCTGAAAAGTTAAGCCTTGAAATTTACGATTCAAGGCTTCTTCAATACAGCATGATGTCCATTTTGAAAGTTATGATAATAACGCATGCTCTGCTGAGCAGCAGCAGACTGAGGTTGTGAGTTTGGAGATCTGTGTTCCTTCGTCTTTCCCCAGATGGATAAAGTTTTAAAATAAGACCTGAGATCAATCAAGCTGAGTTCAGCAGGTGTCTCTTCCTGCTGCCTCAGGCCTCAGGAGATCAGACTCATCTTCATTAAACAGCCCCTGAGCTCTGCACTCAAACCAACCAACAGGAAGCTGAGGGGTTGATTTTTTACTCCTTCTGCTCTTAATCCTGAAATGTGATCCCATTTTACCTGAAAGTCACCAAAACCCGAACAATCGGAGGCTATGTCAAAACAAAATCCTGTAACAATTGTTTATCATCAGCGTATCTGCAATTTTTCGTCAGCAGTATTAAAAGAACAAATATGTGTATTGATTTTGTAGCACCGTGAGGAGACCATGAATTGTTTTATCATTGCACCCAGGATATAGTGCACATGATGACATCACTTCACGCAGATCTGCCTCAAATTAAGTAGTATCACTGAATTACTTGACCCTGGAAACAATTTAGAATCATGTGTTTATCATCAGTAGTTTATGAGTTATCAACAAAAAAAAAATCAGATTTTCCATAATAACTTCTTACTTTTCATAGATACATCAAATCCATTTAAATGATTCTGAATGGGAACTATCTCATCTATATATTGGTGACAGTGTTGTGTCTCTATCCCTCTCCAATACATATTGATCCCTCCAAATATGGATCTGGATCCAATTGCACATAGTGGTAGAACATCGTGAGCTGTCTGTGGCTGGGTATTTTAATTTTGATTGGCTTATTATTATTTTTCATAATGTTTGCAAAATTTTGCAGAAAGTGAAAATGTGATCCGGAATCTTTATCCATACCCAGATTTGCCTCAAAATTTAATCAACCCATCCCTGGCTCAAGATGCACCATTCCACAAGATCATCAAAATCTACTGTCAACTTATCAAGATATCTTGTGGACAAACAAACAAACAAACAAACAAACAAACAAGCGTTGGCGATCACAAAACTCTTCCATCTCTCATTGGTGGAGGTAACAATGTGGCGCACATGGCTTCAGACCCTTTCTTCATCTGATCAGCCACAGTTGGGCTGTTGTTGCCCAGGTTTACCAGTTCTTTCACCTGTTTCTAATACATTATAAACCTAAATTGTAAAACATATAACCTCTGGTTCAAAGAACTTTTAATAGAAACGTTGTCTTTTCATCGATCAAACAGGTCTGTTTTCTGCCGTATAACAAGCTTTACTCTTTCTAGAGGTCTTGTGATGTTGCTGTTACCTCTGGCAGGTGTCAGTGGAACAGACATCTGGCCAGATAAGGTCCAACACTGATGAGCTGAGGACCTCAAGGAGCCTCTTTTAAATGCAAATGTCCCGCCTACTCAGCTCTGTCACAGCACTTTACACCATGAGGTGTTTTTAAGGCTTCCTGTCTCTCACTTTCTCTCTTGTATATCACACAATGGCTCATTTAGGTTCAATGTTAAAGATGTATACGTATACAGAGGATACCTTTTGTGCATACTCTGCATTTTTTTTTTTTGTCTGTATTTGTGCACCTTTTTCGGAAAGCTTATGGAAGCAGACGAAACAGAGCTATACCACCGGGAATCATTGGAGGCAGTGTAGCCATAATTCAAGCAAGACACCATAAATGTCTTCAGACACAACAAGGAAGAAAAAAGTCAAGTGAAAAAGTAAAATAAATTTAAAAAAAAAACTCCATCCACGTTTCGTGATGTATTCAAATGCCTCAAAGACCGACTCAGTACATCACTGGCTCTGCTTTTGCCATTTTTATTTACTAGGGCACATTATCACAACCTCCTCTACTGTCGCCATTTTCATTGTTGTTTCATTGAAATCCCCTTAATTGATTTTAACATATTAGTTCATCAAAATACCATGAATTTGCTATTCTTTAAGTCATTATCCATCATAAAAACACCTCGATGTATTCCAATCCATTTACTGAATGATTAAAAATAATCTCCATAATAAACCCATAAAATATCTTAAGTAAATCCTCAATTGTATTTTGGAAGTATCTTATCAAATCTGCGGAAAGAAAAAAAAAAGAAAAGAAAACAGAATGTTATACTATTATGGCTATCTCAGGAGAGTTTGAAATAAATTAGTCTATAAACATAAAATTAATGAGAGTAAAACTGAAAAACAAAAATGTGACATAATAATAATGTAATCTGTGATGGTAACCAGAGAAGCTGAGTGTGTCCCCATCACCTTAAATCACATCATGGCAGACGTGGCCTCCATTGTCGCTCTTATCTCCTGTGAATTTCCCTGCCTGGTTATTGACAAAGGCAGCTAGATACACTCACACTTCATTATAGAGAGCAGTGACATCAGCAGGTTGGTGGGTTACCAGGATACCTGGAGAGAGGCCCAGCCATCCAATTAAACACAAGAAGAAGGAAAAAAAAACAAAAAAAAACAAGCTCCAGATCAGCTCCCCGATAATTGTTGTCTGCCGCTGCTTCAGTTAGTCTGCTGAGACACTGAGAAACATCCGAACAGCTACAACCAGCTTCACATACAACCACACACGGTGAGTGCATTATAAAACTGATGCTGTGATGTGACGTTTAGAGAGAGTGATGATGTTTTTTGAGTTATATTTCGAGCTTTCTTAACATGTGCCTGTCAAATGGTACTTTTTTTCTTTAAACAGGCAGCTCATATTGTTTTTCTTTTCTTTCATTTTTTTAAAGAAAAAGGGAGAATAATTGTTGTGGGAAAATGAATAAATGAAATAAATAATACTAGATTTATTTTGTTAAATGTTAGTAGCTGTTTGGACCAGGAAGGGCTTTCAGGTTATTTTTTTTTTTTACAATCTGATAGTCATTAAATCAGATTGAAGTATTTGTTTTACAGATTTAAATTGTATTACTAATTTGTAAACATCAAATTATTAAGATATTCTCTCACACTGCGGAACTTAACCTGTAAACTATCAAAATTATTTGGGTTCCATTTGTCAATTAATTGAGTATTTGATGAACTGAAAATGAATCAATTATTTTTGATTGATAATTACATGTGATACAAACGATGAAAAATAATTAATTATGCTTATAGTCAAGTCAATGTAATTTGAATACATTTGAGATTTTGACCTTTAGTCAGATTAATTTAACATTTCCTGGATGTAACAAATGCCACATGTGGAGGAGAAGTTATTCAGATTTTTCACTTAGGTGAAAAATACATGTACAACACTCTAAAACTACTTTCTTAATTGTAAAAGTCATGCATTTATTATACTTAGTGTGAGTTAAAGTACAGTTGTTTTGTAAGATAAAATTACTTAAAGTTTCAAAAGTAAAAGTATGAATTTGAATCTGGTCCTGTGACTGATACAATAAATACATTATGCCGATGCATCTATGTTAGAGCAGCTGTTGTAGCTATTGGAGCAAGATTGAGTTACTTCATACACAGTTGAGTCCAATTTAGGGCTCAGGCTGCTCCAAAGCATCACCAGATAAATCTGAGTGGTTTTCAGATGATTAAAGGGAGAGTGAAGAATAAATAACTGTAATGGCGGATTCAGAACATTAAAACTAACACCTCTCCAAATATAACATTAGAAGTAGGCTATATAAACACAATTAAAAATTCACAAGATGACCAAGTCTGATTTCCTTTGACTTATTGATATTAACGTTATGATTTTCAAAAAACTACACTCCCTGTCCTGATAGGTTGTGCTGAATATGCAGAGATTTAAGAAAAATACTTGATAATAATGATAATTTAAACCCAGGAGAAGGATCAAACCACAAACAATATTACTACTTTTCAGAGTAACATTTTACATTAAAAAAAGAATATGACAACACATTTTTAAAGAGTTGGGAACTCTTGTTATCAGTCCACCAAACAGACGTTTCCCTCTAACTTATCACGTATTTACTTTTGAAAAACTGATTAAAGCCCAAAAAGGTGAAACTCAATAGTATTTCATAAATCAGCAAATATTAGAGAAAAGTGTGAAAAATGAAGCTGGATTTGCTCATCAGAACTTTGGATACAGCGGGCTCATATGAGGTTGAATAAATTAAGACTGACAAATTCCGCCCACTCGAGAAATAGTTGTTTATAGATCGAACAATCCCTGATCTGGTGAAATATTTTCGCAGAGTTTAGCCTTGCAGGTGCCGCCCAATCCTACTCTCCATCGTCGTATTTCACAAGTTATGGCCTTAAACCATGTATTCTCCTTTTAACAACGTATTCACTAAAACTGCTTGCCTGGTTTAGGTTGTGATTTTGATTAATATAACCTGGAAGGCCTAGTTCAGGGAGAAAGCATACCTCATACCTAACTTCGCATTCGCGTCCGCGCGGCAGGGGTTTGGGCTCGCGCTCACGGTGGTGGAGCTACTGTAGTGCCGAAGCTGTGTTAGCAAAACGGCCAGCTAGTTAGCTTTTAGATGGATTACTGCCTGAATAATCACATTTACGGTGTTTGTCACCGACGTTCACCTGTGGTGTGTAGCGGCTGATAAACAGAAAATGCTTTAGTAGTTAATTCTTATGCGCAATGATCTGTAGTACCCGCAAAGGAGCAGCAAACAGCAGAACAGCTATGCTGATTAGCGGCGGTAATATTGCTAACATTGCACCTGACGTTCAGCATTTTTACCAATAAGATTGAGCCGTCATGTTAGTCATATCCTGCAATGTGGATGTTTTAGTTTGCAATGGCCTTACTTCCCCCATCGTGACAGAAATAACTTTGGGTTAGACCCTCCACCAACTCAACATGACTCACACATAGTGAGCTAGCATACTGTTTGGCTAAGTTAAGCTAGCGGCTAACTTAGCTGGTGATGCCATTCGCATTGTCAGTTCACGCCGCGAGGTGCTGATATGTGTTGCTCGGGTCGTCAAAGATGACTGGACGCCTGAGCCGGGTTTCTGTGCCTCTATCAGCAGGAGGCGAAACATGGAAGCCGAGGAAGAGTGGACCAAAGAACTGAGTGCACAGAAACGACGGGATGAAAAGGTGCTCTGCAAGCAGAATGGAAGAATAGGTAAGACTGGTGTTTTTCACCTCTTCTTCATACATGAAAACATTCCCCATTCAAGCATACTTGAGCATGCTGCATACTGGGTTTGTTAAGTTGACTCGAAGGTGACATCTCATCCGCAGGTATAGTGAAAACTCTTCACAGCCTGTTGAAAACCCAGAACACGCTGCAGATTCAGTCCATCACATTCTCAGAATGTGCAGGTAGGTCAAATCCTCATTGGAAAAAACGTGAATTAATTTTGTCCTCAGTGTAAATTTGATTAAAGCTGATGATTAATATTGGTGGTTATGTTTAGCCAGAGCCTGTTGAAATGAAGCAGTCTATTTCATGGCAAAATATCAGAAAGGATGCTTATGAAGTAAGTGTCTTTTAAGATTAGCCCCAGCTTGTGAATCTAATTTCATTCAAGTCACAAGTTTCTCTGAAAGTTACCTCATTGGTCTTAAACAAGTAAATGTGTCCCTGTGTTTTTGAAGCCATTCGAAGCCTTTAAGACTCCTAACTCATCAAACTACCACCATCTAGACGAAAATATTCTTCAAGTATATTGACCTTGAGTTAACTTTTTAATGTTTGTGTTCAACCAAGAACTTTGAAGTTTTTTTTATATGTAAACATAAATGTATAAACAAGTTGGAGTCAAATATTGTATCTAATGAATCTACTTTGTATGTAGATTGTCAAACAGTGTGGCAGTGACCCTCACTAAATTAAAAATAAAGACCGCGTATATTTGGCTGTTGACCTCAGACATGTTCTATTATGTGACCCAGGCTCCTGTCCAAATCTGATGATGAGTAGGAGCGAGCACACTGACGTGAGGCCCGTCCCTGTGGCCCTCACCCCCCAGCTCCCCCCCCGAGTTCACCGGCCCCTCTGTATGTCAGTCTCCTCCGACAGCAGCGGGCGCTTCAGAGCTCTGGAGACGCAGGAGTGGAAGAACAACCTCAAAGCTCAGGTACGTCGAAACTCACATTCACACATGACCCTTGTTTTTAAAATAATCTTTGCTGAAAGAAGTTACATTTGAGCAGATAGTTTGGTTTGAAATAAACACAATACACCACACATGCACTACTTTTCCATTGTAGTAAGACAACCCATGCTATCACTAACCTAACTAAAACTAGATTTTTGATTTAATTAGGGGAGGGATGCTGATGTTAAAAACATTCTGGGTAATTTATTTGAATTCTATTCCAGTATGTAAGTAGTCTGTGTGTGTGTTGATCCCTATACCAGTATGAATTACTTCCCAAAAAAATTCCCATATTCAACACCTGCGGGGATCATGAAAATGTCAGGACCGTTTCTGACAATTTCCAACTCGGCTGATTTTATATGACAAAACAGTCGACCACATGTCAGGTGTGTGTGTCTGTGTGTTTGTTGCAGATGGAGCAGGCCCACAGTGCAGGAGCTGCCAGCAGCACAGGCTCTCTGGAGCGAGCATCCCTGTTCTGTGCCTCGGCTTCCACCACAGCATCCAGCTCTGGCCTGTCCAGCCCAGTTGAGATCCTTAACAAAAGCAAATCTTCCAGCCGCTTCTCTCTGTTCTCTCCACCCTGGAACAGCAGCTCTGAGTCTGACTCCAATCCTCCATCGCGCTCAGGCTCCAAGAAGCTGCGTAACTACAGCAGGAGGGCAGCTACGGGGCCAGCCGGTGCCAGGGTTCCAGACACACCTGAGCCCAAACCAAGCGGCCCTGAACACTTCCAGTACTCTGAACCCGTCATCTCCAAGGTTACGGACTACATCTTTGTCGGCAACCTTAATGCAGCGTACAACGGGCGCACTCTGTGTCGCAACAACATTGACAGCATCATCGACATGAGCAGTGTGCCTGGAGAACTGGGCCCCAGTCTCAATCTCATTCCGTGCACCTGCTCTCGTGGCACCCGCCACAGCTGGTCCCGCCTCAAGGTAGATATTGGAGATGTGCCGGATGCTCTTGGGGACGGCCCAGCCCTGAAGCAACGCTGCTTCGAGGACATCAATGAGTGCATCGATGCCTCCACTGAGAAGAGAAAGCGTGTCCTGGTGCACTGTCGAGACGGTTTCTCCCTGGCACCTACTTGTATCATCCAGTATCTGATGGTGAAACAGAACATGAGGCTGATAGCTGCTTATGAGTTACTAAGGGCCAAGTACCCGGTCAACATCAGGGAGTGCCACCAAAATGTGTTGGTGAGCCTGGAGAGGGCACTTCGGCCTGGAGGCAATGTCGACCCGGAGTGCTTCAAACAGGCCATCTCACGGAAAGTGGCGTGGACCTGACTCCTTTTCCCAACAGGTTCGGCTGCTGTTCCAGGCTCTCTTTATATCTCCACCCTCCCATGGTATTAGATATATTCCTGAAGACAACCCAGGACAGCCGTACTTTCTCCTGTAGACTGGTCAACTGGATATTGTCTCCATTTGAGTTCAGTGGTTGTAAAAGTTATGAATTTGATGTGTTTCCTGCTCAAACCTGTAAAGGTGGCTTGGTTGTGCTGCGCCCGCCACTCTCACCGAATAGGAGGCGCAATAGACTTCACTGTAATGTATACAGCTTCATGGTGAAACAATGTAATAGTGTTGGCTGTATAGTTGATATAGTCCTGCTTAAGTTGTATGCCATGCTCTTGTGGTGGTGTTTTATATTAGTGGAATCTATTATTGGGAGATCTCAGGAGATTATTGATGTCAATCCAGTTCAGGATGGGAAATTGCTCATTAGATTGATCTGTGCCTGGCACTAAAATGCATGTTTGTGAGCTGTGTGTACAGCACATAGGCTCGGGCAGTATGTCAAAAAAAAGTGAAGAGAGTCACTGTTCAGATTGTGCTTCAACACTCCTGCAAATTTGAGATTGTCATCTTGAATTTGAAATTTGAATTTACAGATGTTGTGAGACATCAACAGCAGATAATTTCTACCGAAATAGCCCGACTTTCAATCCACACAAACTTCAACTTTAAGTGATATGTTACTCTGCTCAGCAGTAATAGTCCTGAGTAGCTGAGAGGGAAGCAGGAGGACTAACTGACCACTACCTGAAACTGGACAAAATTCCCTCTTATCTCTAAATGCACATTAAGAAAATGGGGGTCTTGGTTGAGCCTGTCCGATACAGGACTTTTTAAGGCAGATATTGGAGAGTTTAGAGGTTGTGTCTTGACACACTAAAACATTTATGGACCTTTATTGTCAGTTTTAGCTTACTGTTCATCTTTCTGGACACAACTTTAATGATTTAATTTGGATCACTCATCATTTCAGAGAAAAGGGCTCTGAAATCCTACTGTACACTATACCTGCTCGACAGCAAACAGCAGACAGACCAACTACCTGACTCTAAATTAATGCTCCTCACCTGTTTTCCATGTTTCACATGTCAATGTTGTGTTCACTGCTTGTTTCTGTTACCCCAAAGTGGCCAAAAAAGAATCAAGAGAATCAAGAAAACTGATGACCAGGTTACTTCTTCTATTGCTCAACCCAAATAAGTCTAGACCAGCGTTTCTCAACCTTTTTTCATGGTACTCTTTAAAGTATGCAAAATCTCAAGTCACCCCTGTCTAAACTGTTTGTAAAACACACACTCTGATGGCCAACGTAGGAATGTACACAAACACACGCACACGTGTTGATGTGACATGGGGAAAGGGGCATGAGACACATTTTGATGAAGTTTGAGGTGGGTAATGATTTGCGTTGTCATGGTAACTTGAATTTTTTGGAATTTTATTGACTCTGTGTTGTCAGCAACATCAGAATATTTATTTCATGGCACCATAGTCAAAGCCACAGGGACCCTGGTTGAGAGAGGCCGCTCTAGAGAACCACCAGTAGATATATACTAAATAACCCAGAGAGGATTTTTAAAGGTACCTTGTGCACTTTCCTTAATACAGCTATGTTAACATTACGTGTTTTCAACAAACCTGTCAGTGAAGTATGTCTTGCATGCACTCCATATTTGCATTACCTCACACTATGCTAGGAGAGCATGAGATGCAAACAAGAGTGGACTGTTGCTCCCGAGCAAAACTCCACAAAGTTCCTATAACCATTGAGTTATTCCAAGCTAACCTTCCCCTCTTGTTTTAATGGTGCTGAGCCTAAACTATGTTTTTAAGTCGGTTTCACCTTGCTCACCAGTAAAATCCGATTTTCCATTTGAAAGTGAGAATGAAACGCGAGCCGTCACTGGATATGCATTTTAGAGATATTTTAGATGCCAAGTGTAGATTTTGGCATAATCTGCACAGATCTAACAATGAAACAAGTAACTTAGATGTAGTTTGTATGTTAAAACAATGCTGTAGAAATCTCAGAAGATTGAAGGGCATGCATGTTGTCACCACTAACTGGATAACCTTAAGTGGATGTTTGCATACGGACATGCATACATGTTTTAAATCTGATCTGCTTTTTTGTGAATGTTTTCCTGCAGTTTTTGTGTGTGTGTGTGTGTGTGTGTGTGTGTGTGTGTGTGTGTGTGTGTGTGTGTGTGTGTGTGTGTGTGTGTGTGTGTGTGTGTGTGTGTGTGTGTGTGTGTGTGTGTGTGTGTGTGTGTGTGTGTGTGTGTGTGTGTGTGTCTTTTCCGAGATCGTACTTGATGGAAGATAAGAGGCCCAACCTGTCCTCTATGAGGAAGGCTGTTGCCTATTTGGTTAAATCTCTTTGGTGGACTGTGGCTTTGTGAATTTGAACTTCAGTGAAGCTGGGTGATGGTGCAGCTCTGTGGATTATCAGTATTAGTGTACCAGTGCCACTGAACTGCGATCCAGGCTTTGCACTGCAAGAGATGATTTTGCACTGCTTACAGGGTTTTTCAAAATGCAAAGTATTTTTTTATTTAAACTTTACTTTTTATTTAACTTTCTTTGAATTATTGTTTTGGTTTGTATTTTACACCTAAAAGGAATAAATGGGTCTGAGTCTTGACAGCTACCTTGTTTACATGCTTATTGGAATAATTGGATTAGGGTAATGGTCCAGGTGTTTGATTTCTCTGATAACCTGAGTTTATTGCATTTTCTGGATGTGCGGGGCCACTATCAATACAACCTTTGTCTTTTTATGAATACAAAAATGTTTTTCTTCAAATATTGTTTGGTCACAACTTTGCCCAAAATACATATGTTTAAAGCTGATACATTGAGTGCCAACTAGGGTGGCATCTAATGAATATTTTCATTATCATTTAATATACTGACTATTTTTGTTGAATTGATAGCTTATGTCTACAAATTGATAGTCCCAAAGTGTGATGTTTTTCACAATCTAAGGATTGCCTTAGTCTAATTATATCCATGTGAGGTGACTGCTGAACCTGAAGACTAAATTTGTTTACTTTTCACCCAGCATGATAATCTGAGAACGTGTTAGAAGGGGTCAGGCTCATTTCCCCACCATATATGAACTCTGCAGCATTTTCTCGTGTACTTTCCGTTTGTCCAGGTGAGGGCAGTGTCACTGAAGGCACCAAACTAATGGCAATGAGACAAGTGCTGCATGGTTGTGGACATGAAGAAGATCATAGTGTTCTCACTCTTGAATTGACATTTTTCTGTCATTTGTTTTATTTTTTATTCCAAATGTGAACATGTCGGGGGTATACTTGCTTGTGTTTGGATGACAGGGAGTAAAGAAAGGGATAATGAGAAATATTTAAAAAGGACTACTTTTGGAGTGCTGTTATTAAGGTGATGGTTAGTTAACTATGCTGTCGTTTGTTAAGGTCTAATGCTATCCTATCATTTGAAGATGCAATTTAAGGGGGGAAGTCCCCCTGTAAATGCTAATATGACCTTAACATGCAGAGATAAATGCATACACGTATTAATTATAAATACATAATATGAAACGTGTTGCTGTGAGAGACCTGTGCCCTGTTAACTAAAGGGACCCTTATACATTTGCACCTTTGTCACAATCTGAACTTTGAAGCTGTATCAAAGATCGAAGTTATGTTTAGCAGAAAAGCAGGTACCAGGTTGGATTTGTCTCTATTAATTCAGTGGAAATACTTGCTGAAGACAGATTTGGCTAAGATGTCCAATGGCAGTTTCAAAATGTTTGCTTGAAAATTTTCTTACCAAAAACTTTTGGAGCAGCTATTAGCGCTACCGGAAACCTCTCTGACCGTTAAGGCAAAATAAATCATGTTTAAACGGGCCAAGCTGAAAAAGTGGTGACAAATACGAACCCTTTTTTCTTTTCTTTTTTGCTCTTTAAATTCATGCACATCCTCAGAATCAGTTGTATAGAATGGTTCTAACAACCTTGACATTGACCCCCAGCAACACAACATGTCATGTGAGCGGTGTGGTGGGAGTCGAAACTTGAAGTATGGTGCCTTCATTTGTAGTCGTTTTGTGACCGTACAGTGACATTTGCACACTTTGTATGACTTCAACTTCTCTCTATATGTTGTAAAATGTTGACATTTTTCTGACGTTTAATTTTGAGCCAAAAAATGTATGAATGTGACATTTGTGTAAAGTGATCCTTGCTGTAATATATTTGCTGTTCATTATTGTACAGTACTGGTGTTTGAATAATGCAGGTTGTGAGGAGACTGAAGAAGAGGATATATTGTTTTATCCCCTGTTGTAAATGCTCCCAAGTCCGAGTCGTCAAACTGAATAGGTTTTCTAACTCGTTCTCTCAGGTGATTCCTCAGTGGCCCACAATGTTCTCAATGAATATGATATTCAGAAATGTGAAGCGAAGTGTTTCTCATGTCATGTTTCTTAAGTCAGATATAATTTTTTTACTGTTGAAATATTAAAGAAAAGGATGTCATTGTGAAATGTTTGCTCATTTTTTAATCATCGGCGACGCAACTCTGCTAAACAATTATTACAGAATTTTGTTTTGAAACTTTTCTATTTATTTCCTGTTGAGGTTTTAGTGACAGTGGCATTGGCAGAGGTCTCTGAGCTCCCTCTAGTTTGGTGCGTGGTACGACTCTGTACCCTCAATGGAAAACTCCAGGCAGATCCTTGAGATGAGTTTTGCTTTGGTTCTGTTGTCACTATAATTTTCCATCCACTTCATTTGGTGACAGCTTTCTATTTTGGTCATATCCTCTCACCATATGACTGAGTAAGCAACTGAGGGAATTAGTCCTGGGCAGGGATGTGAAAACACTCACAACTCTGCTATTCATTATATAAGGCCAAGCAATTGCCCCCAAAGGCTGTGAGCTAAAAACCAATGCTAACTAATGTGCAACAACAGATTCATGGTTCCAGCACAACATGCAGATTTTCCAGTTTAATGTTATTTTCACCCCTGTAAATGTAATGGTCATGTTTGTGGTTTAAAGGTCTTAAGGTCTTAAGTTCTCATTCTTTTCATTTATTATCTGTGTGTTTGTGGCTTTGCATGCTGCAGTTTGTCTGTCACCAGCGGCCATATTTTAACCCCCCATCTGTTTGACTCAGCCCTCTAATAGACAAATACCAGAGCAAATGCTTTTCTGCTTTCATGGCTGTTATGAATACATCGGTGGTGGAGAAGTGTCTAGTGCAGTTAAAACATAGTTCAAAACAAAAACTACTGTGATTTCTCACCATTACTACCACTGCTCAGTGTCCCTTTAGTCAACAAATCAACATTTTATTCAGTCCTTGCTTTATGACTTTAAAAACTAACCTAAATGTCACCATCATCTAAATGATTGTATCCTAATTAAATGTCCTATAGTGCTCATTATTTTTTGTGAATATTTTTGTTTGTTTGTTTGTTTGCACAGAAAACCCTGTGTGGTCTCAGTTAAGGAATTTCCCCATCTGTCCCTTCACTCCTCTCACTTTCCTCCTTCCTCTGGCCGTCTCCTGTTAACAGCTTGTTAATAGCATCCATTTAGCGTGTCTTAAATGACTGTCTTGAAACTCCACCCTGACTTTTTCTGCCCTTCCACCTGCTGCCCGCTCAACTTTCATCGCTTTTGCTCCCATGTTTGCTTCATTAAAAAACTGCGCCAGTGCCAAGCCTTTGCTCGTGAGACCATCGGGTTTTATGTACGATCTTTTATTCGACTCATATCTTGTTGTTTTGCCTCATTTCTCCTCTCGACTTCCCCTGGTTTTCACCTCCAGACTCAGTATCTTCTTTTTGAGGGTGCGGCAGTGGGATAATGCAATCAGAGAAACAATCCAGAGGGTAGGGGTTATTTATACAGATCAGATAGGGAGGAGATTTGAGGGTTGAAGTGGGCGTCAGATCTAATGTTTCAGGTGCTGGTGAGCCCATTGGTCTCTAAGAAAATCAACTTCCATACAGAGAAACATGTGGTTTCATTTGCCTTCGGGGAATGCAATATATACCAACTTCTAATTCCAAAAGTGAGCTGCTTCCGTTGCTCCGTCCTGTTTCCATCTGCGACTAAAAGGTGAGAAAACCTTTTCTTTTCTCTGCTGCTGTTGTTATTCTGCACACATTTGATTCATATATAAGCTTATTGTTACGCAGTTCAGGAAATAAGTTTTTGTTGCCATCTTTATCAATCGTTGGTAAAAACACACCAGCTTCGTAGGAAGTGTTACTGCAGGATGATGAAGGTGATGATATCAACAGAGGTTTTTTTTTAGGTGTAATAAGGTTAATTTGGGGGCGAAGCAGCCAGTGCTCCAGGTGTGAATTGCAGTGTGATGAGGTGTGTTGGTGTGAAAGGAATCAAGAGTTGGAAAGTGATAGGCCCAGTGTTTATCGCTGTGTCATTATAGACTGAATAGATCTAATGCGTCAGAGCTCAGTCTGATTGGATTGTTAATCTGACAGCTGTGTTTAGTAAAATGCTCTTTGGCATCATGTTTGATTCAGTTATGCTCACGATGGTCCCTTCTTTGAATCTGTTCTTTTAGATATGTTTTAAAGGGTGTTTTGTCCTGATCTGTGGAGAATGGCATTTTGCTCCCATGTATGTTGAAATATATCATGGAAGTGACAATAAATCTGATTCTGGGCTGCAGGTCTAAAGAGAGAGTAGAAATAAAAATCATGGAATAGGTAACATTGTGTTCCAATACAGTAAACCTTAAAATAAACATATTAATACAAAATGGTTTATATTTTTTTTAAGTAATTACGTTTAATTAGAATCTGCATATGAGCTTAAGATACAACACAACAAATTTAATATTGACCTATTAGAGAATTTTGGACTGCTCAGAATTTTGGACAGTTTATCTTCTATTTTCTCCCTCCCACAATATTTTTAATACAATAAAACATCGAAGATCCATTTTGAATTTGAAGGCGGGACGAACATTTACTGAGGAAGTCCAGAGTTTTGCGCTGTAAGGAACTTTCTGCTAAATGTCTCGAGGTCTGACTACGAGATACACTGCTGCAAAAAATGTAGATTTTTGGGTGGGTCAGGACAGAAGCCATTGTGTCAAACCGATATTTAAGAAAACAGCAAACTTCAAACAGTACTACTACACAGTAACTCATTTATTGGCAATGAAAAGGTTACTGCTATGTTTATTATCAAAGTAGTATGAGAAATATCAGGAAACATCACTGAGTTGAGATTTCAAAGATTATGTAGCATTTAAGAAATGTCATCATTTTAACATATGAAACTTCTTTATGCTGATGATCCTTTGCTTTAAATTGATAACCTTTTGATCTAATGAGGTGTTTTTGTCTTAGCAGCCAAACCCGTGTTGATATACTTTTTTCCATTTATTGATAACAACACTGAATATCAAAGAATTATTTACACCCTGGTGTGATCATGTCTGAGCAACTACTTTACCTTCACCCAGTATCTTTGTGTTATAGGCCTACAAGTCTGACAGTTTATTGCAACTTAAAAATCTGAGATTTTATGCAATAAACAATTAACAACACAACACAATTTGACCAATTTAAATTAAATTATTCTGTTATAAAAATGTTCAAGAGAACTCATGAAAATGTGTTTTTGTAAAAACTTGATCTAATCAACATTTATCCTTCGGCTGGGTCAGGAAGTGTATTTAGATACTGGAACTGTGCCTCTGAGACAATCCTAGTGGAAATTGATCTTAGCCGATGTGGTTTCTGCTCAGGAAAGCGATCTGCAGAATCAGGATCAGTGCCAAATGTGTAATTACTTGATGGATCATATCATTGATATAAAGAAATATAAATTACTGATCCTTCATTTGTTTGTTATTCTGTAAAAAATCTAGATCCATTCAGTGTTGTAAAACAAATATTGGGTCAGACTCCATATTGGTGTTAGGACATAGAAAACAGACAGAAATTACTGTTGTGACATGTTTTAAATAAACATTGGAGAACCTTTAGTTCTCTGTGGCCCTGGACAATTCCCTGGCGAGCTGTCCAGGGTTTACCCTGCCTCTCGGCTAATGCCAGCTGGGATAGACCCCAGCACCCCCCCCCCCCCCCCCCCACGGCCCCGCAGGATAAACTGTTACAGAAAATGGATGGATGGATAGTTGTCTGTTTGGATAGCATGATAGTTGATCTGGATTATTCTGCAGTGTCTCTATTTTCAGAGGAGATGGATATCATCTCTATCATGTCAGAGATTTTTGTACCAACAGAGGAGGTATCAAGTGTTTCCTGATAATCTTCCACAAGACAGATCTTTCATATGCAGGATACCCAGGAGGGGACAACTGGACCCCAAGATACTTAGCCTAATTTAGACTAGAAATTTTTACTCAAGGCTGATGCTCCCTCGGTGGGTCTCACATTTCCTCTAAGTGGAGTTAATATTTCGGAAAGACTGGGCGGAAGCATTCCAGTTCTATTCTTCCATTCATCGTGTTTCCTTTGATCACTGTACAGTTTAAGACTTTTTGTGTTTCTGAAATATTTTCTGATTAATAGACTCGCATGAAAACTTTTATATATGTGCGCTTTAACTTTAACCCTTTCAAAAAAAAAAAAAAAATGATGTTTCTCTACAGGACTGAAGCCAATCAAACGCCAAGATGTCGGAGTGAGTTTCATTCAGATATATGTCCATTTATATTTGATTTTGCTCATAACACTGAAGTTAAAGATGAAAATATCAATGTTTTTAAACTACTGTATTTTATCTAATTGGAAGAATTGTATAGAATATTGTGTGTAAAACAGAACTCTCCATATCACATAGGTGTTACAAAAAGATTCTGCAAACATTTGTCAGGAAGTCCTAAAACCTTGAAAAACGTTTTTGGAAAACACGTCAAAAGAACTGTCAGGGGTTTTGAAAATTTCCTTTTTCAAGTTTCTTATAAAAATGAATTGATTTCAGAACTCACCTTCTTTGTACATTGGTTTAGTTGTGAATATTAAATGTTTTTAAATCAGATTTGTCATAAAATAGATTTGTTTTCTCCATCACTTCAGCAAAAGGATGTCTTCGAGTCGCAAGCATCATCTGAAGGTAAAAGATTCCTTTCAGTTTTTTTTTTATAGTTTACAAAGCAAACCCAAACTGAGTAACAGACAGTGAGATGCGTTCTGCTGCTAAGAGAGAACGACAAATTTAACATGTGAAGTTATGTGGCTGTTGTCTGGCAGAGCTTGATGCTGTCCATCGCCAAAATTATACTGGAGGAGGAAGACAAGGAGCGAGAGCAGGAGAGGGTGAGGTACATGGCTGAAAACTGTCCTTCGGTGTCCATGCCAAGGACCATGCAGGAGCTCCAGGCATGTCCTGTAATGAATGGTCAGCTCATGTCTATACCCGACACTGAATCATTTTGTTATTGTGACATTTTGCTCCTGTTTCTATTCAGGAGCTGTGCAAGGAGATCCACCGCAAGATCGACGCGACCGATGAAGAGCGATATGACCTGGAAAACAAAGTCAATAAGACCAACAAGGAGGTAGATTGTATAAAATTAAAGTTAATCCATGCAGAATCCTTAGTGGGTCCGTCATATGAACTCATGCTGTGCTCCCAAACATTTCTCTAACTCACATAACTTTATTTTGAAAGTTAGTGGGAGATGGTACGTTTGTCATGTCGAATATTGAGATGTACAAAATGATTCACAATACAATATCACTCCATATATAGTGAGCCCTTTAGACATTTATACCGCATATTCCTAATGTGTTACATTGAAATGGACAGTGTTGTTGTCATGGATCTTTAGCGTAGGAATCCCATAATAGCATAAACAATGTAGCTTAAGATGCTGCAATAACTTAGTGCCAGTAATTTTTGCTGGTCTGTATTAGGTTGTAAATATCAACTTCCTGATTACTTCCCAACAAGCATTCACTAGAGACTTGAAGCTGTTTGGAATAAATTCAGACATTTCCATCTGTATCATCTCTACTTTCCAGATTGAAGACTTGAAGATTAAAGTTCAGGACCTGATGGGCAAGTTCAAGAAGCCCGTCCTGAAGAAAGTACGCATGTCCGCTGACGCCATGCTGAAAGCTCTGCTGGGCTCCAAACACACAGTCAACCTGGACCTGAGGGCCAACCTGAAGCAGGTCAAGAAGGAGGTGAAGGAGGAGGTGAGGAAATGGAGGCCTTTTTTTTATGCATGTTTCTTAAGCCTGCTTGGAGCGCCACACCTTTCTTTACAGAAGCTGCTGGTGAATTTTATAAGTTAGCTGACATGGATACCTGTGGATGAAATGAAGGCAAATCAAATATTCGCTCCACAGTATCCTCCATAAGGATTTTTCATACTGTTGTTTTTCTGTAATTTCTAAAAAATTTGATACATTTTCTCAAAATGCAATTATTGCCAAGAGGTAAATGTTCACAATATGACCAAACCAGCATTGGCATTAACATGAACAAAAATACTATAGGACAGCAAGTTTTATGAGGAGACACCCAGTTGGACTGAAGCAAGAGTAGCAAGGGAGGAAGAGCTGGAGATCTAAACTTGGACTGGCATACTGCAAAATAAATAGATTTAACTTTTCTTTTTTTTTTACTGCATGTATGCAGTATGTACTACACTCTCTCATTGGCTGTCAAGTTAGGAATGCAGCCTCTGATTGGTGGACAGACTCAACCCCAAAGCTCTGCTTCTGCACACGGTTTATTATTATTATTTCTCACTTGTCCAATCAGACAAATGCATGAGATATTTCAAAAAATTTCAAAATTGTGTTGCTGCAGGTAGGGATAGATAGATAGATAGATAGATAGATAGATTGATAGATAATCTTTATTGTCTGTGACAAAAAGTTTTCTTTTACAGGCTCAACACACTCAATTCACATTTAAAACACACATTTAAAACACACATTTAAAACACCTAAGAAACCACATGGTACTGACACATAAGAAGGACTACATTCTTTTGTTTATGCCTGTATAAGATGATCTTTGGCTGCTGCATTAAATCTAGACACATGCCACATTGATGGGTCACTCCCTGCTCAGGTAAAGATTTTCACTGCACCTGGATTAGCAGTGACTGGATTAGTTAGAGCCACCCATTGCTTCTCTCCATACACTAATATTCACATAAAAGTAGTGGATGGAAACATCGTGATTAGAGTCCACCTTTATCATATGCTCTTTGTCCAGCTTCGATTTTTGCTCATCTTGGTGTTTCAGGATAAGGAACTGCGTGACGTTGGCGACTGGCGTAAAAACATTGAAGACAAATCTGGCATGGATGGGAGGAAGAAGATGTTTGAGGCCGAGGCTTAAATCGTTGTCTTAAAACAGCATCTGTTCTTGACAAACCTGCAGGAGTTTTTTAATGACCGTGTAAGCATTAGATCAAAAATGACAAAATAAACAAGCAACATGTGCTGAAGAAGCTGTTTGGACTTGTTTACTTGGATTTGCATGTATTTATTGTAAAATCTGTATCAAAACAACAACTGAGAAACCACAGGTCTTTAAGATTTATTAGAGAAAGCAGTCATCGTCATTACATTTGTTTACTGTTACTCACCGATATTTTCCTTAGGGCGAATAACTCTCTGCTGTTGTTTGGTAAATTAAGTCTGCAGGTTGGTGGAAACAGTCAAAGACTTTTCTCTAGAGGAAGAGATACAAGACTTTAACTGAAAACAAAAACAAGGAATGAGTGCACTGGCAGTTCTTGGTGGTAAATTTCAAGGAAATACCTCACAGAACCTAAATACACAAATAGATGAGAAGTGTACATTTCAGTCACTCAGGTGTTAAAAAAAAAAAAAAATCATGCAGAACGTTAAAAACTTCCTGGCCGGCAGGTATTTTCATAGTTACATATAAATCAAAAGATATATATCAGGCAACATTTTAATAAGACATCTCTGGAGTTAATGACTGAGGTGTTTCTCTTTTTTTTTTAATTACTTATTTTAGGTTAAGTGTCTTCTCACACCTTGACTAGTCTATCCACTGAGCACAGAGAGACTGTTCTGACTATAACAGAATATAAACTGTTGGTTTGTCACTGGTCGACTATTTTAGGCAACAGCTTTTGTCATTATTGCCACAGTTAAACAACTTTTCAATGTTAGGATGAATTTTTTCTAGAATAAAATGAGGATAGATGAGATACCGGAGGATGAAATGAATACATGCATAAACCAACACTGAGTCTTGTTTCTTGGATGTTGCTGTTTTATGAAGTGAAAAGCCTCTAACGGTGTCACACAGACTGAAACTCCCAGCTAGAGGTGTCATCTTCAACACATCGTTGATGGAGACGTAGGTGTAACGTTTTGGTGACAGACGGAAATATGACCTCATGGAATATGTTCCCCTTAAATGAACTCTGTTAAGAGATTGTTTGTTATTTACAAGGAGGAAGGGAATAGCTAGGGTGTGAATTTGATTTTTCTTTTCATCTTGACCTTCCTGGAGCCACAAATATTCCTGAGTAACAGCTGGAAAATGCATGACCCTCCCTCCACCCTGAATAACCACATTTCTATATATTCACATTAAATGGAGGGAGTATTGGAGCCAATGCAATGAGCAGAGAGCATGGAGGGAGTGAGAGTGACCACCAAACAAACTCATTTCTTTAGTAATGCAAATCCTCATTGCATCAATCAATCTGTGCATAACGAACAGGTTTCTGTGCAGTCCTGTGTACATTAAGTGACACCTGAACGACATTATTGTTAGAGTCACACAATAATCTAACTTTATTCTGACATAGATGTGAAACTGCAGAAGAATAAAAGAAGGAAAATACATGAACATTGTTGTTTGGTTTGTGATGTTGGAGCTGTGTGCACTCATCTTCTGACTAAAGCCACGCAAACTGAGACTTTTATACTCTCTGCAGTTTCCATTATGGATCAATCTGTGCTGAAAGGTGGAAAAAAAAGCACTGGGGACAACTTTGCTTACTGTAAAATATAATTTCATTGACCTCATAATTGCTACATCCCTGTCCTTCACTCTGCGTCTCATTAGGCGACTTTTAAAATCAGACAAAACACACTGAATCTGAAACGTCTTTCTTAGTGAGTAGAATTTTCCCTCATAACCGAGAAACACATTTGAGGTAAGTGGAGACTTTTAAATAATTCATTATTTTAAAATGTTGTTTTAATGGATTTTAACATTTTACCTTATATGTTTATGCCGTATGTAACAGTTAGCTTTAAGAGGATGTTTTGTAAACAGATAATGAATGGTAATATAGTAAAAAACAGTTGTAATGATAAATAATAAAATGAACTTTTGCTTTTATTTTCCTTGATCAAACTCATCAACTTCATGGATTTACATGATTTTGATGATTTTCACATTTTTCACACTTTTTCAGATATATAGCAGAGCCTCCTCCTGATACTGCACACTGTGAGTACAACTTCTTTTTCCACACAATCCATAATCCAAATATTAGGAAAAAGGTGGCTTAGTTTACCAGCAGCCTTGATGGTCAGCAGTTTTAATACAGGGACAAACAGCAGGAAAAAACCCGTAATATACGGTTTGGTTTACATCAGACGTTAAAATAATCAAGTGAAAATGTTCAGCTATATGAGCAAACATTCATGAATTTTGAATTAAAAAAAATCTACCTTCACCTTAATTAGTGGAGCAGAATGTAAATGTACAGCATGTTTGTTTCTACTGTCTATAAATGCAGATTATATAGGTTTTAAGGATAGCTTCACATGTTGTGAGTTTTTAAACTATGCTTACATCTACATAAAGTACATACACTGAAACAGTTTTCATTAGCTGTGGTTGTTTCTCCTGGTCATACTGGCTATCAGGTGATCTCTTCTTGAAACAAATTCAGTGTAAGTGATGGGGGAAGAAATCCAGAATCCAAAGGTATAATAGGTATAATATCCAAAGGAATGTTAGTATACAATGATCACAATAATAGTGAGTAGAAAAGAAGAAACAGGTGCCACAGTCAATATTTATGGAAGAGGATTAGGGCCGCATGATTTTTTCTTTTTTTTTAGATTTCTGACTTTAAAGTCAGAATTCTGAGAATAAAGTCAGACGTCTATAAACTTCTTTTTTTTGGTTTTGTTTTTAAAGGCAGGGGAAAAAAAAGTCAGAATTCTGACTTAATTCTCAGTATTATTATATAAGTGCAAAAAAAGTTTTTCATGTGGCTCTAATCGTCTTCCATAGGCCTATATCAAATGTTACAATACAAGTATGTAAAACATATCGTTTAAAATGAAAAGAGCTGTACAGAGTCGTCATCATATAAAATCTTCATACGATTAATGATGATACTGTATATTTACTATTGATTACTGTTGAAATGCCTCTGTGCTGTAATCACTCTCCAGCATTCTGTCCGTCACACGCCGAATGGCCACAGAATAATACAGATAACAATCTTAAAGGGCGGGTTATTTATAATGAGGCGAGCCCAGGAAGGGGGCAGATGACACTGTACTGTATTTCATGACCTTGCCAGCTCATTGGTGTGACCAGTAATCCACTTCCATAAAGAGAAAGTGGAGGATTTAGAGGGCTATCAGAGATTGCAATATATACCTTCTTAACACTTCGTCTGCCTGGGACTCAGCCTGTGTCTCTGTGACTCTAATCAACTGTCTACTCCTCACATTTAAAGTAAGATCTCTCCCAGTTTGATGCTGTTTTAGCAGATGACGCCTAAAAGCATGGAATATTTTGGTTGTTTGCATACTTGTTCTTTGCATGACTTGTTGTTAATAAGTTATTTTTTTTGTGAGGAAGGTTGATGAAAAAGGTTTCAGTTGAAGTCTTTGATCTGTTTTTAGAACTTGTGAAGAATACTAATGAATGCTCACAAGCAGAGCATGACTGGCTGGAGCTGGCTTTCGACCAAGTCTTTTAAGCATGGTGTCAGTTAATTTGTTTAGTTTGATGCGACAGTTGAATACCAAAAGGTCATAGTGGTGTGATGATTATGGGAATTCTTTAATAGGAATGAAGTGCGTTAGCACTTTTACACATTTTGTAGCTGATCTTTAACTGGTATTATAGTACTTTAATATACTTTTAGATTTACCTCAGGTGAATTTTTTTTTTAAAAACATGCAAAATTTATGGTTTCCATCCTGTTTCTTTCATTATTTCAACTCTAATTCTTGTGCCGTGAGTGTTTTTTAGTTTTTGCATCGTTTTAGAAACACGGAGACATATGCTCCGTCTGCTGCGATGGTAATCCAGTGATGTATGGTCTGGTGATGTAGCACGCTGAAAGGCAACACCACTACAAGGCATGAACTTGAAAATCGATCCATCAGTGTTTATCCTCCTGTCAGCACTGAGGGGTTCAGAGGAAAACCGGGTCTAATCTGCTGTGGCTTCCAACCTCAGTCTCTGTCTTCACTTTATCTTTTATGTAATCCCCGGTCTCCAGATTTAGACTGAAATATGAATTTCATCTTTCACAAACAAAGGAGCTTTTACAGAACAGCTTTTACGGCACATTTTGTTTCCGTTGTGTGGAGTCTTCTCTGGAAGCGTTTCAATTTTAAGCAAGTTTAAGTAGAGGAGCTTTTAACACAGATTTTTTGGTTTTAAGTAAATTTAACGACCTGAACATTTTTACACAAAATATATACATATATATATATATATATATATATATATATATATATATATATATATATATATATTTATCTTTCAAATTCTCCTTTTTGCACTGGGTTTAAATCCTGGTGTACCTTGTTGTCTGTATTTTTCTCAGTGTGAAGCAGATGAACTGTACATGCATTTTAGATGAACCCAACAGCGAGTTATTTTTGCAGTATGCTCTAACATCTTGTCCGTCTGAGGGATGTTCTGTGGTGTTGGGTTACTGTGAATTCCACCACCCTTCCTCCAGAGACAATCCCTTACTCATACCACACACACACAAACACACGGACACACGGACACACACACACAGAAACCTACTTAAGACAAAAATCAAGGCAGAAATTTAACCCTGCAGATATTATTCCATCTCCAGATTAACATCTCGCCATGTCCTCTGAGTTTCCAGTGTCCTAAAATACATTGTTAGTCCTGGAGATGCCTCTCTTGCCTCCTATTGGTTTACAGCTGATGGCCATTTGTTCCTGGGCCAGCTATGCGTTCTTGGATGCCTACAGTGGCTGTCAGACGTCTTTTCTTTCAAGACAAGCCTGCTGTCAGTCTTTTTTTCTCCATAATGAAGATGTTAGGAACAGCTGTGGTCTAGAAATAGAGACTTAATCCACTACTCTGTCACAGCTCCTAAACAAACAGCTCAGGCAGCTATTGACTACACTGTTGGGCCTCTGAATGCCTCTGAAAGAGGCCTCAAAGCCCCGCCAGCCGGGTATATACAGTATCTGATCTATTCATGCCAATAGCAGTGGTGAAAGGTAACTATGTACCTTTATTCAAGCACAGTACTTAACTACAATTTTATACTTTACTTGATTATTTCCGTTTTGTTGTAACTTCCATCTAACTTTAGAAGTGAAATTATTTATATTTATCTGACAAAAAGAGTTGCTGGTTACTTTTCAGATTAGGATTTAAAAAGAAACGACAATCCATTAAAGATTAAACTATTGATTGCCAACATGTTTGTCATGTCACCTCTTATTAAAAAAAAAAGAAAAAAGTCTAGTTCACGTTTAAGATGTTTATTAGCTGTTAGCAGCAGTTCTATCAAAGAGGCATTTCCCTCTAAACTCCTCACATGCTTTCATTTAAAGTACTTAAAAATAAGCAAATGATTATTATTATTACTTTTATAGCTAATATGAATTTGTTTGTATTAGAACTCGTTTGCTTGCTTTTGCTCATTTCCTCTCCCGTTATCATTTCACGAGTCCTAGATTTAACTAGTGACCCTTTGGAGGTCCCCGACCCCATGGTTGGGAACCACTGGACTAGCAGACTAGTATATATATGTACAAAGTTCACACTAGCACTACCTTGAGCAAGTACCGTGGCAAAACTCTGTTCACACATAGATGCATCAGTATTAACAATCTAATAATGCCACAGAGGACATTTCACTCAACGTTAAGTGCATTTAATTTGAATAATTAGTTGATAATATTTTTGTACTTTTAATTATTTGAATGCAGGACTTGCGAATGGAAATTTACATTGATGTATAGGTACATCTAAAGATCTGAATATTTCTTCCATCACTTGCAGATAGTTTTGATGATGAATGGAAATTCCTTTGCAGTGCTCAAAGCAATGTAAAGGTACTTTTAAAGATGCATTGGTGATAGGTGGTTTAAACGATTAGATGAATGTTTTAATGTTTGTATGTTGGAAGGTTTCAGGTCGAAAGAGTTGTTGCGAATACAAAGCTGAGTGATGTCAGATGAACATTTTGTCTACGCACAAATTTGTTTTCATGCAGCGGTTATTGTCGTGTTTGCACTGCCGCTTGTGCTTATTTATGTCAGTGCTGCGAGTATTACACTCGTGTTGGTGTGTATGTATCGGAAATGTGGACAGAGGCTAGCAGAATTGAAAAGCACAATCACAACTTCTTTTCGCTGTTTGAACATTTTAAATGCTGGCTGTTGAGAGGATGCAACAAAACAAAGAAAGAAAAATCTGCAGCTGCAGTTCATAGCAATAGATGCTATAATGCAAATTTTGAACAGACAACAGGGTTGTTTGGCATTCTCCTGTAATAATGCGGAGTTAGCATGTTAATTTATGCATTAGCATGTTGTTTATGCTACTGCCGCACACAAGCTTGTTTGAATGCTAAAAAAAACTAAATTGTAGCATTTAGCATTTCAACGTTCAAAAATATTTCACGCTAACATTTAGCATATTAGCATGCCAGTGTTAGTATGCAATGTTCACTGAAGGACTTCAGTCAGCTTTAGAGATGTTATGTCATGAAATGAAATTCTGGACATGTGTAATGTTAACATGTGACATTTAGTATGTAGCATTTGGTTTGCTATGAATGGTATAATTTTAGCCTGTAACATTTAACATATCAAATTAGTATATTATGTAAGCATGCATAATTTAGCAATTGCAGCATTCTAACACATAACATGTTAGAATTATAATATGTTAGCATTAGCCTCTGAGTTCATCACAGGATGAATTTAGTCACCAGTTTTAAAAGTAGCCTGTCAAATCTAAATTTTGACGGCTGGTGGCGCTACAAGACAACAAAAGTCATTCTGTGCTCTGCAAACGTCTGAACCAAACATCATGGCAAAATATCCAAAAGTTGTTAAGATATGTAAGTGCACCAGTGTTGGACTACTCTCCCCAGGCCATGTTGCTAAAAATAGTGGTACTTTAAGGGATTAACATGGTCTGGGTTACAAAGTTCAGTTCCATGAAATTTCCTGGAATTAACATGCTGTCTTAAGATAGAATAAACATGAGCCAAACATGAAATGTGAGACAAGTGAGTTTCTACAGCCAGAAAGAATTAGTAGGAGGAGACATGGCTATGAACAAAGAAGCTTAACCTGTCAGAGCAGTTAAAAGCAAAGATTTGTCATCTTTTCCTCTTCATTTATGCCTTTTTATGAAACAAGATGAGCTATTTTTGGATAGATAACGCTGTATGAACGATGTTAGACACAGACTTTGTCAGGAATTTCCAGATATTTTACTTATGTCACATGTGAAAGTGTCCCAAAATCAAGTCAAATTTTCATGTCAGACAAAGTTTACAGTATTTAGTCAGGAAGTATTTGGTTTTCTTTCTATTTCTCAGTTCATTATAGTTATATCTGCCCTAGCAACATGTCGTACATGCCCATAGTGAAACTGTGAGGCTCATAGTGACAGGATAATAAACAACGAACAACAATGAATTGTTTCTCAGTGAGAAACCCTCATCAGTTGCTAATGTTTCCTTCTGGTTTTGGTGTTTTTTATCCATTGTAACATGATCGTTTTCAGCTCTGTTTTTTCATCATTAGGCTAACTAAGTTATGCTGTGACCTCATGCCACAGAGGGTTCTCGCATGATCTCATCAATCCAGCTGCCTCATTTGAGATCATTTAACTAATACAGGTGTTTAGGGGTGTGTACAACGACTCACCATATGGTGAGGCTACTCAGTAAGAAGTAAAGGTTAAAATCAGTAAAAAAAAAGAAAGAAAAAGTGCCCATTTCAGGCACTGGTTAGATAAAAATCGATACCTGCAGATTTTACTTTATACATACAAAAGGGTGAAAAATAGATCGATGTTGATAAATGGTAAATGCAATTTTAATCTTGTGTTTATGTTTTTCCATCAGATAATATCAGGATCCTGCAGTGAAGATGGCTGATGAGTAAGCTAATTGTTTTATTTTTTATTTAATTTATTCTTTATTTATTTATTCTAAGTCTTCTTACCGGACTCAATTAAAAAGAAAACTCTAGCATGTCTCCCAGAATCATCTGTCCTTTGACTCATGTTTCAAAATGTACAGTATATTACAATTTCTATAAATGTTTATATTGGTAAATAACAGCTATGAGAAGATTGACGGATATGCTCATTTATTGTTTTGTAGTTTATCGCTATTTCACTGTCATTATAGTGTTGATATCCACTGCCTTGACAAAATAATGTTAGGTAAAGAGTCCTGTAACAAAGCAAAAAAATGTAGGGAAATTTCTCGAATAGTTAAAAGATTATAAAGTATGAAATAAAAATGAGCATTAACTTAAATACCCCTTCAAAAAGCTTGTTTTTGTCAGTGTGTTTTTTTTTTAAGGTTATGGGCAATTGATTTTATTTTATAATTTTTTTTTGTTGCCATCACTACATAATTTCGATAACATAACAAATAACAATCAGATTTTTTATTTCAAACAATGTAATTTCACCCAGTTTGATTCCTGCTTTGTGTTTTCATCTGAAGGAAAAGACTGTCTGCGAGGCGTAAGCATACTCTGAAAGTAAGAAATGAGTACACTTTTACTCTCAGTAAAGAAGAGCAGAAATGCTTTGAACACTTACCTGAAAATAAAAACATACGATGACTTCATCCACAGAGCTGTATGCTGGTGGTGGCTAATAATTTACTGGAGGCTGAATCAGAGAAGAAGACTGGGGAAAGGGAGAAGCACCTGGCAGAGAAATGTCCTCCGCTGGAGCTGCCGTACTCCAAGGACGAACTGCTGGTGAGACAGAGACAGGGCAGACCGTCCTGGGTCGGTCTGGGTCTGGGATGATCTACTGTCAGTGGTACTACTGTCTGTTGGGGTCAACTTTATATGACATATCCACAGTAGAAAAGCACAGAGAAAAGTTCATTCATATCCTGCAAAACATTCTTCATTTTCATATCCTTTATACTCTTTGAAACACATTTTAGCTCATTTTTGGCTCAGATTTCTAGGTTTAAGACTACATGAAAATATTTTAGCCAAGTTTAGGTCACATTTATTGTGTACAAGCTTTTGCAGCAAGCTCACCAACAAAGTACTGTTTTCTTTTCAGGAACTTTGCCAGAAACTCCATGAGCAGATTGACATCAGTGAAGAGGAGAGATACGGCATCGAGTTCAAACTGAACATGGTTCTGAATGAGGTGAGACACTTTTCCAGGTCTGTTCACCTGTTTGAATTAATGCGAATTATGCTGTATGAGTTGTTAACCATGACTGGCTGTTGATGTAGATGTTAATGACACGTCCACCCACTGTTTAAGTGAGGCCTATACTCACAAACTGATTATAGCCCTTCTCTCCTGAATCCTCCTGTAGGTCAGAGACCTCAACATAAAGATTGTGGATTTGAGGGGAAAGTTCAAGAGACCCCGTCTGAAGAAAGTGCGCATGTCTGCTGACGCCATGTTGAAAGCTCTGCTGGGCTCCAAACACACGGTCAACATGGACCTGAGAGCTAACCTGAAGCAGGTCAAGAAGGAGGTGAAAGAGGAGGTGAGAACTGGTTCATCGGGGGTTCATTCTCAAAGTCTTATAACGACTTATTTGCATATATATGTGTTTAAGTGTCTTGGTTTGCTGTACCTCCTTTACATCAGCTTTAATTATGAAGTGAAGGTTTGCATCTAATTACTACATGGATTATATTTATAGCTCACTGTAAAAAAAAAAAAACAACTTTAAAAAACCAGTAAAAGGACTGGCAGCAGAGTTTCCAGATGGATACCGTCAAATTACAGTAAATAACCATACAACCAAATCACATGTAATAAACTGTAAAAATACAGAACAGATGTTACAGTCCAAATTAATTAAATTACAGTATATTACTGTTGATAAATGCTCATTAAACAATGGAATATATTATGTCAAAAACAGTAAAAAAAAAAATAACTACCTAAATTAGGATTTTTTTGACAGGGCTTTTGCAGCAGATATCTATAATATATATAATAATATCACCTATATAAGCTCATTACCATCTACTCAAAATATGTTGCTACACTGCTGCTTCTTTCCCGCTTTAAATTTGATCAATTTAACGGTCATTCTATAAACTGAATCAAACACTGTCTGTGTTCACAGGACAAGCAGCTGCGTGATGTAGGAGACTGGCGTAAGAACATTGAAGACAAATCTGATAGGAAGAAGATGTTTGATAGTTAAATGGGATCGGTCGTTGATTGTTGGCCTTTTCAGGACAGAATTCAGGCCTTGTGACTGAAGAGTTTTATTTCTAAACGATGCATATCTACTGTAAACCTACCTTTACCTTATTGAACAGATAAGACAGAACTGTCACGGAGGTTATACGGAGTAAATGTGCGGCTCTTAAGCTACATAACGGTGCGGTCCAGTAAGTGATGAAAGGATCCATCACCTCAGCTCTGTCAGAGGATTTTAAAAATGATGATAGCTCATTGTGAAAACTTATAAATAATAATTATATTGATCTATTATCCTTGTAATTCAAAACCATGATGTCATCTATTCAACTGATTTATTTCCGCTGTTTTAATTTAGGTAATTGAAGTAAATGAAGGTGTTCCTTCCAAATCAGTAGTTGAACGACACCGTTATTATTTTCAAAATAAATATCTGTAATGCGAGCTGAGGTTGATGGAACAGGGTTTGGGTGGTTTTTTAAATATGTTACTTGGAACAAAACTCTTCAGTTAAATCTACGCTGCCCTCTGCTTTTGCCTGTATTGACACTGTACTGTGATGTATTTGTACTGTATGTACTGGTGTCACTTGGTGATGATGACTCAAACCTACTTTTGATCTGAAGTGGCTGACTTATGCTTCTGCGTCGATATATCTCCTTACCTGCTCCCTCAAACCCACACTGGTCACTGCACTGCAGCTGTGTGAAAGCAAAATTTCATTTCACCAAGCGATTTCCAATGCAAACCTTTAAATCGCATCCACTGCTAACTTCATCAGAAAGTGAATAAAGAAGTAAAATCCAGGGAAGAAAATCTGCTTCGTTTATTTTTGGTGTGTTGACTGCGGAGATTCTTTTGTGTTTTAAAACGGTCACACCCTCAACTTTAAAGTGATATATTACTGTTTGTTTTACTTTTACTGTAGAAGAAACATCATGCACACTTATTCTGGTGATTGTCTTAAAATATTTTTTTTCTTCTGCATTAAAAGATAAGAATAAAATTAGGGCTTTGGACTCAGGCAGAGTTAATGTTTGGTTATTACGTAGAATTTATTCATAACTTTGTTTCATATTTCATATTTGTTTCACATTTAAACGCCCCCTGGCAAGAGTGTAGCCAGTGTCTTGTATCAACCTGGTGAGCTAATGGTCAGTATTGGATGAAATGTCACATTGCTAGAAAAAGTGACTCCTCTGTTGCAGAAGTATAGTTCAGCCAACTGTCTGTGTTCAAAAACATCGTGTTGCCTTTTCTAAACTGTTCCAACATAAATGTGATGTACTTTTCTGGTCTTGTTGCGGCCACATTAAATACAAAAGCTTCATGTTCATCTTGTTCACAGTCTTATTGAATTTATAATTAGTTGTGTAGTGCACTCAGGTTCATTGTCTCAAATGCTGTAAATTTAGATCTTAAATTAATCTTTAATTGTCTCTGTTCTGTCAAAGAATGTCTCTGATCTTAGTGAGTGTGGTTCATTCCTCGGCTCACAGAGTGTTTCAGGTTATTAGCATTATGCTACATGAGCAAATGTGAACTTAGCAGCTGTTTGACATTTAAACCAGCCAGGCCTGTGGAAAATATTGCATAAAATGTTAAATTTCTCTCATTGTGGCACAACTTTATGATTTCATGAATTAATACAACACTCTTTATGCTAATGTTGACTTTAAGCAAATTAGTACTACTTTAGAAATATATGAATTTTCGTTCAATTTTTTTTTTTTTTTAAAGGTTTACAAAGGTTCACTGGTTACAATTAAACTGTACATCAGCCAACGTTAGCTGTAACTGTTTGCATGAACAGACAGTGTCTTCTAAAGACAGAATTGGTGCCAATCTTTTCAAAAATGTGGTTAAAACCCTTTATAGTTCATCCTTTAACCTTCTTTGAATTACAAATTTAAATCAATCTTATGTTTTACAGGCCTTAAGAATCAAATGTTGTCCATTTGCAGAACAAAATTGGATTGTTGGATTTAAATAACTGTCATACTGAGACTTTATTTTTGTGTTGATGGATTTTTCTCTCGACTGACTCACCTAATTCATCCTTTTTTCTTGAATTAGAGAAAACATTTTTCTGTTGTTAGCTCAGAGCTACAAAAAAAGTCTCAGCATTTTTTTCCGTTTGGAGCCGATAAGGTGAGTTATATAGTTATATTATCATCTTATACTTGTGTTTCTTTCAAAATAATTACTTGCTTTTGTTTCATTTTCTCATGCAGATGAACCTCAATGTGATCTTGTGGGGTGTGCTGCAGAGGTAGGTGCATTCAGTTTCCTGTTGCTGTCAGATAAGCCCTAGGTTTCCTTATCTCTGCTGACGTTGCATAATAAATCTGAAACCCCTCTTGTGGTTTGGGAGCAAGTAAAACAAAAAGCAATGAGAACAACAATGCAGCAAATGAAAAAAACAAAAAACCCTGATTATATCTCAGATAACAGGAAATAAAGCTTTAAATATTAATTTAAACATTATGAAAATGTTGAGGCTTCTGTTTAGAACTTCCTTCACATGTCTGCTTCCTCTCTGGTTCCAACCTATGGAAAAAAAAGGGATTTGCTCTAAAGTCTACTCAGCAAACTATCATACATGAAGTGTAGTGATACCTGAAGAATATGGAACAGGGCTGCCAGACATTCAATTTAGAGGCTTGTGTTTCCTGCCCCCCTCCTGATCTCAAAAATATATGTTACAGCACTTAAATCCCATAATAATCCTGACCACACCAACCTCTGATCTGCAGTCTGACCTGCAGTTAGCTAAATATAACATTGTTCTCTAGCCAAAAAGACATTCTATTATGGGTATTGATGAAATGTATGGCATGATTTACTTTACTGGTCTCATTCTGTATGTCTCTCCAAACGTTGCACGTTGACACTTAACAGCATCGACAATGTTTTGTGTTTGGCATCTCAGTCCGTACGGCAGGTTATATTTGACCGCTGCTGATGGCGGTATCATATCCTCAGATAACAGCTGCTGCTTCACTTAGACTAAGACACCAACCAGAATTAGGAATGAGTGAACAGAGCAGGAGGGCTACAACAGTTTGCGTTTTACAACAGCCATGGAGCTGACCTGTGGAGAAATACTGCATACAATCATAACGTGGAAGCAACATGTAAAAGCATTCTGCTTAATGATACATGATACAAATGTTCTCCTTTCAGGCAAGGGGTGTTATCACAGTCCAGCTCAGCGCCCTGAACATGAATAAAAAGTACTTTTAGGACTTACAGTTAAGAAACACCTCACAGCTTGAGTTCACACACACACACACACACACAAACTAATAACTAATACATTAATCAAATACAAATTTTAAGAACTGTAAACCTGAATTGAGAGTGTACTTTGTTTGTCTCTCCAATAAACCATTTATGATGAAAATAAAGCAAATGAGTCGTGGAAAATGCCCTATTTCCTGTGAGCTTTTACTGTATCTGAGAGATCGGCAATGTCCGAAACCTAATATCCAACTAATACATTCTAATGGTCAACACTGAAATAGATAGATTATCACAGATTCATTGGTGATGGTGTAGACAGTGAGTCAGCCAATTAGATTGAAGAATGGTTGCAAGTCATGTTCCCTGGAGTTTCTTGTTCATGCTTTTTCATCACAGCTGTTGTTGTTGAGTGTTTTAGGTCACATATACATTTAAACTCAGGAGCTGAAGATCATATTCATGAATCATTTATTTTTACAGGTGATTAATGTGATTGTAATATATCATACAGTCTTAGGGGCTTAGAATCTTCAAGGAGATTTTGTGATTGAAGGACTTTTGCCCCGAGCAGCAGCAAGATGAATTGCCCCTGGTCTCCAGACTCTGGTGGCGGTGGTGGCTGATGACTCTGCTGGGAATGATGAGGTTGATAAAATGATGAAGTTGGTGAATCTACAAAGACTGGGTGGTGATGGAGGGGTACACTGATCAGCAGTATGAATGATATAGAGGTACAAATTCATATTAAAAAAAAAAGAAAAAAGACAGCAGCGAGATGATAAGTTAACAATGAAGGTGTGGCACTGTGCTGTTGGGTAGATGTGACCAGCTGATGAGAACAGCTGATATCTTGACAGTCCCAGGCAATGACAGCAGGAATTATGACTGATCATGGGTGAGGTGTGAGTGACAGATTTTGGCCCAAGTGTGCAATGGAAATGTTCCCGATTTAACTTTCCCTAAAGCTACAATACCTTTCATTAAATATGTATATCTTCTCTGTCTAGTCCCACTACAGCCTGCTGACTAGCAGCACTGATCTGTATGAGGTCCACCCTGCAGTGAGGAAAGGAGGAACCTAAATAGGAGGTGAATTTCCTCTGTTGAACATGGAAATTGACACCAGACACGTACCGAGAGGCTCTGACAGCACCTGCTGAGTGAGTGTTTGCATGCTGTGAGCAGTATGAAGAGGATGTTGGTGTCGTTTAGTGTTACAGCTTATACACCTCAATCCATCAGTTATATTTTCTCCCAATTATTTGATTTTCAGTCTTCTGGAAATTGTGGATCCATTGTGGAAATTGTGGCTTACACACAATAGTAGCTTACCCGTTACCCCTAGCTTAACAAAGATGAAGATCAGCCAATTGAACAGCCAACAATGCTGAAGCGTAAACCAAGCAGCAGCCTCCTCATTTTATTCAACCATTGTTAAGTCATTGTGTTCAGCTGCAGGTCCTGAAGTGGCCACTAGATGCTGCTCCCAACTTTAACTTTACCTTTGAGAAAAAGTAATCACTTTTTAGTTCCACAACACATTTCACTCTTTATGTGTCGTGGTGGATATTTTTAAAATTGAATTATTCAACTTAGAAGAACAAACATGTTAATGCTTGCACAGGTCAGAATCAGCAGAAAATATCTGCAAAGTTACAAAAACATGACCCGTTTGGTAAAACCTGCCATGTTGGAGTTTCCAAAAATTCTAAAATTACACTGAGCAACATTTCAGCCAATAGGAGAACATCTGTGCACTAAAACATCTTAATGTTGAGTCTTAACAGTGAAACTGGATATCCAGACTGGCACATGAGTTGGGTGCAGGGCAGCCCCTCTGCAGGCACTGTAGAATAACTTGACAGATGCCATAAAAGATGTAATCCATCCATCCATCCATCCATTCAACATTCAACAAGTGCAGTTGAATGTTGTTGTCAGCAACCGTGTCAAGGAAAAACTGCCTTTTAACAGGCACAACAGGCACAACAGCCACTGGAAACATGTTTGTGCTGAGGATACAGATAGAAGTCTTTCTTTACTTACAGGGACCGGATGGCTCGACAAAACGGCCACAGAGGACCACACTTATGGGTCAGCAGTTCTCCTCCCTCTTTAAGACAAGCCCTTCTTTTCCTTCCAGAGTTGTCAAAATATTTTTCCACAACTTCCTTGGAGCTAACTGAAAGTGCACCTATCCCTGCAGGGCCGCAATTCCATGTTTGCCAGGCTGAGCGCCATAGATGTAGGCCCTGCTTTAAGAAAAACATAAGTAATAATGTTTAATAATGGAAATCTAGACAGAAGCTAACAAAATTACTTGTCCAAATGAACGATTCCCAACCAATTATGATTTAAAGCGAACAAAAACAGATAGTATTGTTTGCGGACCGTCATTTATTTGCCATATAGTAATATACATATTCATATTTCAAAAACCTTAGTGACATGCAGTGAATTCAACCACAGACCATCCCTGTGGGGTGGAGACAACCTACAAACATCCACCAGATGGTGGATGAATCCAAACAGAATAGGCTACTGCTACTAGTGCTACTACTAGTACAACATCAGGAGTATGAATCAAACTCTATGTAAACATATACATATAGTTACTAATGCTTTCACATAGTGAGGAAAGGCCACACGCTTCGCTCGCATTTCCAGAGTCAGACCTGCCGTACTGAACATTCCCTGAGGCTCGAGTTGTAGGCCGGACATCGTGGTAGAAAACTCCTGCCCGTCTCTCTATCAGAACGATGAACCTGACCCCAAGCATCAACCTCCATCGCAACGTTCCAGGCATACCCACATAATCTCTGCTGTCTGCACCTCACCCAGACTCCTACCACGTTTCCCCCTCCGTCTTATAGTCTGACCTGTTAAGTGCTTTTAGCTTAGACACCTTTACTGGTCAGTGGGTCTGAGGTGATCAGTGGTAAAGAGTTCGCAGGTGATCATTTACATTGATACAGGCAGGTTTTACTTCTGTTTGTTTGGGCTTTATGTGGCTTTTTCATATGGATCATCACAACTCCACCACATTCTAGCATTTCTGTCACAGACTTATTTACTGAAATAGCGACAGTATTAATTCAATTCAAACAGCATTTTCCAGTTTGTCCTGATGTTTCATTCAAAGACAAAATATAAATGTATGACATGATATTAGGCGGTGTACAAAATCATTGGCTTGATCTCTAATAAATAGTTGACCTATGGATTAGAAACAGCATTTTAATTCTCACTTTCAAATACATGCATATGGATTCCGCCTAATTATTAAAAGTCATTTGTATTTATTATTATCTATGTTAGCTGGATTATGTTGGTTTGGTTTAAATGACAAAACAAGCAACATTTAAAAGTACTTTATAATACATCCTGCAATTTAGACCAATAAAATATCTTCCATTTCCAATTACCAGGCAGTTTTAACACCCATTCATTTATCCATCCATCTGCCTGCATGTCAGTAGGACACCAGCAACTGCATCTTTTCAATTAGTTTCTGCTCTGGATCCGCACAGTCCCAAAAAGACATATCAAAACAAAAAGTCTTATTCAAACCAGGGGTGTAGGAGTTACTAAGTACTGCCACCTGTCTTATGAATAGGTACTACTTACTGTATTTGTCAGAAAGCTGCTGAATAAGGGGTTCGATTTCTGTGTTCACCTCCATAATAATCTGTCAATTAGTGTTAACATCAACATTAATTATCACTGCAGAGCCAGGTATGGTACATTTCAATATGTTCGATGACTTATGAACATGACTTACAACTCAAACACAATGCATACTGCTGGCTTCTGGTTCCAATATCAGATCAGACTTAATTCAATGATATTAAAAATCTGCTTGATCAAAAGCAAAGAAGATGTCCGTCGGTATCAGTGCTCCATATACAGAATGGCCTATCCCTGCATTACACTGTTGAATTACAATCCTTCATGGCTGAATGCAGCCATGCAGCTGGTAGAGGTGGTGCTATTTTTAATTAGTATAAACTAGGGCTGAGCTGGGTACTTGGCTAGAATGAGTATGCATTATGGCTAATGTACTTTTACTGAGCATGAGTGTCAACTGACAAAAATAGGTGAATATCTGTGGCACACATGCACAAACTTTACTGCAAACCACCACTGAATTTATCAGAAGTAAAAATAAAACAAAGTGAGAAAATATTTTATTTCATTTTCATTTAATTATATTTATTGGAGGAATTAAAATTTGGCCTAATGATGCCACTCGATGAAAAGTTAGAAGGTCACCAGTGTCATTAGGATTAATCCTCTGGGGAACACGAATGTCTTCACAAGATTTTATGGTAATCCATTCAGTGACTGTTGAAATATTTCAGTCTGGAGGAATGTAGAGAAACAACATCTGAAAACTAACAGGCACTCCACCAGCATGGCTAAAAATGATAGCACTGGTTGCAGTGATTACAATGTTTTCCTACAAAACACTTGTTTCATTTTGAAGACACTGATGAGTGACATCATCCAGAGGTAAAAAGCCGAGAGAAATAATATAAAAACTACAAATCTTTTAATAGACCGAGTCTTAAGATGTTTTGTTGAACCACCTGCAGTTTTCCATATCAGGACGTTCACATTTTGAATGACAATCTGAAGCAATTATGACAGAACGTTTTTATGACCAAGTCACGATATAACATTACCCACATGGAAAATCCGCCTTCCTTCCTATACCTACCAGCGTGCCCACATATTTTTATACCCCAAGTGTTAATATGAGAGGCCCCTCTGTGACCAGAGAAAGGTCTGGAAGGATTTCTGAGGACAGATCCACAACTCAGATCTCCAATCCAAGATGAAACGCTAACCAGGCCAGCCGGTGATATTTATAGACAACAGAAATGTGAGCTTGCTAAGCACCTTATTTTGAGCAATAATTAAAAGTGATATCAAGGTTTCACTGGTGGTTTCTCCGTTTTGAACTTGTTTCTGAACTCGCAGGAGTCTGGATGAACGTTGTAGGTCACACAGATTAAGGTCTTCAGCTCCTGGATTTTTGCTTTTTGCTTTTTGCAAAACGTCAGTTCTTATGGAGCATCATCCAGTTTCAGGTAGCTTTGGCTAAAATTAAATGTGTATTTCATGTATGAAATTGGGCACATATAGGTGTCATAACATGTCTTTTTTGCTTATTAATTTGTTGTTTTCTAAGGTCTTAATATCCGTTAAAAACCATACAAATATCTTAATCATCTTTTCGTCTATCCAGGCTGTTTAATGTACCTAAAAATAAGCGGTAACAGTAGACATTTAGGACTTTAATTCACTCTACTGATGATCAAACTGCATTTTTAAGAGTAAGCCTACCTAGTCTATATGCACATAAGACTCTTGATAAGAAAGGATTTGTGTCCCTTCCTTTCATGTTAATATCAAATATCTGTGTTGTTCAACAACAAGCTCTGTGTTAGCTTGACAGCCACCCTTTAGCCTCGTCCTGTGATCACAGGTGTCAGGCAGCTGTGGAGAAGAAGGCTCTGCAGGATATTTCCTCCAGGAAAGCCTTCTGAGCTGAATCTCCACAGCTGCAAGCTGTAACTGGAAGCAACGGCAGGGAGTCAGCTTTAAGGACAAGTCCTTAGTGAGACACTTATGTCTGATTTGTGAGGAGAAGTTCATGTTTCCAGTGAGGACTCATATATTGACCCTTGTTTTGATGAACTACACATTTTATTATTGAGAGCAGCGACTTTAATAGCTTAAGGATCATGAAATGTGATGCAAATTGCTGGTGTATATAGCTGCATGTGATTTGGGCTTTGGATTGGACCTGAAAGGATTTGTGGGTTGTCTCCGTTAATCCTGTCCAAGTTTGAAAATTTTCACCAAAACAGGTTTTGATCCAGATCTATATTTGTCTGTTTTCATGCAGAGGGAAGCAGTCAAGTCCCCATTTTCTGCTATGTTTTAAAAAAACATGGCTGTGAATGTGATTCCTAAAACCTGTCTGACCATTTGAAGTGGGGCAATGACAGCGAATCAGCACATTTTCCCTTATCTTCCCTCTTAACTTGTGATGCTCGAAAGAAAAACCCTTTATTTTCCGTGTGTTAATCAGCTGCTTATCATAAACTCGGGCGTTTTCAGCATCTGCAGGTTTTCCTGACAGGACAAGCCAAAACCAACCCCCAAAACACAGAAATAACTTTCCTGTCCCTCTACTTTAATCCCTCCCATCTTCATCTGGTTGAACGTTTGGGTTCTGATGGTTTTAAAGTCCTTTTCCTCCCTTTAATAGCATCTTGGTGGCACTGAGTGGAGTCCTAAAATGATATCAAGCTCCTCCTCTGCCATGCCTGATTTACAGGATGATGTTGGCAGGGGAAGATGATATTTCAGGAGCTTGCCAGCCGATTGGACTAAGGATCCTGCATTTCCATAAACAGGAGCTCCATATCCATATCCGATCCCTCATATATATATATATACACCCTAGGGATGATTTCTTCCCACTGCCTCTGGTCAGTGCTGCAGTCCTCCTCGGCTCTCCATCTCGTCATAGGTGAGACCAGTTTCCCTTGTGTCCTCCTCCCCTTCCTCTCCCTCTCCCTCTTCCTCACTTCATGCATGACTGGAGCTGGTAAATGGATATAAAGCAGCATAGCGGAGCCTATTAAGACTCTTTTTGAGGAGACCTGTTGGGCAAAGTGATAAGGTGATAAAGGTCCTGACCTCTGGTTTGTTAAAAAGTGAGGGGAAATGTAATCCTGGGTGAAGGAGAAGGTTGATCTGAGATTGTGTGTTTAAGCAGCGCAGCACAGAGATCTGAATGAGCTGGGATGTAAGATTGTGTGTTTAAGCAGCGCAGCACAGAGATCTGAATGAGTTGGGATGTAAGATGATTTACTTCTGACTTTTCTTTTAAGATTTCTTTTACGTTTATCATCATATGTTTTATTTTTGTAAGAAAATCGCTGTTTTGGAAGGTTTTTTATTGATTTCTTTTAAGTTTTTGTTTGCAAGATTGCTGATGGAACTCTCATACTCATGTGTAAAATTTCGAGATTTGATGGCTCAGTTCTGATTTTTGGTTGCTTGAAATCCTTTGGATTTGAGAGAACATAGTAAGTTTTTTAAAATGGTGTATGTTGCAAAAATGCTAATCTTGTCAGGCCATTTGGTGTCAAATTTAGCCATCAAATTTGCCAAAAAGGGCCAAAATCAGACTATAGATATATCTATTTTATCCCTTTTTTAAATCCCTATTTTATCTTTTTTTATGCTGTAAAATAAGAGAAGGTAAAGCTGATTGATTAAAATATTATCAAGGAAATAAAAATGGAAAATTTTTAGTATGTGGTGGAGACAGTTAAAATAATATTTCTTCGATTATAGTTTGAATTTAATTTAATCACTTGTTGAGAGTCTTAAAGTCTGGCTGTGTGGTGAGATCTTTTCAGCTTGTTTCTGTCACATCTCAAGACTCTGAGTTAAGAAGTTAGAAACTATAAGCTTGAATTATTTATAGCAAAAAAAATAACTTATGAAATCTGAGTCTTGGACGGAGTGACTCGTTTGGACAGATTTGTTTGTGCAGTGTGTGACGGTTTCTCTATTGACAGCTGAGTGTTTGCAGCTAACATGCTGCCGCAGCACATTCTGCTGGAGGATTTCTTCGCCACGAAAGGAATTGAAGTGTTAACTCCCAGAGGATACTCAGTTTTAACACCTGTAAAGGAGCTTACAGGCATCAGCGGCAACATTTGACCCAAACTCCAAACTTAGTAACCACTCGACTGCTCATCAACTGTTTGATAGATCACATTTCATACAAGGATGGGTTCTGATATTTAAGCAGAGACCCGATGACAGCATCGTTTAATCTCCCTCCACTCAATGAGCTTTTCTTCTCTTCTGTTTTTCTCTTCAAACAGGTTGTGAAGAAAAAAAACCGCCAACATGTCTGAGTAAGTGTTGTTTCTTGATTATTAATTATTGATATTTAGTGATTGAAAAAGAACTCAAATCCTTTACTGCAATGACAATATTTCAGAGAAAAGTAAGTTAGAGTTTAGTTTTTGGTTGAAAATGTCTCCAGGTTTTGCAATTATTAGGCTTTATGTCAGGAGAGGGAAAGAAAGAAAGAAAGAAAGAAAGAAAAAACTAAGTAAGGAGGGAAGAAGAGAGGAAGGAAGTAGAGAAACACACAAGGAATGAAAGCATAAAGCAAAAACAGATGACAAAAGAGAGACAGAGGGAAACAAAGGCTGACAGAAAGAGGAAATACCTGTTATTTCATTTTTTTATTGTTTATGTTAACATTCATTTACTAAATTCACGAGACAAAAATTGACATCGATGATGTTGTTCGTGATCCTCACAGCAAGAAGATGTCTTCAAGCCGCAGGCATCATCTAAAGGTAAGACCGATGTTTAGCAACTGATACTGATGATAATCCTTAAGAATCAAAGCTGCTCATTAGCTCACATGTTAATCATGTGTGGATACGTTGTGAAAAAGTAAACCGTTGACATGTGGTGAAAAAGTCAACTAGACCATCCAAGTCATTCTTGTAAACTTAAATTGGAGTAACACTGCTGTGAGCGACACATTTCTGTCTTAAAGGGCCAGTCACTCTGTAACTAAATACACTGAAGGGGAAAAAAATACAAATGTATTAAAAAATCATTGATCATTGACTATTGATAATAAATAGCCAACTGATTAGTAATCTAAAACAGCAGCTTCATTTGTGTGTCTTTTATCAAAGGGTGTGTTTACGTGTTTGGGTGTTTTTGGGTGCTGTGTTTGTGTTTGACATTATTAAAGGCCTACTTATGTGACAAATAATACAAAATATAATTTGTTTGTTTGTGGAGTATTACTCCAGTTAAAGTGAGTTTTATTGTTTTAAAGTAACAGTTCTTATTATTGGTTATCATTCTGCTGTAAATGATGCCTCTGTAGTGTAGTGTACCGTTGTTGTTGTTGTTGTCTATCTGATAGTGAAGTGATTTGTGTTTTTGGCGAAGGGTCTTCTATTTTTAATTATCTGTCTCTCAGACTTGTGTTGTTTGGAATTAACACTTTATTTGGAGGGTTGTGCATAAGACGGACATGACACTGTCATAACCATGACATAATATTAACATGATAGAATCATGACATCATCCCAAACAGCAAAATATTCCATAGCAGGCCTGATTATCCAACTTAAAGAAATTATTCATATATGTTAACATTACATTAGCTGACTCTGTCGGGACAAGACCGTTGGCCCACCATCACCAAACTGGTCTCCATCTGTCTTAGAGGCTGCTAACCCAGTTCAATGTAATGAGCTAAGTAGTGGGATTGAACCAATGCTTGTCTACCTCCCTACTTAGAAGCGCTAACCTAGCCCTGACCCTAGCTGTAACTATTTAATGCATTTTGCTGAATGAGGAAACAATGGGCGGTACTTGCGCCTTGTCAGGTTGGCTTAACAAACACATCTTAAACTATGTGGACCTTGCATTTGAATTAAAGGAACTTGCTAATGACACTGATACAAACTAACAAATAACAATAGTTCCAAACATTCATGAAGATTCCTTCGTGTTCATGTCATGCCATGGTTACAATGGTGTCATGCCAGTCTTATGCACACCTCCTTAGAATATAGTATTGTTGGAGATTTTTGAACAATTTGACCTCAGACTGAGCTGACATGTTGGTTTCAGTTGTTTTCCTGATAAATAGTTTTGAATAGCTTCCTCATCACAGCTCAGACACTTCAGAGCTCTGAGATGCCACCTGCTGGTGAGAGTGTTTCCTAATATTTTGCAGCACTGACACTGACAGCCATGATAATGCCTTCATCTTTCAGTTTAAAAAGCTGAGAGGAAGCTGCTGCTGCAGAAATACTGTTTGGAACTGAACGTTTCATTTGTTGATTATTTTAATACAGCTGTCAGTAAGAAATATGTGGAATTAGTCATTTCTTTCTCTCCATTATTCAAACAAGTTGTTCTCTTCGTAAATCTTGGCCAAAATGGCAGCCTGTAGTGGCCAAAAAAGGAACACTTATAAAGGCATTGGACCACATGTAAAGGTGGGAAAAAAGGAGAAAATAAATAAAAAATACCAAAGATTTTATAATTTTTCTTGTCTCACTAGTTAAGTTTTTACTGTTGCATCAGCCTTTAATCCAGCAGTTTATTTGGTTGATCAACAGCTTGTAAAGGAGTAATAATATACTGACTCAGTATAGTTTGAATCAGGTATTACTATTATTGCTGCAGCAGTGATAAGTCCAGTCTGACTGACAGCAGACCAGTGAGGCATAAATAAGGTTCAACCACAATCTGGAAGCTTTAAACTGCAATTTTCCAGATGATGTTTGAATTGAATTATTTCCAGTCATCATGTTTTATCCACTGAGTTGTAACCGCTGCTGGTTCAGGGTTATATTGATGTTCCTTGTGATGTCGTTCAGTAACAAGTTGACTTAAATTAAATGGAGAAAAATATGATTAGATTTATGATTCAAAATATCCATTTTTAGAAACCATTAACTCGGGTGTTAAAGTTTTTTTTTTTTTTTATTGATCTTCATGTCTCACTTGATCTCTCCTGCAGAGTGTGATGCTGCAGATTGCTGCAAACTGGATTCAGCAGGAGAAAAAGGACATTGCAGCTGCCAAACAGGCTTATATGGTTGAGCATTGTTCAGCTCCCAGTGTCAGTGGAGACCATGCTGCCCTCATGGTGAGAGATGCTACACCTTCAATTCAGAGTTATTTAGAGTTATTTGAAAAGCTTCATCATCTCTGTAGGTTCTGCAGGTATTTGGTCATAGAAGTGCGTAGACAAATTTGGACCTGATGACAGGTCTTGATGAAAAGGTATTACAATTCATCCTGATGGGAACATGAGTGTCTGAACCAGATTTCATGGCAATCCAAGCAATAGTAGTTGGCACTAGAGGTAAAGTCAGGGGAATCACTAAAGCCAATAGGATTCAACCTCTGGAAAACATGAATATCTGTACTGAATTTCATGGCAATCCATCCAATAGCTGAGAGTCTGGAGCAAAGTGTTGGACCAACATACTGACATTATCATCCCTGAAGCCGTGATGCTATAGAATGCCTGACAATAGGTGCTGTCTAACTGTAGATGATGTTATCGGCGGCCTGCTTTCTGGAATATTAGCAGCTGCTTGAAGTCTAATATTCATTTGTGATGGGTTGTATCTTTAATAAACTATATCCGTCTGTGTGTTTAGGACATCTGTAAAAAGCTGCACGCCCTCATCGACCAAGTGGATGAAGAGAGGTACGACATGGAGGCCAAAGTGGGCAAGGCTGATAAAGAGGTACACTTTAAATTTAACAAATTTAAAGGATACACTCACCAATTTAGAGAATTGGTGAGTGTATCCTATTCCATTAGCCTAATAGTCTTCTGATGACATTGTTTCTCTGTGTTTCACTCAGGTAACCAAGAACCCCTCACTTTTATAGGCCTTTTCCCTGTGGTCCATGTTCATATCATGCATGTGCACAGATGATGCATTTCCCGTTTTTGCTTCGGTTGCGTTTGAGTGAAGCTTCCTTTTACTGCTGCGTTTATTTCCTATCAATCAATGACATTATTTTTGGGATAGGAAGTGACTTAATCTGAGCTTCCCACATGTTGAGATTTCTTCTGGATAGCATTTTTATTCTCACAGGAATCGTCTATGGGTTTCCTTTTTTTTTTTGCTGAGTATCTTCATCATGTCAATTTTAAGAGTTTTTTCCAAGGTGACACCGTTTGTTGGTCTGAAAATCGTGGATATAAATGCATCATGTAGCAACTTAAACAGAAGAGATTAGTATTCCATTTTTCCTTTCTGACAATGAATCCCATGGCTCCATCTCAACAGTATCATACTGTATCATTGTTTCTGCATCCTTTAAACTAACCTACTGCCACCCTGTTGGCTCGATTTCACACCTCCTTGACTGCCCTTAGATCGATGACCTGAAAATCAAGGTGGTCGACCTGGCCGGAGTGAAGAAGCCCGCTCTGAAGAGAGTGCGTATGTCTGCTGACGCCATGCTGAAAGCTCTGCTGGGCTCCAAACATACAGTCAACATGGAACTGAGGGCCAACCTGAAGCAGGTCAAGAAGGAGGTCAAAGAGGAGGTGAGTCTTTGAATGAGGGCTGGATCAGGAGAAGATAACTGTGCTGTTGACATGTGTTGACTGTGAACCGTTTGTGTCTTGCAGCCTGCGGAGGCGGTCGGCGACTGGCGTAAGAACATTGAGGACAAAGCTGACAGGAAGAAGATGTTCGAGACTTCCTAAAGAATTTAACTCCCCTCACGTTGTTGCTCTGGGCCGTTAGCACTTTTTAAGGAATTTATGGAATTTTTCATTGCAGTGAAATACCTTTTGTTTCATTAAATCTGCCAGTTTCAGTTTGGTCTGTTATTTTACATTTGTTAAAGTGTTTTAGATTAGAAATTACTCCTTAATTTCAAGGTTTCATCTAACATCCACTTTTTATTCTGTTGTGTGACTTTTGTGAATTTTGTGCAAAGGTTCACTTTTGACAACTTCCTGCTTTTAGTGTTTTTTGTAATAAATGTGTTTCCTTTCCTACATCTGCTGTCATGAGATATTCTGTCTTTGACTCAGTGACATAAAACACTGCAGACGAAGCGCTCGACACGCCTTGAACAAATTAAAAATGATCTAAGAAACAACAGCTCTCAAAATTGAAATTTAATTGATTTTCTGTTTGATTTGGTCAAATGTTAAAAACAAACTCGCCCCTTGTGTTTAAGTTTATCAGAATAATCTCACTGACCTTAAAGATGCTCACTGTATATTAATAATTACTGTAAAAAATGGATGTTTTTTGTAATTTAGACAAAATTCTATACAATTAGCAATCAAAAACTCTTGAAAACTCAAAAGAAACTAAGTTAACCTCTAAAACTAAGTTTCAGACATTCAGAGTCTTGGATAAGCATCATATTGCAGCAGCAGATTAGAACCTTTGACAGAGATAAGAAGAGTTCTGTTTGAAGGTGGTTTCATGCTTTAATAAGGTCGTGTTGTGCTCTCTGTCGTGCTGATTATGTCAGTGAAGGACAAGATATCCATGCTTCAGCTTGTCTCCATTTTTATCATATAATTCAGGGAGTTCAGGGAGTCGTGAAAAGTGAACAATATTGACCAGGCTTTGTGAAATTCCGGCTGAATAGATTCAGGAAAATCCTTTTATTATTTTCTGTTGGGTTCAGTTGATAAAAAGACCCAAAACACAACGATGAAATGTCTCAAAGTCCACTTACTAGCATCCCCAGAGCTTTTGACCGTTTCCCACCTTCTTCAGGCCCCCTAAATGAACACTTGTCATCACATCATCAAAGTTTTGTACATGGGACATGTGATCCCATCTGATTGTACCCTCTTGCTGAGGAGAGCCATGAGATTTGTCAAAAAACTTTAGAAAAAGAAAGTAAGTGAACTTTGAGTTTAGAATATGCCCGACAGATATGTGTTCCTATGGCGATGCATCAAATCAATAGAAATCTTATGGAAGTTTTTCAATATTCAATTTTCAGTTTGATGTTAAATGTAAAATATATCCGGAGAATACACTTATTTATACATTACTATCATTATGTAATGTCTAAACATTTATTTTTTATAAAAAAATGTTCATTTTTTATTCAACTTAAAGCACATAATAGTTTTAATATGAAAATACTGTAGTTAGACTTTAATACTTTTGGTGTATTTCCACAAGTTAGTCAACCCTGTCTGAGGTAATCACTAATTCAGACCTCCATGGGAATATTAAGATGACCTGTTTGGTAACACTAAGTCCCTTCAGTTAGCATTCTACATTTATAACACACTAGAATGGATTTTCAAATTAAAACTTTTATTAATTCACAGTATTTGTCAACAACTACAACTTTTCCTCTGAAAACATATTTTGTATTATTTACACAGTATCCTTCAACTACGGGTGTCCACATGAGGAGTTATAGCTGTCGACAAATACATTAAGTAAGACTTATGTCTGCTTACAACTGCATTAAAGCATGTTAGAAACCTTTAATTAGATGTTTTCATTCTGCTTTTAATTTCCAAATAGGACTTAATGTGAAGTGTTGTTACCTGCATTGGCCACTGGGTGTCAGTAGAGGACTTCCTGTTCAACACCTACTGTCCTCTCATTGTTCAGTGTTATCAGTATACAGTCCCCTTTAAACATCTCAGTATGCATATGTTAAAAAAACAAACAAACCTGATTGTTTTTCCTGATCAACGTCACTGATTAGAGATGGAACTGTTCAGTCAAATAGAAGGTGAGCAATTTTGTAATTGTATGTTTTTTTGAGTCACTAACAGTTTTATGTGCAGAAATGTCTTGGGTTGTTTGTTGGATGTTTGGGGCTGAAAGGTTAAGGTGTTGATCTTTGTGTTTACTGTTGTTTTTTATTTTTATTTTTTCAGTACCTGATCTGTGTTCAGTTTCTGTCTGAATCCAACACAAACTCTGAAGCAACAACACATCAACATACAAGGTATGTCTTTAAAGGTCTCTTATAACAGGAATTCCAGTTTTCATCTCTCTGTAACTATTAGTGCATATGTTATAGTAATAGTGGTGTACTGGTAGTGTATGTTTATGGTTGCGAGAGGTAAAATGCATGTTATTGTGGTTAATTAAAGACTTGTCGCATTTACAAAACTATATATTCTAAACCTAATGTCACATTCATGTCTTAAGTACCCTAACTACCTGCTTATGACCTGTAATGAATGCATTATTTATTGCTGGATACGATGATGCCTCTCAGCCTTGCTTACAGTTTTGCTTGGTGATTTTGCAGTGAAAAATTCTCCTGCAGCCCAAAAAAGCATTTTTCCCATTAAACATCATTATAAAAGAGACGTCTATAAAAGTGTTGACAGGACACCTTGAACTACAATCAATTATGACTCTTTTCATTTGGAATTTTTGATCCATGGAGGTTATATATCTGCTCTAAATCTCTCACTAATTCACAATGTAAACTTATTAGGCAGAGTATGAACTCGCAGGCTAGGCCAGCGGGAGAAAAAAAACAACTACTGCTCATATTCAGTGGGCCAACATACCCAGGAAGTAAACCTAGAAGCTATAGGAAATGTTTAGATGTACCTTAAGTGCTGGGCGGCAAGGCATCTAAATAGATGCTACAGTTGCAGAAACTCAGATTATTCAGATTAATATTATAGTGTTGGAAACAGACAATGATGCCACACATCATGACCATTATTCAGAATAATTAAACGCTAATTTGATCAGCACAGTGCAAAATTTGTAGCACTAATTCTTTTAACACTCACCAGCTCTGTAAGACATGATAAAATCATAAACATGGAAATATTGGCCAAATTCCAAACGATGTGAAGTTCAAATGTGTCCGTCCTTTAAGATATGAAAGAAAAATTGAACCTGTCTCTCTGTAGCTGAAGGAGTTTCCAGCACTGCCCACATTATTTCTAGACTTAATCAACATAGACTCTAATTTACATATCTCTTAGCTTCTTCTCACTATTGTTAAGTTTTGTATAAAGTTGTTTTTTTTGACAGAGACAAACAGCAACACATTAATAAGTACCAGTGTAAAGATGTAGGTACATCTCATCTCATCTCAAACACAAAGAAAACCACATTTTATAATGTTATACAATTGAACTGAAAGAGGGGCTGTTTCACTTCCCTTTAAAGGAAGGATATTGTAAAATGGGAAACTCTCGCTGTAAATGTTGTGTGGTCGAAACATATTTTTCAGGTTGAGATGACAATTTTCCTTCTAATTTTCTTAATGCATCACCAACACTGAAGTATGGATGTGATGAAAGGGTGAGGGGCTAATCCTCTTGGAATTTTGTATATTTATCAAGAATTTAATACGATTTTCCCAACAAAGGAGACTGCAGGCTTTATAGGACGAACATCTCTATGATCGTGACTATTTGGTTTATTATCCAGGACCTTCACTTCCTCATTAAGTTGAATTCTTACATTTTCCTTGATTGTTTTCCAGATCCCTTCATGTCCTGTCCCACTGAGGCCTGCTGACCACCTCGGACAGACCAGTAATGGAAGATTTACGAGGTGAGCAGTCAAAGGATGAAGGTATTTCAGGAGCTCATTGGCCTGATTGGTCTGAAGAGTTCCTCATGGCCATAAAGAGAAACCCCCAAAACCCCATCCAAGCCCATATATACCCCCACAGATTTCACTTTTTAGACTGTGTGACCCCCTCACTGTCCTTCTGACAGTCTGTGCTGTCCTCCTCATCATCACTCTGTAGGTGAGAAACTCTTTTACTGATTGGATTTAGAGCTTTAGGTGAAGACAATGTTCAGTGTGAATACACAATGAATCTTTTATCACCGCATGGTTTGGAGGACATTGTATTTTCTGTTTAAATAATAATCGTAGTTTTAAAAACTCTGTGACTCTAATGGAAATCAAGCGATCATATCAGTGGATATCTTCAGTTTACAAAAACTGTGGAAAGAAGAATTTTGTACACTTAGGTCCAATTAAAGCATTTAAAATTAGTAAAAGTCTTGCATACCTTGGGATCTAAGTGTGTTTAGCATATTTATTATAATTTAATGGTTTTTCTTGCACCTTTTTTAAACCAGGTGCTCACTAATCTTTCCATCAAATATTTAATACTAGTCTATATCTCGAGTCAGATCATGTCTTTGGCATCCTGGACAGGTTTTGGATGTTTAACAGGATCAAAAACTTTTCCATTTGCATAAACCTCTTTGGTTCCTTTCTTGTTCATCCTTTGTCTCTCATTTTATTACTGTTGTATCCAATTACCTTAGAGTGACAAATAACCCAAATATCAGATTACTGCTGACAGCCGATTGCATCAGTAGTTACTGAATGCTGCAGACACCATCAGGATCTTTCAGAATAAACCTGAGATTACAGTTTGAGGACTGACAGGTAAAAGAATAAAGAGATTCTCGTTCCACATAAATAGATTTAATGAGCTGACAAAACAACAATAATAATAACAACATCCCTAAGTCTGAAAAGCCTTTTATTATTTAGTTCATTAAATGTTTAGTAGATAAGATCCGGCTGCCTTAATTCTGATGTTGTCCAGATGTGAGTCAGCTGTGATAAAATAAACAGTTAATGGAGTCTTATGGTTTTAGATGCTAAAATATTATTTCTTGTAACTATCAGATGAGTGAATTATACACTTGTACTGCCTCACCTCTCCTGTCAGATGAGCTGATGCACCCATACATGTCATTGTTGACCTTTGACCCTGAGCTAGGATTAGCACTGACCTGATTTGCTCAGGTCCTCTGTCAATAATATGGATCCTGAAGTTTCTATTTTTAAAATGGAAAAATAACCAAATACAAACGAGTCCACTGGAACTTGCAAAACGGCCCCCAGAGGCCCTCGGACCACAGTTTGACAAACACTGAGACTAACACTGACTGACATAAGTTTTACTTAAGGAGGTTTAGGAGTTCATTTTTGTCTCATTTGTTACATTTGGTTTGTTTGACAGATGACAGAATATTATATTATGACATCTATCATAATAATATTCCCCAACATTGTTTTTTTTTTTATAATTAATAACAGAGCCTGAAACTACAAAGAAGCCAAGATGTCTGAGTAAGTTTTGATTTATTCTGTTCATTATGTTAATTAATATGTAAAACTCAAATATATTTTTGGTTAATTAAACAAAAAAGGGGGAAAAAACTGCTTTAACAATTTGAACATTTGACCGATTCATTTTTTAACATTTAACATTTATTGGATAATATCTGAGAAAATCTTTGGATGCTGTTATTAGTATCACATTTTCATTAAAGGGGAAAGAGGATGACATCGAGCCGCAGGCATCATCTGAAGGTAACATTTAACAGTATTTCTTTATTTTCCACAAATGAAATAAAATAACAAAAAACCGCCAGTATTTGCTAACATGTCATATATATATACATATATATTATATATCAGGGCTGTTTGCCCGACAGCTTGTTGTGGAGTTCTTCTGTCACCAACTTGCCAAAATAACAATAATTGTTGATTTAAGAGAAATAAAAATGACTCTGTTTTACTGTAATAAGTCTGTAATGAGTCTCTGTGATTTTGTCCTGCAGAGTTTGATGCTGCAGATCGCTGCTAACTGGCTGGAGCAGGAAGCGAATGAAATTGCAGCCGCCAAAGAGGCTTACATGGCAGAGCATTGCCCTGCACCTGACATTAGCGGAGACCCAACAGCTCTGATGGTACAAACACAGGAATCAACCTTTACTCTGAGTTGTGAGGACAAGAGGAAAAGAGGTTGTTAAGAGCTGATTTTGTGAGAAATAATGTTTATTTTCGCATCAACAGGAAATCTGCAAAAAGCTGCACCAGGCCCTGGACAAAATCGATGAGGACAGATACGACGCCGAGGCCAAAGTGACAAAGACAGACAAAGAGGTAAAAATGTATCTTAGCTATAGATAAATACGTCATTGTGAATAGTGTTTGGGTTTAAGTCCTGTCTAGGATTTGATCCTCATACCCTGTTCAAGAGTAACTAAAACTAGATGTGTGAAACCCTTTAACTCGTAGTGTGAAACCTTATTTTTCTACCTTCATTTGATTTTTTTTTTTTGCGTAAATAGTTATTTTCTAGAGGAAAAGAAATGTAGGCTGAACATCTATGAAAACAAATCAAATAAACACATTTTTTTTAAAAAGGTAAAAACATAGAAACTTTACAGTGTATTGTTGTGGCACTGAAGTTTCGATGGACAATTTCACACATGTGAGTCAATCAATAATCAGCTTGGCACGATGGATTCAGCTTTTTAAATGTAGGAAAAGTCACACTTGGCACAGATGCAATAAATGTTATAAGAATATGACAGAGTTTCATCTACGAATGGGGAAAAATAACTTCATGCCAAAAGGTCAGACAAAAGCTATATTGAGGAATGTACAACACTTTCCAAATGACAAATTTACAACAAATTCCATGGGAATCAAACTGCATTTAGTACGTTTAATGAGGTGAAACATATCTGTGTCAGTATAATGACATCACACTACTTTCTCTAATGGAGCTAAGAGAAGACGTTCATTATTCACACAAACACAAAAAGATGTTTCTCAGGAAAGCTTAAGCATACTTGGACAAGGTTCACTACAACCTGATCTGGAGCTTTTGATGGTATCACACATGCTTCTCCTGCAGATTGTGTTCTTTTTGTGGATTTGCAGGTGTTTAAATTTACATTTTTATGGATACTTCAAGGACTTCTAATCCACACATGTTCAGGAGCGGAGATCCATTCTTGAACTTGGAAGAATCTCAATATAGTGATGAAAATCACAAAGGAAAGCTCAAGATATTGTTGTTTCTAAGGTCAAGAATCGACTCTTCATTTTAAACAGGCTGTTTTAAGCATTTGAACAGTGGCTGATGCTCCTGGTTTTAGCGTTCAAGATTAAAAAATAAATAAATCACACCTTAGGAGGAAGACCTGCCCCAAAAACAGGAAACTGAACTTTTCGTCTTTTTCGTCAACTCTTGGCTAATGTTATTGGTGATTGTATGACTCTGTCCGTCAGCTGTGTTTGAGCCTTGAGCCTCTCTCTGTGTTTTTAGATCGAAGAGCTGAAGCTGAAGGTGGTGGAGCTGGCCGGAGTGAAGAAGCCCGCCCTGAAGAAAGTGCGTATGTCTGCTGACGCCATGCTTCAGGCTCTGCTGGGAGGAAAACACAAGGTCACCATGGACCTGAGAGCCAACCTGAAGCAGGTCAAGAAGGAGGTCAAAGAGGAGGTGAGATACTCTCCAGTTTACTGTAGACATTTCCTCTCTTGCTGGTCACGTGAGTTCAATCATCACTGGGTTGAATTTGTCCTTCAGGCTGCCGAGGGGGTCGGCGACTGGCGCAAGAACATTGAGGACAAAGCTGACAGGAAGAAGATGTTCGAGACTTCCTAAAGACTTTCACTTCCTCTCTTTCCACTGTCACACCTTTTTCCTGGAATTGAAAAAAAACTCGTGCCATTAAATTTGTTTTTTGGAATAAGGCAACGTTGTCATGCTGGTTATTCCAGACGATGTTTGGAACTTTAGATGCAAAAGAGCTGTTTTTTTTTTTTTTTAGTTGATTGATTTCTATTTCTGCTATAGGTTGGTTTTACATTCATTTGATTGATCTAATATTCACTTTATATTCCCTTACTGAAACCAGGTAGATGTTGGTGTTGATCTGAACCCAATAGAGAGTAATTTCAAATAGCTGCTCCAGCCTTGAGAATCACTTTAACGTAAAGTGACAGCAGCAAATTGGAAATCTCTTGCTAATGTAATTTTACCTTCTAGTTAACTGAGTGGTATGCTCCCAGTAAACCACCAGATGCCAGCAGAAAGCCTGCCCCGTCCTGTTTTCTCTGCTGGATGTTTGCTTCCTGCACATCATCTCTCCTTAATTTGAATTAAAAAAAAAAATAAAAAAAAGGCTTCTTGCCAAATATGTTCATCAAATCACTTCTTCTTCTTCACCATCACAAACAAACCTGGAGCGACATGAAGCTCTACAAATGGTGAGTAGCTTTATTGTTGCTTTTCTCACTTCACACTTTGATCTTATTGTTGCATGAGCTCAACTCAACTTTATTTACACGCCACTTTACAGACAACACAGTTGATCCAAAGTGCTTTTCAGCACATACAGAATAAAAGAAAACAGAAAACAAAAGAAAAGAAAGAAGGACATTAGAAAAATAAAGTAGAATCATAATAAAATTAAGTTTTAAGACGTTAAACAACTTTTTTAATTTTAGCTTATTTTCCAGCAACGCTTATGGATAGTCTAATTCAAACTAAGCACACATGGACACACCTTCTGCTGTGGTCTGCAGGACCTTTCTCTATGAGTTATTTCTCACTTGTTATTCATCTTCTGTCTATTTGCATGGCTTTCTTAAGTTGCAGTGCTTTGAGCTCTTGGGGCCACCATACAGTTGACTCAAAAGATGATTAGGTTTCTTAAACAAATTCCCAAATGCTGAAACTTTATCTGAGAGTTTGTACCCTTGGGTTTCCAAAGTTAATTTTACACTAAAATAAATCTAAATTCACGTTTCATCTGTAAACTTAAATAAATATCAGATGAGTTTTGCTTCAACCTTTTAAAACCCCCTTTTAAACCCTGACATTTAGATGCTGGTCTTCTGAAGCAGCTTTTCAAGCCAGTGATCATTCAATATATGTTATTTGCCCTGGTTTACATCATTAATTTGATTTCAAACGAGGCCCCTGCATGATATTTAAACAATGTTAATGTGTACATTTAAACAGTTATCGCTTGTTCCTCCTGTTCACTGTAGATGCAGACGTTCCCTGCCTGTTTAACATAGAACTGATGTGGCCCAAATACACTTTATTTTAAATGAACATTCAGTGGAATCAGAAGACTCAAGTAGATAGAATTCAAAGTTATACCAAGAGGACATTTCATAATAAAAATTTGATTTGTCTTAATTGAGGCTTCACATTTAGAGTTGAACAATAGTTTAAATGACTCCTTGTGGGCGTGACTAACAGCGTCACACACTGTTCCTATAGCGCTGGCCTGCTGCTGTCTGCGAGCATTTATCATGTCAGCCACACTGCTGGCTGTTGTGTAACAACTGGTTCATCCTTTCCCTGGTCTCCTCGGGGGGAACCTGATAGGGTCTAGTCCAGGAAGGCGACTTCCTGCAGCAGAAATTCATGAGGTTCCTCAGAGTTGTGGTGGTATTTCTGGAGCCTGCCGGCTCATTGGTCTAAAGTGGCTCTGCTACCATAAAGAGGGGCTGACTTTTCTGCTGAGTGAGCACTTCACACCCTATATACCCTGTTTAATCTTTTCTGTTTCACACTTGGCAGCGTCTCCCCCCCTTCTTCGTCTTCCTCCTCCTCGTCACGTTCAGTAGGTGAGGGTCTCTGCAGCTGGTCTTCGTTCATTCTGGTAGAAACAATACAAAGAGTCACACTGAGGTCTGCTCAACAGGTGGGACTTGAATTTATTCTGCAGAGGTGGTTTGTATGTAGTTTTTATAGGTGCAGCTGCAGGTGTGACCTCTGACCTCTGAGGCTGCGTTCAAGTGACTCATAGAGAAGATGCTGTTATACAGCAGCTGAGACTTATTGGACTTATTGAAGGACACTTTAGGGCATTGAGCTGAGCGTGAAGTAACAACAGGACTCTCAGGCAGGTTAAAGTTTGGACTTTAAATGAAACTGAGGCTCATTTTGTTGTTTTATTTTGGCTCTCACAAATGGACAGTCTTTGGATGTTTAGGCTTGCATGGTGTTTTTTTTTATGTGTGTAATTTCCAATTCATTTAATAGTTTTCTGAAAAAAGAAGAAGTAATGTGGTGCTAATTATATGACAAATGTAATTTCCTAGCAGGAAAACCTTTATTTGAAAATCTATTTATTCATTATTCATGTACTGGAAACTTTATTCTCCATATATTCTGAAATTTTTACTTACCTGTGGACACATTTTACATTTAGGATTCGCAGCTGACCTGTTGTACATAGACTAAAAGACTGATGCATAACATAAAGTGCTACCACAGATCCTTTGTTATAAATGACTTGGGTTATTTCTTTGTAGTAAGGCTTCGGTTTTTAATGTTGTTTTTCAATATGTTGGGCTGCTTTGTTTAACAAGCGTTTAGTTTGTTTCGTAGCTTAGTATGAAAGTAGAATAATATAAAACAATTGACAAAATGTTTGTGAGCAGTTTTTACATCCTGTGTAGGAGTCGAAGTTGAGGAAAGCTGTGTCATCTGTTCATGTTCTGGCTGATGTCTTGGGGGGTTTAAGTGATTCATGTAATTTTGTGCACAAAAAAAATGTTCTTTCATATTTGGACTTTGGTGAACCTTAAAGCCTCTACAAGTTTTATAGTTACTGAATCTTTTTCAAATTGTGTTGTGGAACAGTTTCTGTGCCACACCTTGGTGTGAATGGTTTGCATGTTTGCAGCATGTTGGACTTGGTGGTAACAGCTTTTAGTGCGTGCTTAGCGCCACATTTGGTTCATCTGCTGGTGGCATTTCGTGCTCAGATGGTTTGCTCGCTGTAAGAAGTTAAATTCCAGGCAGAATTTTTTCAGCAGGGGCAACTGTTGAGGGAGAAGGTCTGGCATCTGACCCTAGCCATCCAAAATTAGCCGGTTTGTGATCGCTGGTGGCCGGTTTTCCATGATAGTAAAGTGTATCGTGTTTCCTGCTGCAGGTCAGAGGGTTGTTGATCGATAACATGGAAGCAAACAGATCTGTTGAGCTCAGATGGGAATGGTCAGTCAGTGTGCTTTCTGGAAACTGTCTGCTCATGATTAACTGATGAGTTTCTTCTGTCTCTGAACAGGGTGTGAAGATCACAAACCGCCACAATGTCTGAGTGAGTACACATCTTCTCCTTCTTCTTCTTCTATGACATGGTCTTGTTAAACTTCAAATGCGACCCACAAGGAGACAGCCATGTAAAAATGTTGTGTGACTTTTGTTGCATTAATTGGATTTCATTTCAAAAGCACACCAATCTCATAAAAACAGCTCTCTATCTCTATTTATGTTTTTTTGCCATTTCTGAGGCCTTTCCGACATCTCAGACTCAGCTTGTCAGACTCAGCCGTTTAGGAAACACTTTATTTATTCACTGGTCAACAAAAGTCCTGATTTCTTTATGGAAGTCTTGGATTCAAAACATAGTATGTCACATTCTCTTTTAAATTTGAGACTGTGATCATCCAGCAGAACTTTTGTAGCATTAGTCATTTTAGATGGCGATGATTGTTTTTGATGTTGTGATCTTTTTGTCTTTGAAATAATGGGCAAATAATTTGTTTTGAAATATTGAGTAAATAGAGACAAAGTTCTGAAATAGTGAGTAATGGTTTGATTGAAATTGAGTTTAGTCTGAGGTTATAAGCAGTTAGTTGTTGGTGGAAAAGCTCCTTTCAAACACAATCCAAAATCATTGATTCATTTATCGATTACTTTATTTGTCATATATGTTAAGCTGTATTCTGCCTGTGGAGAAATTTCACATCATATATGTATTTAAACAGTAAATGCATGTAGGCCTATACGTATATACACCAACATGTTTTCTTAAAGCAGTTCATTTCAATTAATTGACTGCATGTGTAACAAATCAACACTAACTTGTAATTAGGTTCATATTAGTTATTTCCAACAACCTGCTTCAGAATCACTTCCTTTCAAGGAAACTATGTGTCCTGTAAAAATAAAGAGTTATCTGACATTAATCAGACTAAGCTTTGTTTTCAGTCGTGGTTTGTATTACTAAAACTACATCATATCAGATAAAGTTTCAGACTTTCCTTTTTTGTCCCTGATACTGTACTGTAGTTCACCAACCGTTATAAAGTGGAGGGATTAAGGAAAAAATAGGAGCTACAATAACTATAGAACTCATATAAACAATCTATACATTTTTTTCAGGAAGTAAAGAAAGTAAATAGCTTCATTGACAACCAGAGAATAAATCACAACTGAATGTTAAGAGTTGATAGATCAGGATTGATCCTATGTTGAAAATGAATATCTGCATTTATGACAAACAGTCTAATAGTTGTTGAAATGTTTGACTCTGGTCCAAAGTGTTGGACTGACAGAGTGTCGTCTAAACTGACTGGAACACCTGAGAAGGCAGCAGCTCAGTTTGAAGGTCAACCCTAAGCTTCAGATGACAGCAGCTGTGCGTGTTTCTGACATATGTGAGGAATAATATGTTAAAACAGGCAGAGTCTCTATAATTACTGAGATTTAAAAAAAGAACCATTTAATGTGATATTAATCCAAATCAAATCCATGTGAAGTGTTCAAATGATTAGTTTAACCCCCTCTAATTAATGGATTTCATTCTACAGCTATAGTGTTATTATAACAATTACTAATATTTACATACATGTTTGTGCACCTTGACCTCAAAGGAAAATTAATAATATTAATAAATAATTACAATTACTTCACTGTAAAGGAATAGTTCCATATTTTTGGGAAATCATTTAAAAAAAATGTAATTTCTAGAAGAAATTGATACCAGTCACATGTATGTATTGTAAATATGTATGCAACCAGTGGAAGCCAGCTGCTTTATTTGGCTTAGCATAAAGACTGGAAACAGGTGGAAACAGCTAGCCTGCCTCTGTTCAAAGGCAATCTAGCTCCTCTTAAGTTCATTTTATATCTTGTTTATTTCATACAAACAAAAGGCAATGTCTAAAATGATAATTAGCCATTTCACAAGAGGTTATGTGGAATAGTTCCCCTGCAAAGCAGCCTAATTATGTACATAACTAGACGTGTTAATTAGTGATCTTTAGAGGAGGTTTTTACCACTGGACAGAGCCTAGTCAACAGTAGTTGATAAAATTATATTTTATCATACCACCTCAGATATCATGGGATAAAATCCCTCCATCAGTCCTGATAATGTCTAATCTCTCTCTTCCAGGGGAAAGAAAATGACATCCAGCCGTAGGCATCATCTAAAGGTGAGATTGAAAACCTTCATTTCCTTTTTATTGAAGTTCTTTCTTTAACTATTCGGCACAGGTGGAGTTATAGTCAGTCTTTCATGCAAGTCTGCATGCATCTCATTTTTACTTCTCCTTGCAGAGTTTGATGCTACAGATCGCCGCCAACTGGATCGAGCAAGAGAAGAAGGACATTGTGGCGGCGAAGGAAGCCTACATGGCAGAGAACTGTCCCGCCCCCGACCTCAGCGGAGATCAGGCCGCCCTTATGGTGAGTCTTTGTGCCTTTGCTCTGTTGAAATCTTAAAGTTTTTGATACAAAAAAAAAATATTCCAAGGACTTTAGTACAACAGGTTTTACAAATCCATGGGAAACTAAAACTCTCCACTGAAACGACACAGCAGTTTGAAGCATGGTGGCAGAGTGGGTGGCGCTATTGCCTCACAACAAGAAGGTCCTGGGTTCAAATCCCACTGTGGGCCTGGGACGTTTCAGTGTGGAGTTTGCATGTTCTCCCCGTGTCTGCGTGGGTTCCCTCCAGGTTCTAAGGGCTTCCTCCCACCACCAAAAACATGCAGTAGAGGTGAATTGGTGGTGAATGTGGGTGTGAATCATAGTTTGTCTTTCTATGTGGCCCTGTGATGAACTGGTGACTCGTCCAGGGTGTACCCCGCCTCCTGCCCAAGGTCAGCTGGGATAGGCTCCAGCCCCCTACTGGAAGCTGAAGAAACGTGCTTAACAAGGTGGTTTTGTGTATTAACAGGAAGTCTGCAAGAAACTCCACGCCGCCATCGACAAGCTGGACGATGCAAGGTATGACGCTGCGGCCAAGGTGGAGAAGGCTGACAAAGAGGTGAGTGACATGATTTACATTTAGTCCAATTGTAGAACAGTGTTTTTTAGTCAATGGGATGGTGTCTAAAATAGTTTTTTTGCTTCAAGCATGTTCTTGAATCTAAATGTCTTTATTTACTTGGGGAGATTTCAGGAGTGAACAGACACGAAGAAATAACAGTTAATCACTCCCTGTTTAAAGATTATGATGTTTATTCAAAGAAGACCAAATGTTCCTGTTGAATTTTAAATCTGTTCAAGAACAATTATTGTAGGAGTCAAATAAGTGAAAGTCATCCAACAGTCCTGTTTAGAGTGTCCCATTGTAAAATAGCTGTTCATGTGGATGTTTCATGAGTTTGAATGACAACTTTTGGATATTTTAAAGGCATTTGTAGGCCTTTAAGTGGTAATAGCAAGATTTGTTTTACTTTATTTCATCTATTTCTGTAGGTAGTGTGATCAATGCTGAGGTTTGTTTTCAAAATAAAGAAAAGATTGGTTAGGTAGATGTCTTTACAGGTTCACTTCACATACATACATACATACATACATACATACATGCACACACACACATACACACATATGTATGAAGAAATAGCAACATAATCAGCTTCTCCACAGCAAAAACAAAAGAAAAGTTACTATGTCCTTTTCAGCAAAGAGTGTTGCTTTACCATCAAAAGAAAAGACAGAAATCGTCAAAAATGACTGTGAACTTCAACTTTCCTTTGGATAAATCCCCAGATGTTCCCTGTTTGAATGTTTCTCTCTCTCCAGATTGAGGATTTGAAGCTGAAGGTGGTCGAACTGGCCGGAGTGAAGAAACCCGCCCTGAAGAAAGTGCGTATGTCTGCTGACGCCATGCTTCAGGCTCTGCTGGGAGGAAAACACAAGGTGACCATGGACCTGAGAGCCAACCTGAAGCAGGTCAAGAAGGAGGTCAAAGAGGAGGTGAGAAAGGAGTCAAAATATTTTTGAAATCATGTGTCATTTGATATAGAAATAGGTTATTACAAGTCACACTCTTGTACCATTAGTTAGAAGTGATTCTGAGAGAAAAGCTCCTTCGTAACGTTTATGTTTAGTCACGTTTTGTGCATTAATGAGTCCACGTTGATGTTCTGCAGTCAACAGAGGCGGTTGGCGACTGGCGTAAAAACATCGAGGATAAGGCTGACAGGAAGAAGATGTTCGAGACTTCCTAAAACCCTCCTGAAGTGGCGAGGACGACAGCAGGGGAGGAGCTTCCGTCTGAGGTCTGAGTGACTGAATGTGTCCCTGTGTTCCAGCAGGACACTCAGGGACGAGAGTTTAGACACTTTTTTGTTGGGTTTTTTTGTGATGTTTTTGTGATACCGTTGCCACCGTGAGAGACTGATCTGAGACAAAGTAATGTCATCATGTACGCAGTTAAAACAAAGTAACATTCAAATGCAATCACATGCAGATTTCTCATCAGAAATAAATGTTTTGAACTAAGGACTAATTTGTTTGTTACATTTATCCGCATATTGGTCATTTTTGTTTTTATCCAATCACACGGTATCAAAGTGACACTTAATCAGTGAATTACTAAATCTTTATTTCGATAAACTTTCCTTTCCTTCAAAATATGATGCAGAAAAGTTGTCAGCCTGTAACTCAAGGAAATTTAGTTTGACTGTGAAAGCTTGAAAGCTTCAGAAAGAATGAATCAACTTTGAGTTACGTTTCGTCTTCAAGACAAAGAATTATACTTTTACATCAGCAGAAGTACAAAAAATTGGGAAACAATTGATCAGCTAACCAATTAATCAAAACAATTCTGACACTGGAAATATTAGGGTTTAGATATTGATTAATTGCTATTAATATTTGCACCTTTATCTTTTTAATCTTAATGGAAAAGCCTTGTTTTCTTAAAACGAGTGAAAAATTATTCAGTTCAGAAAAAGACTTGAGAGTTTTTTTTTTTTTTAAAAGGTCAACTTTTTGGAAAATATGATTATTTGCTTTCTTGCTCAGAGTGACACGAGAAGATATCAGTTTCTTGCGTAACGACTGGAGACAGGCTAACCTGGCTGTGTTAAAAGTACAGAAATACCCAACCATCACCTCTAAAGTGACTGATTAACAAATAGACAGGACTAACATAGACATTATTATACAACATTTTGTGGTTTTAGGGGGAGATGGAACTATTTTTGGCAAAAAAAAACAACAAAAAACACAAGAATTGTTCTGTTTATTTTTTTTTAACCTCACAGAGATAGCTGTGACCGCCACCTTACAGTCTACATGCTAAGATACCCCCCCCCACACACACACACACACACACACATACAGAGTTAATCCTCCTCCATGGAGCCCTCAGATCAGCTTGATGATGTCTCACAGGGAGGGTGCTTTGCAAAGTGGGGTTGGGCTGGGTGTATTTCAGGAGCTCGTCGGCCCATTGGTCTACCCAGGAATCCATTTCCATAAAGAGGATCTGGGCATTTTGCTGATGCATCGCAACCCACCATATATACCCAATTACATTTTTCACTGTCTGTGGCATTGGCAGTGTCTCGTTTTCTTCCACCAGGTTTGTCTTGTCCTCTTCTTCTTCCTCCTCTCAGTAGGTGAGAAATTTTCCTTATTTTGTCTTTTTTTAAAATTTAAAACAGCCTCTTTGAGCCTCTCTGAGAGCAGCATCCTTCACTTTTCCAGAAAAAAAAATAGATGTTCAGTGCAGTCACATATCAGCCAGACTTTATAAAAGACCAAAAGGGAGTCATAGCCGTCCGTTTCTCCACCTTTGACCCATCCTGACATCCTGAACTCGCTTTCGACATGTTTGTTGCTGACATTCGACCTTTTCCTGACAGACCTGAATTTATGAGACCTGTTCAGCTCGTCTATGTTGTGTTATGTGGTCCTAAACCTGCTGTTAGAAAGTCAATGTCACCTGACAGTCTTAAAACTGCTGCAATACAGCAGCTGAAATACAAACTTGTCATTATGTTGCCTGAGGAGTTTGAAATGAGAAAAATATCATTATTGTTATTTTGACAACAACAATCATCATTTTGACTTATATCAAATGTATTTATTTGAATCACTGATGTCCTTAGATTTATGCAATTTTTGTTTGAAAAGGCATTAAAATGTCATTTATTTTCAGTTTATTTTCTTTAGATTTTATTCTGTGACATTAACTGGACACACATGACATTTAAGTACTTATTAACTGTTTCATTATTATGGATATTAGGTTATTGATATTGTTAATAAGTATGTTTATCTGTGTCGGCGGGATTCATTTGTTCGATTTTATTTCTATTATTTTCAATTTAGTGTCTAAATTTGTCAGATTTAAGTGTCTTTATTGTTTAAAAAACAACCTCTAAAGGTGGTAAATTTGGGTCTGTCACTGCGGACAAGTCAAACTTTGAATGATAAGATAAGTTGAATTTGGAATTGAAACCTCATCATCAAGAGACGCTTCATCTTGATTTGTACCATGTATTTTCAGGTGTCGGTAATAAACTTTAGTTATCCACATTCCACTGGACAGCATTTCAGATATTCCCTTGACCTGATCCGGTTGTAAACGGTCCATATATGACACCCAATCCTGACCGTCCCAGTTTAGTTCAGTCGACGTCGCTGCTCTTCAGCTGTGGCCTCAGATCACGTTACGGCACAAATATTCCCATCCCTCCATCTCCATCAGAGCACATGCTGATCTCAGAGAACCCCACACTGACATCCTGATCTGAATGATGAGGGTGTTCAGCAGAGGTCAAAAATACTTATCGAAATGGTTCCTCCTCTCATTGTATTCCTATGTCTCTTCATGCAGCGTGTGAACCCGAAAAACCACCAAGATGTCTGAGTAAGTTTGAACATCTCTGATCCTCTCTTCAAAGAAACTGATGTTTACAAAAACATGCTGTCCATTTTGAAAATATGTATTAAAAGCATATTGGTGACAGCTTTGCTGTATTTTATTTGAATAAAATGAACAATATCATCCTAAAATTAGAAAAGAAATCTAACTTTTTCCAAGATAATGGCTCCTAAGCACTTTAATCAAGCAAACTGCTTTTGGAAAATGTATAATTATATTGCATCAAGAAGAGAAGCATGATTTCAAAGTGAATTTGAATTTGAATTAGTTGTAAATATTAACATTATTAATATTAATGTACTTTTTGGCATGTGATCACATGTTGCTCTGACACAACTTCCTCTCAAACAGCAAAAAGATGACATCCAGCCGCAGGCATCACCTGAAGGTAAACCACCCACAAGAAAATCTATATGTATTTAATTATAGAGCATTACTTATAGTCATGGATAAAGGGCTTTGAAGGCCTTTCCTAAAATTATTGACAAAGTTTTAAAACACTTTGTCAACCCAGTTTAATAGTATGTTATTTTTTTTTATTGTCAAGAAAAGAAAAAAGAAATCATAAAATGAAAAAAACTTACAATACTTTTTGACTTAAAAACACCTCAGAAATATAGTTAAATTTTCCAAAAGGCTCAATAATTTCCTACAACTGGCCACTGTAGTTTTTAGCTAAGATAAGGAAAACACTTCCTTGTCCATGACTTTCATTGCATAATTCTTTTGTGGTGCTGATTTGAATTGATAGCATCACCACAGAAAACAAATGAAAAGGGATTTTGCAGAGATGATGTTTCCCTGTTGTTTGTCCTGCAGAGCCTAATCCTTGGGATCGCTCAGAGCTGGCTCGAACAGGAAAGAAAGGACAATGAAGCGGCTAAGCAGGCCTACATGGCTGAAAACTGTCCTGCCGCAGACTTGAGCGGAGACCAGGCCGCCCTGATGGTGAGAGAAGAGAGTGGTGGAAAGAGAGGAAAGACCCTCAGAATCAAAGCGCGAGGGCTTGTTTATGGAGCTGCCATTTTGGAGCATTATTCAATAATCATACAGGGACAAAGTCCAATTTCTATGACACATGTACAAAGCTACACAAGGCAAAATAAACATTCACTGTGGCTTTTCTCACTCCGACTTTAGTGTCAGAGCAGCAAAACCGATATTGACACATTTGAGTATGTCAAATGAGAACTGGCTGTTTGTGTGTTGACAGGAAACTTGCAAGAAGCTCCACGCCCTCATTGACAAGATCGATGAGGATAGGTACGACATTGAGGCCAAAGTGAGCAAGGTGGACAAAGAGGTAATCTCTTCCTGACAGAGTCACATCAATGAGGACCTTTACTAGGCCAATGTACAGCACAAAAGTAAAGAATACAAATTCTCCTCTCATAGGTCGAGGACCTGAGGATCAAAGTGGTCGACCTGAGAGGTGTCAAGAAGCCCGCTCTGAAGAAAGTGCGTATGTCCGCTGACTCCATGCTGAAGGCTCTGCTGGGCTCCAAACATACAGTCAACATGGACCTGAGGTCCAACCTGAAGCAGGTGAAGAAGGAGACGAAAGAGGAGGTGAGTTCATCTTATATATTCTTCTTCTTATTGTCATTTAGCTGAAGTTGTACCTTTATAATAACTTTATACTGACTTTAAATGGAAATAACTGATACTGTGATCCTTATGGAAATGAATTTTGAACACGTCTTGACGTCCATCAGCATACATGTTGGAATTTATTGTTGATGCACCAGGGAAGAAAATGAAACTCAAAGTCTACTTTATAGTTTTCAACTGAATCTTAGGGTTTTCATTATGGGTTCCTGATTCAGATCAGGAAAACCCAGATGAAGCCCTTTAGCAATATTTAAGTTACATGATGAAACGACCACGATGATGTAAAACGTTTTCTTGTTGTCAGAAAGGAAGCAGAATAATTTTGAAATCATAACACCTGATCTGAGATCCAATTCCCGCCCCTCTCACTTTCTACATGACAAAAAGGATGCAAGACTTTACGGTAACTGTCTTTCTCCCCTGCAGCCAACAGAAGCTGTGGGCGACTGGCGTAAGAACATTGAGGACAAGGCTGACAGAAAGAAGATGTTCGAGACCGCCTAAATGTATCGCTGCTGTTTGTCTTTCTCTTTATACGAACTCCACATGTCTTCTTTGTGTTTGTTGAGCCAGACGGTCGTTTTACGTTTAGATGAAATCACACAGGAGTGAACAGCAGGGTAGCATGTCTGAGAGGAGTCACTCGGCAGAAACTGAAGCTGTTCCAGGATTTTTTTTCTTTTGGCACTTTGTTGGTCTGGAGGAGGAGGAGTGTGGAAAGTTTCTACAGGTTTATACTCAACACCAAGTCTTAAACTCCACACATTCAGGGAAACATTCACACAAACTGAGCTATGATGTATGGAAACAATAAAGTCAAATGTGGAAGAAAATAAGTGCGGTTTTGTTTTATTTGTCCTCATTTGCCTCATTACTATTTAGATGACTGGAGCCATGATTTCAGAAATACATTTTTAATCAGACAAAAAAAAAATAGTGTCTCTAAAACATTTAGTTGACTAACACTTATTCTGAACATGTAAGTATAATTCCTGTTTTTACAGAAAAATATTTGTTTGCAATATAAGTTTACCTAAAAAATATTTTTCTGATCTGAAAAAATATTTTGAGGTATTGTGAAATAAAAATACACTTATATTCATTTTATTTCTTCATTGTGCCAGGTATGGATTATGTATATGTAACTTGTATGTTACTTCTGAAATCAGCAGTAGCAAGTTATCTAACAGCATCATTTATTAATCTTAATGTCCATATTTTCAGAAATTGAAACTGTGACATTAAGACAAATAAGGCTACTATAAATGCCAGAAAAGCTATGTTTTTAACATTTAATAGAAATATTATAAGAGTAAATATTTTCAGCATCATATTTTATTTGTGGTTTTTACAGTTCGATGGTGGATCTGAGTTAATTTCACATCAGATTGTCCAGATTATCAGATGGATAATTGTGGTTTACATACTTTAAAATCTGCACACAACAGCAACACCTTGAGATCTGATGAAACCTGATTTCAGCTACACGTCAGCAGCCTGGAGGCCTGAAACTCATCAGAGACCATGAGGTCATCTCATCCCAGTTTGTGCAGCTTATGTTTAAGCATTACATTTCAGGCACTGTGGTAAGCAAACGTTTCATACATACATAGAATAGAATATGTTTTCATCCAAGTGGTTATTAATGTATTTCAATTTTCTTACCTCTGTGACCCGGGGATAGAAATCACCACACATAGTTACACCTGGACAGACTGCTTTAATGTTGGAGGAATAATGGTTTTAGAGGTATTCAGGTATTATTATTATTATAGAGGTATTACACCGATCCATTAACGCCCACAGATAGACATGTAAATGATACTAATGGTCAACATAATCATCATCCACTATTAAACCTCCAGTCATGTGACAGTTGACAGGCTCTTATTTCTATATTGACAAAGTTCAAATCCAAAAATACTTCTTTCCTTTAAAAAAAAATATTATTATGCTTCATAATGTGTTGTTATAGCTGTCTGTTATGTGTTTATGTAACATTTGTCCTGATGGTGGCACCAAAGAAAAAGCCATGGTGTGTGTTACTGAACTGAAGAGCATTTTAGATTCACTGAAGGAAAGTGATCAAGGATCGAAAGTCCCCTGAAAATATTATAAGTAGTGTATTATTTCTGAAATTGGTTCTACATGACTGAGAATACAGAGAAAGGGGGCTGTAGTTTTGCTCTAAAGGCAAAACAAAAAAATTCATCTGAATCTTCCACCCTCTCGTGGCTACTTATAGATCAAACTGTATCTATACATCCCAAAAAATGCACTAAACTATGATTATTTAGATGAGAAAGAGTCCGCGCAATAACAGAATTGATAAATGTTAGTTTGATCATCCCTCTCTTGATTTGACCTCTTTACTCTTCATGTCCCTGAAGGCAGGTTTACAGCAGTGTCTCTCGTTTCAGCCCCAGAGACGGCAAAACTCCTGACTGGTATGCATCTGAAATATGTCTGTGAAAGTAGTCCAAGTCTCTCTCTCTCTCTCTCTCTCTCTCTCTCTCTCTCTCTCTCTCTCTCTCTCTCTCTCTCTCTCTCTCTCTCTCTCTCACACACACACACACACACACACACACACACACACACACACACACACACACACACACACACACACACACACATTGACGGTCTCACACTCCTTGTATGGTGCTCTGAGCTCTGCCTCCGGCCTTGCTGGAGGTCCGACTCTCCGGAACCTCTAAAGTTTCCTCAGCAGCTAACTTTAGCAACTCCTGTTGGACTCCGGGGGAATGTGAGGAGACGCCTCAGAGTTATATTTGGATCATGTGACTTCATCAGGAGTCCTATTAAAACCGTCACCAGTCTGCTGAGATCAATCTTATGGTTTTAAAATTTAGTAAACAATAAACAAACCAGAAAAAAAAAATAATTCTGGATTGCTGGATTTCTTATGATAATTTTATAATTGTAGCACTTAGCATTAGCAATTTTCCTATTGAAGCACACCGTCTCAGATTAGAAAAATATAATTTACGCACGTGCACAAACAGGAGACAGAGAAGCAGACATTTTTGGGATTCCAATTCTTAATAACAAGAGAAGGGCATTCAGTGGAATGCACACCTCCACCAAATCCCCACAATCCCTTTAAATTAATTAATCAAATTAAACCCTGATCCAAATTCCAACAAGACATGTGCACCATCAAAACGGCTGCCCTCAAGGTTCTAGCAATGTTAAGGAAGGTGAAGGGAAAAAAAATGGATCTATGGATGTATGGATCCACCTGTTTATCTAGGTTTACTCCAGAATTTAATGGGTTCTGCTCCCATGCTGGGCATTTCCTGGAGCTGTCTATACTGATATAAGCTATTAAAGATCACATTAATTATGTAAATCAGTGAATATATTAAACAATAATAGACTAATTTGTCATAAATGAATCATTTTTATTTGCTTTGAATACCAGCGCCCACAGTGTCTGCTTAGAAGGATTCTGGCCCTTGAACAAAAGTAGTTGATGACCCCTGCTCCAGACAGTATTTGTAGCAGGATGGATGGTGTTTGTGGGATTGAGTCCAAATGAACCCAGCTGACAGAGATACAAACAAACCGGACTGAAAACATAACCTCCTTGGTGGAGGTGACAAGATGTGCATGTAGGCTATGTGAGGTTGATATTGTCCTTACTGTATATGAACAGTTTGTGTTCAGTTTCTGTACGTTGTCACAGATTTTGTGCTCAGGGTAGCTAGAGATATTTTGATGTCCAAACTGGTCCAGGACAACAAGGTCCTGATGTTTTTTTTATTTTTTTTTATAGTTTTTTGTTTTTGTTTTTGTGTTTGTTTTTACTCAGCTGGTTTTTCATTTTGATGTTTTGTTGATGATGTCATCGGTGTGTTCTGCTTTGTTTCAGCAGATGTGGGAGCAGCTGGCCGACATCGCCCACATTTTTTAACCTCAGTTGTTGACCATAAAGATTGAGCTTCAGCATATTGAAAGAACGACCAGTGATGTTTTCACAGGTACACGCTGGGTCACATGTGTTAAACATCTTTAGAGAGTCAGACATTTTGAGTCCATCATCAAACTATAAGGCATGCATTTTTTTTTTCATACTTTCAGGTTGTATTCAATATTCAAGTGACTGAATTCTGCATCAAGTAAAGAAATATGGATCTGTTAAATGCAGAAACCTAATTTTATTTTATTTTATTCTAATGATTGTAACTCACAATGAAGAGTCTTCTTCAATAGAGTAAAACCATTGTAAGAACACACAACTTCACTTCAAATATGGTCGCATGCTCCTAAAACCACTTAGATCCATCCATATAATAAAAAATCTCAGCATCACTGACTGGAAACCGCTAAAGTTTGGACAACCAGCAAACTGATACCTGGGTGTTCAGTGATTTGTCACAGTAAAGCACAAACAAATACTGATTGAGAAAAAAAGAAACATTTACTTTTCTCTTTCTGTTTGGTCTTCATGCAGGGGGATTAGCAATGAGCAGTATATAAGAGCCATACAGGCAGACAGAAGACCTCCAGCCTGACACCAACCTTGACTTCAGAGAGGTCAGAGGTGTCCCCTTCGACCAACATGGGTCCCTGAAAACTGACGCTGGTTATTTTGGGATTGAAGCTGCTGAAAGATGATATTTTATGCTGCTGGTGTAAATCACATTAAAAAACAAACAAAACTAAAGACAAGAACAGAATATTTCAAACCACAGCCTCTGAAACAGCACGGAGGTTTAAGGTTAAATGCATGTCCAACAAATGTTAATACAGAGGACGCTAAAACACCAAAATAACAACAAATAAAACAATTAAATCTGTTAAGTCTCACTAGTAGCTTCCAGAGGAGGGGATACATGATGCTCAGATGCTCCTGAAACAGACCTCAGATCAGCTGTAGAGGACGTCCAGCTGATGTTGAAGGTTGGTGGCCAATAGGGGGCGTATATGTTCTGTTTTTGCACAAGTACAGCTCAGGTTGAGTGGATATCATCTGCAGGTAACTGAAGCATAAGACAGTACTTAAGTGAATATCTTTCTGAATCACACGGTGCAATAGATATAAAATAGATCATAGATTAGATATGGATGTTTATACTGTTGCTACTTGATATTCATTTCTGCAATGAAAGTTGCTTGTGAAGGATTTCTGTTGACTTGACTTGACATACTGGATGTCGGCTTTGTCCCAGCTTTGTTTCCTGATTCTTTTTCTTTTTTCTTTTTTTTTGGTGTAATTTCTGAATGATTGAAAACGTACTTATATTGATTGAATGCAAATCACAAAAGAGGGATTGGACTAGTTGCTTCCAATCAGGAGCACCTGAGAGAGACAAGAACTCATTCATCCCAAATTCTTGTTTTTGGAATTTTTTTGTACATTATGAATATTTTGTGTATTTTATACTATATTGGGACCCAAGGAGAAACAGTAGAGGTCTTTGTGTAGCTGTTCTTCGTCACAGCTGAGAAAAATTCAAAATTCAAAGTGTTCTTTAGGATGTAATTTTCTTTTCTTTTTTTCACACACTGTATTTGAAAAAAATGCCTGTCACTCAAATCCTACAATTCTATCTCAGCAGATTTTTTTTTTAAAGAAAATAATCTTAAACATTTCTATTCTTTAAATCACAGATGCGGAGGATTGTTCAGTCTTGGACTAAGTATGAATGTCCTTGTTGTTTTCTAGTTTTCATCATCTGAACCCCTCTCTAGGCCCTTGACGTTTTCAATCAAGTCTCTTTATATCCTGCAGAGGTCAGTCCTACATGGTGAAACTCACTCAGGTCATTTTCCATCTCCTCACTCTGCTGAATCAAACATATACCACTCGTTCCCTCCTTCATCTTCATGTCGCCGCTCTGTAGACTTCGTGTCTGAAACTAAAGCTCATCTTAATGACTGACACAGGCTGGAAAGTCATTTAGGGTTATGTCCAGCCTGCCAGAGGTCATTGTAAAAACTCAAGGAGTGCAATTACATTTAGTGCCTGCTCAAAATCTCATTAACTTCCCCCTGTTTTCCCCCTTGAGTGCCATATGGTTTCACTTTCAGCATACTGGAGCGTGCAGGTGGAGAGGTTCTTAGCTCCCTCCCCCAAACTGGAGGACTGCTTAACTCCTGAGTCAAACACACACTGCACAAGGATTTGTGAACCTGGCTGAGTCTTGAACGCAGCCCATCCTGCCATCCATCTGGTTCCTGCAGGTGTTGCATCGCTCAGAGCAGACTGTACTAAGTTCATCTGATTTCAAACAGCGCTGTAATGTTCCAGCTGCAGATTTCTAAAACTAGAACATATTGAAAGATTTAATTATATTGCTGACAGAATGAATAATTAACTTAATACTCCTAATTATGACATTCTTGAGTTGAACAAAGATACTGTTCACAATATTCTACATTTATTCAATAACAGATCATGGAACGATCAAACACTGCATCAAAATACACAATATCAGTAACGTTTTATTGTTGAGGGCCGATCCAAAGTAATTAAGAAATAATTCTGATCATCAACCACTAATGATGCCTCTAGTCAAACCAAATATCTGCTGAGCCTCTGCAGGCCACAAAAGGGCAGCTTGAGTTTCAATTATTTTCTTCTTCCTCTTCTTTTGGTTAGCTGTCAACTGGTATTAGCATCCTCTAAAATCTCCCGGTAGTGGGTCGCACACATACAACGCTACATGCTTGTAAAACATTGCACCCCCATCCTGTCGGCTCGCTCCATACAGACATCAATATGGTGCTCTTACTTGATCTACTGCTGGCTCAGAGGTGGAGCGACAACAACCTCATTTATACAGAATGGTGAGGTGCAGTAAAGGTGCAACAATCTCTCCTTGTATAGTCTGTGTAAAAAGGGCTTATGCCTGAACCAACCAAACTGTAGGTCACATGATGGAAGTCACCTGACTTTGTCCTTTCCTGCAAACTTCTTCTTGACACGTGGAAAGCTCGATGTGAACTGCATTAAATGTCATGCGAAAAGAGTTTTTTGCATGCCATTTAATGCAGTTGGAATTTTACTAAAATTGCAGAACGTGCTTACAGGTAGCGTGCTATTTCCACCCCGTCCCACGAGATCACACTGGGCAGCCTGACTGGATCGCTAGTCGACCTTCATTTTCCCACATTTCATGCGGTGGCAGACAAAATTGCATAGTGAAAGCAAGGTTTATAGGCATCCAATCAAAATGCAGAAGGTACCATTATTCTATCCATTACAGTATGCAATAAACATTTACTTAATAATGAAATGTTAAAGCAGAAAACCTGCAGTGTAGCCTAATTAACTGATCATGTACATAGTTTTAATAGAACATCATGAACTTGTGTATAGTCCAATAAATCTGTGCATCAAAAACTCAGTTAAGTTTATAGGTTTAGGTTTAGTGAATGAGACATGTTTGAATTCTTTGCTCATTATCAGGCTGTGGTTTGTCATTAAATCATATTTTATAATTATTGTCTTCTCTTCCAGGTCTGGTGGTATCTCCTCTGTGCCTCTTCCAGGTTTGTCTCACGCAGCAGGAATGCATGGTCCCTGCTCTCTGCTGCTTTAATAAGGCCGCATTCCACTATCTGAACGTGGAATCACTGCAACATTACTCTGTCAGTAAACTCAACATGTCTCCAACATGCTGTAAAGCTCCTGGTGGGGCCTGTAAAATGACTGCACTGCCATAAAACCATCGTAACCAAAGCTCATAAAAACATGAACTCACCCACTAAACAGAATATGATATGCAAACACATAGTTTACTGTTCTCCATTCTATAAGTATATTGTACTCTGTGACACACGAGCATCCGTTCCAAGAGAGCGGTTGATTTTTGTGTTGGTGTAGAAAAATCCTACAGATTTTCATAATCATTCATCATTTTTCAAGAACAGGAGAACAGAACATGAAAAAGACGCTATTTGTAAGAACAAGGAACATCTACAGATTGTGAGTAAAATTAAATATTCATAAATACACAGGAGGACGTCAAAGAACAAATAAGGTAACAAATATTTTAGATATATTGTGTCACAGATATCTTGACATGTAGATTACTTACAACTTTTCAAAATCTATATAAATCTACGATACATTTTTCATACTTTCCTTATTTTCATTTGGATTGAACATTTGATAGTAAGTTATATTTGTTTTTAGCAACTATCAGCTGTACAAAAAACATCAACAAGAAACTGGCGTAGGTTTTGTTAGTAATTACTCATGCATGTTTATTGTCTGCACAATTCACCCCATTATGGTTGATTTCGTCTATTATTTCAGAGTTTTGTGTTAGACCCTTTAGCTTTCAGCAGCATCAGAATGGATCACACTTTTGATTCTGTGTGGTCCAACTTCACCTCACAGCAGACAAACTAAGTAACCAACAGAATGCAGAAATACTTTCTGTGGTTTTAATCCAAGGCTTTCATCCGGTTCAGATGTGACTGATCAGATGTCTGCCGCTGCGTCTGCTTTCTGTCTCGACTATGAAACAGTAATTATAGTGTCTAGCTGTACATTTCTGAGAGGGTTGGGTGAGTTGCAGATTAATTTTACATCATGCATGCAGGTCTTATTGTATGTGTGAGTATGTGAGTGCAAAAACATAATGCATTCTTTATTTAACACTAAAAAAAACATATATTTGTGCAAAATGAGAAATTTGAAAACTACATTTTGTGATACCACCAGGCTGTAATGTTATTTACAGCCTCAGTAACATTATTGGCTCCTTAACCATACATCACTGAGATTTAAGAAAATAATACATTCATTCTTGAGATGCTCCTACGATATCTTTGCAATTATGAATGATAAATTAACTCTGCTCAAATTTGCACATCTTATTTTTGGTATTTTAGAGATTTGTTTTTGTTTTTATGTGTTAATTTTAAATTGCATACGCTCAGGAAACATTTTTATATTTGTTGTTGGTTTTTATTAGAAGTTGGTGTGTTCTTTTCTGTAATTGTGTTGTTTTGTGTTGAGTTGACAAGTTTCCTATCTGGGATAAAAAAGTCACTGAACTGAACTGAACTGAACTGAACTGAACTGAACTGAACTGAACTGAGCTGAGCTGAACTGAACTGAACTGAAGAACCAGAAATAACTGAACGGTTCATGAAGAATGTAGCCACACCCATCAAACTTTGACATTTTGTGATGCACAACATGGTATTACAACTATTTCAGCTGTCATATAAAATATGCAAATCAGAACATGATCCATGCCTGGATGTATTCCTCCAATTGACATCATCAGACCAGAGACTTTCTGCAAAGTTGCATTCTGAATCATTCAATCTGTTTTTCATCAGATATTGATAAAATGCGTAAATAAGAGGAATGGTTTTGGCTAGATTGACTATAAGATGTTAATAATAACCTTAAGTGATGATGGCATTTAACTGTTTAATATCACAAAATACAGAGGATTTCTGAGTCATAGCCAGTTGAAGAATCATTTTTTGTGTACATAAAGAAAAAGACAACATACTTTCAGCTTTGTGAGAGAAAGGATCTATTATGAGCCGGGCGTCAGCAGATCTATGCTTGCCTGGAAACCCATCTTTATTTACCACCACAAGTAGAAAAAAAACAAAGTGATCATGTTCTCTAAGAAAAGCCCTGAAGGTGCATCAGCATCATAAACTAGTGTTTGTGTCATTGTGTTGAGGGTAGTGCAGCGTTACCCGCACACAAACTGTTGATAGTACAGAGCCAGGTTCAAACCACCAGCTCATTTTATCATCATCAGCCTCAGATCTTTCTCTTCGGATCATCTTTCCCCTTGTCAGCTTTATTCTTCATAAATTATCTGACACTCAATCTCTCTGCATTTATTCACAGCTGCACAATGATGCCCTGTAGCTGCTCAGTCGTTACGTCTGTGTTCAAGGAACATGAACATGTCATGGCTAAATGTTTGTGCTCAAACCTCTAACAAAGTTGACTATGAATGTATTTGAAACAGAGTTAATTGAGTATTAATTTTACATTTACCTGTATGAACCAGCTGCTCCGGGCTCAACCTCAGGTGAGGTCTTCTCTTCTTTGAGTGTGTCTGTCCTTCTCACTAAACTGCAAACATTCACCCATCGGTTTGATCAGACCTGATCTGATCCAGGCTGCCTTCAACACTGGTCTTTCCTCTTCCTGCCATTACAATACTCTCTCAGCCTTCTGTCCAGCTTTCTGTCTAACAGATGTTCCTCTTCGTGAGGATTAAAGGCTCTCCACGGTACGGCTGGAACTAAGCTTATCATTTGGTATATATAAAACATCCATCAGAAAACAGTAAAACAATACCAGACTCATGTTTTGTGTCGTCCATCCAAGAGTAAAATAAACCAAAGTTATTCATTTTAATATAATCATTTGGGATTTATGGAATCATAAAATGTTTTTTTCCTTGACTAATGGCTGCAGCTCTTCTTCCCAGTAACTGGAAAAGCTCTTGCTCTGACCTCTGCATGTAGACACTTTACCTTCCATGTGTTGTCAGTCCATTCCTCCACCTGTACCTGGTATCTTTGAGCGCTTCCTCCATCTTTACTTCTCACTTGGACCATCGACTTAATCCTGATGATGTTCCTTGTGATTTTATATTTGTCTCCTGACACAAAAAGGCAGATTGTTCATGGCTCGGGCGACAATCCTGGAACTTTTTGGGTGTATTTTAAATATGAACAAACTGATTTGACATTTTTTTGGGTTTTGGGTTTACATTTTTTGCAGGTTCACACTCAGATACGCCACTCTAACCTGACAAATGGGCTATATTTCTAATATCACTTTCAAAGCTCCCTCTGGTGGATTAACTCCTATTCTCAAAAAAAAAAACCCATTTGACTGGATTCCAGCAGGCAAATTCATCCTTCAGGGTGAGCTCGGTGTTATTTGGCTCTCAGTGTCAGGAGAAGAGATCTCTGGCTGCAGAGACGCCGTTGAGGTTTGAGAGGAGCCTCGTTGAGCGGGAAGTGATGAGAGCTGCTCTGGCATTGAAAAGAGAGTCTGGAACACATTCTGGGTTGTAGGTCAACACTCCCTGAGCCCACTAATCGATCAACAGCACTCCTCACTGTGACCTCTCCTCCAGCCTGGCTGAGGGAGGAGACCAGCAGGAATGAGCTGCTCTTTTGTTCCACATGTCCTGGAGCTTTAATCCTGCTTTAGCCAAATATGCAAAAACCAACTTGCACCTTTTTTTTTTCTAAACTTGGAAAACTTGAAATTCAGGAGAAGCTGAGCCTCTAGGATTATGAGCCTTCAGGGAAAAGCACAGTTTTTGTTAACTGGACTATATTATTATAGCCTTAATTCCCATCACTAATATTTGTCTTACCAGCTAAGTATCTGAAACACATTAGTGTTGTTTTCATCACAAAACCCCTTACGAAGAATCTCAATGGGCCTTGTTGGATCATCAAACAGCATCGGAAACCCTCAGTCAATGTAGGTTTCTCAAACAGACAATTCATAAATCATTTCAACTATACACTCAGTAATTACGAGCTCGGTCTCATTGTCAGGATGTTAAAATCTGCCTCCCTCTGCGTCTCATCCAGACACACAAGGCACCCTGGGTTTGCACCCTGTGTTAAACGAAACATCACCCGTCTTTTCCCAAATCTAACCACATAGTTTTTGTGCCTAAACTTACCCAAAGTGCCATTTTGTGTTTACCACAAATGCTTTGTGGTTCAGTGGGAAGACTTAGTGCATCACAAGCCTGGCTCACACTACAGGGGAATCAGGCCAATTTCACCCATCCCAAAAATCAGAGGAAAAAACAAGTGAGGAACTTTGGTCAATCCTGATATTTGGTCCAGATTATCTGGTAGCGTGAGGCGTTTACAGATCCAGTCTTGCACCTCCTTATCTGCTCCTGGACAATCGAGGTCGCCCCGTTAATTTTCAGACATGTTTGATTTTTAGGATTTGAAATCTGGATGATTACGTCAGTACTTTTCGAGTGAGATCCTTGTAGTCAATGAGCCAATTGAATCTAGTTGTGTGTGCATGTTTAAGATTAAAGAAGATAATCTATTACATTGCTCTTTAAGTGTGTGATGATGATGATGATGATGATGATGATGATGATGGTAAATTAGGCTACTTTAAGGTTGGATGATTGCACTGACTACTTGTTATCGTATACCACTGAGCATATAGGCAATACAATTCACCCTATTACAACACCTGTTCAACACAAAATCGTTAGAAGGCAAACTTGAAGCAGAAAACCCAACAACCCCTGAACTCTACATTTTCTTGATTTGTCTTAAAACTGCACATTAGACTAAGCAGACCACAACATTAAAAGTCAAAACACATCAGCAGCAGATTAAATGTGCTTCTTAGGCTAAAGTTTCCAAGACCACAATGAGCATGAGCCAAGCACAACACAAAATTAGCACCATTTACAAATTGATCCTGTCATTGAAATTATGTTGAAGTTGCAGAAAATCAATCCTGCGGCTCCCAACATAGGAGTCAGACCCATTCAAAAGGTCAGCAGACAAATCTGAGGGTTTGTCAGATGATTAATGGGAAAGGAGAGAAGAAAACTTTCTGCCACAAAAGTGTTTAGAGGTTTTTTTGGAGAGTCTCTGATCTTGTTTTTTTATTTCATTTTATTTTTTTAACAAATATTGGAGAATTTTACCACATTAGATTTTGTTAAATACTTTTTCTTAATAATGTAATTTTTTTATTAATATATCTGTATTCTGTTATTCAGCCTTCACTGGGCGGTAAAAATCTAAATGGCGTTTTGGATGAACAAGATGTGAATTAAGAGCAAATACAGCTGTGAAAACAGCTTCTGATTCTGAGAGACATTAGAAAGAGACTCTTCATCTCTAAAAACTTCAACAGATTGACGGCGCGTGGTTTTGCCTCGATGCCTGGCGTCAGCAGATAACCTCCAGCAGCAGAAAACCAAACACAGGAGTGCTGGCTGTTTGCTTTGAGCTGAAAGTGAACCAACAGGCACTTTCTCTTTGTTTCTCTGCTGATGGATGGGGGTGTTTGTTTCCCATCAGGGAAGCTGGAGGACACAAAACAGTGATATTTGTCACTGTGTAGGTTTCCACTGATGTCTGTAATGTACCAGAGTTAAACCTATGAACATGACAATGACATATGACAATATTTGATTAGCTGACTTAGTCTGATTATTTTACAAAATATTTATGAATATAAATATTTATTTATATTTTAAACATTATGCATTGTAATATAACTTGATAAATTGTTGTTTTGTGAGTGAAAGTAGTTCTAAAAGTATGTTTTATAATGATGATATATTTTTCATAGCACAAAAGTATGAAAATAGCTCTGATCTAAAGACTGAATCCAAACCAATTACATCCCTACAAATACAGGTAGTGCTTTTAAAAACAAAATATTTCAAGTCTGATCCTTGCCTGATTTATACTTGCAGTAGTTTAATCTACCTCCCTCTGCTTTAATCACATCAGGACTTGGAGTATAAAACGCTTGAGTCATGGCTGGATGTCCTCAGTGGTGTAAATCTTTTGGACGAGCAACCTTTACAGAAACTAAAGTTCATCCAAATCATCCTGCTGTGAAGTGAAACACATTCATCGTCATACGAGCCATCTCTTCTCAGCCAACAAGTTGGGAACATTAAAAATGGGCTGACATGTTTCTCTACCACGGGAGGTTTTATCTGCAGCCCTGACCACAAAACTCCATCACCCTGCAGTCCAACAATAACATGCAAGCAGAGAGAGCATGCAGCTTGATTGAAACCGACGTGGAAATCCACTGCATCCCTTTTAAACACGAGGGAGTGAAGGAAACGCCACACTGGAGTTTGTTAATGCCTCTCTGTCTTATATTCTCTGCTGCTGTCCAACCTGAGCTGACCCAGTAGATCAACTCATACAGAATTTTTATCCCTACAAATATGTTAGAACATTTTTTTGCATTTTTCCCTCTGCTATTAATCACCTAGAACTACCTCGAGCAGGAAGAACAGTAAAATGCTGTTTACTCATTGATGCATCAGTATTAATAATCTAATAATTATATCAAATAATATTCCATTCATTTGTTTGCTGAATCAGATTTTCTGTAGAACCAGTACTTTCACTTTTGATAATTTAAGAACATCTTTCTACAATACTTATGTACTTTAACTTTAAGAAACAGTTCACCCTAAATCAAAAATACATATTTTTTCCTCTTACCTAGAGCTATTTATTCATTTTGATTGTTTTGCAGTGAGTGGCTGCATTTTTGGAATATAGACCATAGAGATCTGCTTTCTCTTGAATATAATGGAAGTAGATGGCACCTCGGTTATGTTGCTCAAAGTGCCCAAAAAAAAAAAAAAAAAAGAAAACCTTGAAAATGTCTTTTTCCAGAAATCACAACTGTGTTACTCAGGATAATCTATAGACCTTGTTGTGACCGGTTTCATCTTGCTAACTAAGCTAGAATATTTACATCCGTCATAGGCATGAGCCTCTCATCCATGACTGGATGCCATAGTTTCCTTGAGGACTGATACAGTGTAGGTCGGTAGACAGAAAATAGTTCCTGAAACTGCTCATAACAATGTCTGTGGATCACAGTATCTTGAGTTACCGAGTCATGCTTTCTGGAAACAGTCACTGCTGTTTAGTTCAAATGTAATTGTTCTATTGTTTGATTGTTTGGTGTTTGGAATGTGAGCACCTTAAGTCAGGTGCCATGTAGTTCTATTATAGTACAGAGAAGACAGACATCTCCACAGCTGATATCTCCAAAACACTCACACCAAAGCAGTCTATGAGAATAGTTCTAGTTCTGACGCAGGTAATATTTCCCTCCATTAAACTACAGGTTGTCACTTTTTAAGAGGAACAATTATTGGAATTGTGTGTTGATGTGATAGAAATCAGTGTTTTGTGTCGTTGGAAAAAGCTGTTCAGCCGTTTACTTTTTGTGCTATTTGTTCTAGAGTGTCTGAGTGCTGAGGTTGTGTTCAGGTCAGCTAGATTTTAATGGAAACTGCAGCTCTGTTGTATGAGCATGAGCATGCAGTGATGGTAGTGGTGTTGGTACGGGGGGGGGGGGGGGGGGGGGGGGGGGGCATGTGTCCAAGCCATGAATTCACTTCCCAGAATTCCCTTTGTCTGATGTGCCACTAAGCAAGACTTACCGACACTCCAGGGGTGAATGGTGATGAGTGGGTTACCTTAGTAACGGCGGTGTGTTGTATGTGTGAGTGAGAGCGTTTTAGGGAGGGGGTGGGTGGAGACAAAGGCGTACAGTTTGCTTGTGTGAAGTCTGAAGGACAGAGGCGACCTTTCATGACCCGTGAGCGTCAGCAAGCAATGAATTTAGCCAAGCTGGACATAATGTGTGTCCATTAAAGTAGATTTTTACTATTCCAAAGTAAAAAAAAAACAACAAAAAAAACCAACGCTCAAAATCAGAAATTGTAGCAATTTGTCTGTTCTTTCATATTATTGTGGAAAACACATACACTACCAGTCAAAAATTTTGACACAGTTTCCCATTCAAGTGGATGGGAAACTGTGTCCAAACTATTGACTGGTACTGTATGTGTGTGTGTTTTTTTAAAAATATTTGAATAATAATCAAATAATACAATGTAATAATAATCCATTGCTCAGGGCAATAACATTTGATTTGAGCTCTTTAAAAGAAAGAGGAAGCTAAAACTTCCTCTTTCTTTTAACAAAGGAGTATACAAAACTATCATCAACAGTGCTAGGGCTTGGACAAACAAGTGTACACTTTTATCTCCAACTTGGCTTCATTTGTTCCCGTCCGAAATTTAAAGTCAAGATGATTTTAAAAAGATTCTTGTATTAAAATCATGTTTTCCTCCTGTGAAACACCATACGACATGTGCTTATGCTGGCCTGAACCAACCAATTTCAACTAATGACATCATGCACGACATCCACCATCAATCAGTGTTGAACTTTTAGTGGCAAAAGAGCCAAATGTTTCATAGAGGAGTTTGGTGGAGACAAAAAAAAAAACTGAACTGGAAGAGTAAACATTGGACTTAACTTTAATCAGGTGGACATAAACACATCTCCAAATGAATGATTGATATCCATCTGAAATATCACTGCTAGACAGAAAAGTCCTTAAAGGGAAAAGAGAGACAAATAAAACAAAATATTAGAAATATTCCCATATAAGAGAAACTCTTTGTCCTCACACCTAAATACATTTTACTGCTGGTTGTTTTTTTTTCTTTTTTTTTACATGACTTGTCCTCAGAGATAACAATCAACCTCCTCCTCACTTTTGTTTTCCTCCTGCTGCTTTAGTGATAATCTGTGGGAGACAGATTGAAATGCTGGGTAGGTAACGGGGATGGTTCAATCATGGATTTTTCTTTCTTTGGAGGGGGGTGTATCATCTTTCATTCCCCATGAAGGAATACCACATGACCCAGCATAAGAGAGACAGGCAGCAAAGAAAGACAGAAAAAGGAGAATGTTGGGCCCCGCTGCTCTGAGCTCTTCAATGAAAACCACATGTAGGACGGAGGGGAGGGAGGTGAGGGGTTAGGTGTGTGTATGTGTGTGTTTGAGGGGGGGCGTTAGTGTAATGACTAAAAACCCAGCCTCCCAGACACAGGAGGGGAGTCACTCTGAGCTCCGCTGACATTCCCTACAAGCATTGCAGGGGGAGAAAGCTGTGTGTTACATACAGCTAAAAGCGAGTGAGTGATTGTGGGTGTGTGTGTGCGTGTCTATGAGTGTGTTCAAATTCACTAGAAGAGGCTTTGACAGAGCGACACACACTCCCACACACATCATTTTGAGCTCTGGGCTTCGGTGCGGCTGCAGCACAGAAATCTGCCTTTTGCTGTTGAAGTGAAAACTGAAAAGAAGAAGAGGAGAAGGTTGCTCCCAGAGGCTGGTGTGATCGATTTCCTATCTACCACAGGGAGACAAGAAGAAGTAGAGGAAATAAAAGTAGAAGAAGAAGAAGAAGAAAAGAGACCAACATGTCCAACGCTCTGGTGAGGAGGAACTCCAGCAAACAGGGTTTAGAGAACCTGATGAGGTATGTGGCCGATCTCTTATAGTCTCTGCTGCTGGTTTCTGTTTGCTTCTGTTGTACACACAAAGAAAGAAGCAGCTGAGGTTAATATTTAAACGCCACACACACACACTCTCTCTGTAACAGACACACTGATTCAATCAAAAGTCTTATCATATTTGGAGTATTTGTCCGTCTAAATGGGAACAGTGGGATTAGTGGTGTTTTGGGTCAGGCAGGGTTTTGTGGGGGATTTGGGGTTTTGAGTCATCTTACCTCCACTCACACGAATAATGAAAACAAAGGGGCAGTATTAAAATCAGTCTAGCGATTTAATCTTTGTTTTCTTATTTAAAAAACCCCCAACATATTTATAAAAGCATATTTAACTTGTCTGACTAAGATACATGGAGGCAGAGGATGTTCATTATCAGTGAAAAGGATAGTCGCCTCTCGTGGGTGAGTCGGACTGACTGACTGGGAGGGTGGTGGCAAGCTGGATGCCCGAGGCCTCTCTGCTTCACAGAAAGGGGAAGTGGTGTCGGTGACCAGTGTCAAAGGTGAAAGGTCACCGCAGACGTCTTTTGTTTTCTGGGTGCTTTCGAGTGGCAAGCACGTCCTGTCTGCTGCGGAGGATCGTTCTTTTTCATCCTGTGTCAGATTTGAGTTTAACTCTGGTTTAAAGTTATTGAGTTACTCTTTTTGTGAGGTTTTTGTGGTGCCATTTATCTTCTACTGCGGCACGGCTGTCTCTGATTTTACTCTTCAATGTGCTGTTGGCTGATGTCATACAGTCTGGTCCCAGCATTATTAGTGTATGATAATCAGATATGCGTGCCACTTGATTTTATGGCGTCATGAATCTGAATCGTTTAGACTTGACCATTTCAGACTTTGAAGCTGATTTGCTGTCTGGCAGAGCGTTAGATGAGAACTTGAGTTTCACTCTCTGACCTGACCCTTTAACATGAACCTACAGGTAGAAATTAGTTATCTTAGCTTAGCACAAGTAGTGGAAACAGGGGGAATAGACCACCATGCCTTATGATCTTCTGAGAGCTCATAAAGGAATAATTAAACATCCATTGAATTCAGCTAAGCTAAGTCTACAGAATGTACTTCTGGAGAAATGATGATGATGAAAAAGTCTTCCTTCTCAATGTAACTGGTGATTTTCCATTATCTCCAGTGTTTCTCAATAGACGCATTTGTTTCTGACTGTATTAAAGCCTTCTAGTTATGGCCCTGTGAGCCTCGTCACGGGGTCTGAGTGAGTGTGGGGGTGTTATAATCACTGAGCTCGGTGTTAAGTCACAGTGAGTCACCAGTGAGAACAGACACCCAGTGGTTTGTATGTAACGTATGAAGCAGATAACAGCTGGAGGAGGCAGAGTCTCGCTGTGATTCAGTCCTCTCTGCAGATGGCAGAAGTCTGGTTGACAGCAGCTGTGACGTTGCTCCAAAAACAGACTCTTAAAACAGCGTTATGAGGCCATCTCAGTCAAACTGGTTTATGTTCATCAATCCTATTAGACAGGCTGATTCATTCTGCATTTTTAGGCATTGAGCTGTTAAGGAGTTTAGTTTTATGCAAGCTTTTTTGCGGGTAGTTGCCACAGACCGTAATTACATTTATTCGGTTAATTGTCATTAGAAAATTTCCCAGCTTCAATTTTAGGGATCCAGAAATGTTTATCTGGTTTGTTGTTGAGATTTAAAATCAATTATTCAGATTGAAAACAGTCGATCTCACCACAAGCTGCATTTAGAAGCTGTTCGAGAACTTTTGACCTTATCACACAACATTCTTCAGTAGATAGAAGTTACCCAGTCTTCATAGAATCAAAAATGTTTATATTCATATATTTTAATTCTTCTTGTTCATCTTATTTGACTACAAAGTCTGTAAATTTACAGGTTGTTTTGAACCTCACATAATTCTGTAAAAAAAAGTTTAATGAACTTTTTCAGGTTCGTTACTAAAAATGTGAGTTTTTAATATTCGTTTCTTTTAGAATGAGAGGAATTCTCATTTCTTTGCATACATACCACTTAATGGCACTAAGAAGGCACTTCAGTCTGAATCCAGTTGAGTGAAAAACTATGACTGACAGTAAACTCAAGTACAATTTTGAGGTTTTTGTACTCTATTTAAATACTTCTGTTTTCTGTTTCTTTACATTTTTTCTTATGTACATTATTTTACATCTTTAATTAGTTTTCAGATTTTTACACAGAAAAAAAAAAAAAAAGTAAAAGAGACAACTGAAGTGAAAGCATTCAAGCCCCACTTTAGGGGTGTTTGATTTCTACGCCCTTTTATCTTTTATGGGTTGTCGCACTTCCTATACATGCACCACCCATCAGATGATACATCTGTTTTCTCTCTGTATTGGTATTAAACAGCTTGTCAGCACTTTAAATAATTGCATTACTTTTGGTGCACCACCTCCCTTTATTTTTTTATTTTTTCTATTTTTGGCTGTCGCCTAATAAACTGACCATTATTGACATCTGTAACAAGCTGAAGCTGAACACAGACTTCCAGTTACAGTATGATACTTATCTGCTTTCACACAAACAAACTGAACAACAACGTCATCAGAAAGAATCGGTAACTTGAGCCCAAAGCATGTTGTTATGAGATTGTGTGCCGTTCATCACAGTGGGTCCAGGCAGGCAGGCAGGCAGGCAGGCAGGCAGCAGGCCTGTTTTTAATCAGCTTTCTATCTGGGACACAATCCCCCCCACCCCCCTCAGCGATGTGATGTCATCCAGAAGGCATACCTGCTTCAAAACAAACTAACTGCTATGACCTCTGACCCCTGAATCCCCCATACAGGGATGGGTGTCCTCAATGTTTATGATAATGGCAGATAAGAGAGGAATGCTTTGGGAGGGTGAGGAGGGTGGAGCTGATGAGTGATGGGGGCACTGAATTCTCCCTCCCTCTACAGGTTGTCTGGACTAAAGGGACGGAGCTAAAGTAAACAGAATGGGCTTTCCTGTTTCCAGGAGTCATATCTGCAAGAGCAGACAACAAGTTTTATCTCTCGACTTTAGCATCATGACGTGATGAAACACTGACAGCAGAAACTCCTCTCTGGTAGCTACTGAACATCTCTGATGACTCTTTATCTCAATTCAGGAATATTTGCTTCCTTGAAGGTTTACTGTACTTATTATCATTGCACTCCTTGATTATTGTCAGACTCATGAAGGAAACATTTTTTTTAGTCGAAATGAAAAAATGATGCAGCAGAATCATATCATATTCCACACTAAACTAGTAACTGTGCATAAAGCAGTTCCAACCAGACCAGAACCATCTCAAGCTGCTTAAACTGTAAAACGCTGCTCTAACTATTAACAATGTGATCTCTTGGGATGGCATAATAATATATGTATCATATCAAATCATATAGATTTTGTCCTTTTGAAGGGTTAGGTTAATCTGTCTGTGGTTGATTTGGGTCAGTGCTGGAGTATTGTTCACCCCATAGAAGAACCAAAGAAGTTCATAGAAAGTCGCCAAAAAATCGACAGCAAATCCTCGATGAACATCTGAGAGGACAGAGCTGATCTGGGCCAACACTCCATTCAGAATGTAAAACTTTTATTTTACTTGTCTAGTCATCCTGTTTACTAGTAAGTCTGTTTATTAAGCTAATCTGAGGAGTTACTGTCCTGGTATGAATGATTTATGGGGCCCAGAGCTGGACGTGGAACATGCCAGGCACTTAAGATTGTGCAGTGTTGTTGACTAAAATAGTCAATCTGGTTACAAAAGTCAGGAGATGTCCAAAATCATCAGGATTCATTATCTGGGAGTCATGAATGTTTGTCCAACGTCTGGTGCAAGTCCATCCAGTAGAATCTGAGATGCTTGACAGTAGAGGAAAAGTCACAGAATTAAAAAAGAAAAATCATTGGTATTTATCATCTGTTGGCAAAATTTCATGGAAATTCAAATAGTGTTTGAGATATTTCAGTCTGGACCAAAGTATTTAACCAGATATTGCTATTAGAGCCACACCTCTAGTTCGTCATTGCACCATGTGTTACCTGAGAATGGAGCGCTATAAGTTCCTGTCCATTTAAAAACCAGGAACCAGATGTGGTAACCAGTCTGGTTGGTCAGCCATCAGCCAATGTCTGTAACCCTCTGTGGTCCAAGGTTTTGCTGTTGGCACTAGTCGGCCCTTTTCAATGGCCCATCAGTCAGAGGAATGACTCTGATTGGCTGTTCAGCAAATGCCTCAAGTCAATAAGACACTGCTTTTTTTTTTTACAACATGGCCATCTGGAATGAAGGAACTCAACAGTAGTGAGCAAGAGGGAAAATGTTGCTTTATCTCAACAACGTTTGGTGCATCTGCAGTCCTCGGTCCTCTAGTTTCCCTGTATGAGTGATGAATATAGGCTACTGCCACCTGCTGGTATGGTGAATTAGCTCCTCTTACACCAGTCGTTTGTTGCACGTATCCTTTGCGGTGTGTTCAAGAGCAGCATTTTGGCCTGGTCAAATTGCTGTGTCTGGAGTCGTGCACATGAAACAGCAGTTTGACTTGAAGTCCCCGGCTCCTTCCTCGTAACTCTTCTGGTGACTCCTGTGATTTTTTTTTTTTCCCTTGTTGTTGTGTCAGAGTGATTCAATCCCTCCACCACCCTGACTTGTTTCAACACAACAATGACTTCATCACACAAGTCGTCCCACTGTCCTCGTCTGTCCCGCGGAGCCTAGCAGGCAGTCAGGCTGAAAGGAGACCCTGTTATTATTGTGTCATTCAACCGAGTTATCCCACCGATGACAGCATGTGTGCTCACAAAAGAGAAGTTGAGGCCTTAATACTTTTTAAGTCCTTTCCTCCTGACAGTGAATCCCTCTTTCATTCTAGTTCCAGTGAAACGCAGATGGACAATAAGGCAGAAATCTGGACAAGTGCAGGCAGATAAAGACCAACAATACAAGGATTTTCATTCTGTGTGGGCAGGTGATGCAGCTTTTATTTCTGGTATTTTTGGTTGTTGCTTAAGGAGAGCATTAAAAAAGAAAACACAAATACAAATACGGATCAGTTTCATCTCTGTGCTTCCTCATAACTTAGCTCAAAAAGTGGAAGTAGGGAAACAAGTTTGAGTTTTGACTTCTCTAAAGTTATTTTACGATTTCACAAAGTGTCTTTTATATTAAAAAAACAATGGAAAGGTTCGTTATTCACAGTCATGTAGTAGTATGTACAGTCACATGACCAAGTTCATATTTCAAAAAATCCAAAGCTCTCCCATAAAAAAATCCAATTTAAACATTTTTCAGAAAACAAAATTATTTTTCCACAGAAACCGCATCTCTTAATTTATTTAATCTAATTACTCAACAACACTTCTCTGGTCTCGCTGCTTCCTCATGTTGACATCTCAGCTCAGGTGTGTCATTCTGACAAGCTGAACGTCTTGCCAACCACACTGACCTCCAGGACTCAAGGACACTTTGTCAGCCTTTATCTGTGGAAGCGCCCATGGAGACAACATGCTCAGTCTTGCCCCTGGTGTCAGTTGACTGAGAAACAACAAAGAAAGTGAAAACCTGTTTAATGGAAGTGAAAGTGTTCTGCACATGTTGTAATTGTCTGGAGAAAGGCATCGTAGCCCAGTCCAGACCAGTTCTGGGTTTTGACTCGGAAGTTTCCTGCCATGCTGGGATGATTAAATGACACACGGGCGAGAGAGGAAGGTTTAGTTTAAGATAAAACAAAGGATGAGGAGCATGGGAGCAAAAAGCTGCCGGTAATCCCGGTACTTTAAAATCACTCTTATAAATCATTTAGTCTGTTTTAGCCAAGTATTTCAGAATCCCACAGCGCCGATTACAGAAGGGAGATGTAACGGGATGGAAGAGTTTAGCTTCAACATTCTGCTTGGCGAATTTTTTAACACTCAAAATGCTGACAATACAGGAAAAGGCGATCCAGCAACCAGAGCTATAGTTTTCATACACCACTACACTGAGACATATTTTACTTGAATATTTTAATTTTTATACTTCTTTATATACTAAATTACTACATTTCAGATGGTAATATTTTATTTTATACTCCACTACATTTATCTGACAGCTACTACTGTAATTTTTATACATACAAAATAACATAATATGCCTATTTGATATGATACACAACTAATATAACAAGTAATATACAAAGTATCTAAAACTGGCTCCACATTGAGGGACGACTACATTAAACTGCTCTTATTCATCAGTGATAAAAACAGAATAACATAATATTCTACAGTATGATGATATATGAAACAAGTCATGCTGCACTTTTAACACCTTAAGTACATTTTGTTGATAATACTGATGATAACACTTTTGTACTTACAAAGTAAAAGTACCACTGATCAAAACTAAGATATCTGCTATATGATTCAGATTAAATGTTTGTTATTAGAAAACTTCAGATAACGGTGTGTAACTAAGACTGACTTCATAATTTTATTTGTATAAGATTGTACAACTGTTGGGCTACATTTCAAAAATCTGTAATTACCACATGGGGCAGCTGTTCAGAAAAATCATTCGCTCAGTTTAACTTGATCTGAGTATTGGTTAAAATAATCAAAACTCATTCAACAAGAAGCTCCAGGACGCTTTTAATTTGAAAGTCAGCTGTATCTAAGTGACGGCTGCCTTTCTGCTGTTTCAGCAACTCTAAAACAAAAACCGATTGTCCTGAATTTGAACTTCTCACCCCCAAGCTTCTCTCTGAGACTTTGTGACCCTCATCCAGCTGTTCAGAGGCCTCTCCACCTCTGTGCCCTTATTCATTTCCTCTTTGCTCATCCCTCGCCGGCTAACAGGAAAAGAGGACATGGAAATGAGACCGATGCTGAGTGTACAGATCATCAGCATCCTGGCTCCAGACCTCAGAATCACAGTCTGCACCTCAGATCTTTTCACAGCAGTTAAAAATCAGTCTTATATGCAGGATTAAGAACGGGGACATCATCTTGTTGCGGTAAACTTATCACTTTTAATACTTGAGTACATTTTCCAGTAGGTCTCAGCCACAACTTGTTTAAACCAACAGTAAGAGATTTTTTTTTCTGCGACTTTTTGGGCCAAGTTGTGAACATTATTATATCATCACCTTTTTGGTTAATGTGTTGAACTTCGGGCAGAATGGTGGCTAGTACCGTCGTCTCAACATTAAAATTTGTTGCTTGTTTAGACATCCAGCAGTTAGAAAGCATCATGATGATTAATATTGAGCTGTGATAGGTGTAGAGAGTGAACCAAAGAAGTAAACTTGTCTCAGAATATATGAAAAATTAGCTGAAGCTCCCAGTTGTGGACTGAAGGGCATTGTTCAGTATTCATGCATATGTGAATGTTCATATGTCTGTATAAATAAAGATTAACAGTGTTTGTAATAAATGCTGTGATGTCATGCTGACATGAGGTGAAGAGCACGTGTGTTTATCCTGCAGATAAACAGTCACTGTTTTTCTCATCCAAGGCCCAACAGATGTTCCTCTGGTGGGATCTCAGAGTGTGTTGATACCTGCTGCTAACATCCGTCCTGGGTGATCCAATCACAAACAGTTCACATCTGGCATTATAATGCATCTCGAGTGACCACTTGTGATCAGATCTCACTTGTCTGCACTATAGCCTAAATGTATGCGCCGCAGCTGGTCTGCTTCTTATCGATCAATCAGGACAGATGTCAAAGTCTGTGTCGTATACAATATGTTTTTTAAAATTTTTTTTATTGGGAGTGATGAAAGACTGTGAGGAGCAATTCCACCAGTACTCACGGTTGTTTGGTCTCCAGTGTGTTACCTGTCAACATGGAAGTGGGGAAGAACTGGTGGAATTCTACAAGTAACTGGATGGAGAAGAAGTAATGGAATGTTAGATAGGCTACAGTATGGCATCACTTGAAAGTACTCTATAATCAAGTGCCGGTACACTTGATAATACTTCAGTGCAGACCTGAAGTAAAAGTAACCATTTCCCCCCACACCTTTACTAATTGCACCACCCCCCCTCCTCTGCAGGCTGACGGCTCAGAGGAGCATTGAGGATGCCGAGGAGGTGGAGAGGGAGCGCCGTCGACGAGCTCGGGAGGCTTCACGCTGGAGGAACGGCAGCTCCCTGTCCGGAGAGTTTTCACCAGAGAGTGAGATGGCTGCAGAGGAGGGCATGTAAGTACAGACAAACTGAGACTAATCAGAACATCATCAAATTCTTTTGCTGTTTGACTGCACACATAATAAAAAATAAATAAATACATAAATAAATAAATAATCAACATCATACAGCATTACATGTTTGAACCAGAAATAAGACATTTCAGGGGGAAATTAGGCCAAAAAATTATAATAATATACAATGATAATACTGAAGCAATAAAAAAGTAAACAAGACCATTCTGAGACCGCAAACTTGTGCCAAGGCTGAGCATTCCCTCCAAAGTTTCCCATCAAAGTTTCTCATTTCCCCAGTAAATAGCTATAGAGGAGAAAGACTTATCGAACCATCTAGATGCTGATTCCCTCCCAAGTTTCCCTCAGGATAGCTGGCGCTCAGAGTCTCGCAGTTTTATCTGGTAAAGCTAATGATTCTTGGGGCCGAAATGATCTCAACCTATTCTCAAAGTTTAAACGGAATGCGTGCCGCCTAGTGGGCCACTTTTGGTAAGCAGAACTGGCGCTGAGGGATGAGTAACTTTCCTATTTATATGCAACACCAGCCCTGCGTTCAATAAGCAAAACGTTACAAAACTTTCAGAGCATTTTGTCCAACGAACCAGGGTTCTATTGTAGCATTATGTGACACAGTGAGCCGTCTGCCAAGGTCATGGCAAGATCAAGATGGCGGATGGTGAGGTGACCAAAGAAACAAATCAAACTAACAATGTCCAGCGCCAATCTGTATTTCAAACTCACCTGAAACGCAGATCTACTCATGGGACGAAAATGGGACTTGAACTCAAAGACCGAGTATTATGATACAACAATGAGTAGTCAATAGAGGAGTTTTTAATATGAGACAGCCGTGGTTCCCTCCATTAGTGTTTTTTCACCTGTTCCAGACTTTCATTCCAATAAAAATGTTGGGTTTTCATTAATTTACTCTTAACACAGTAAATGCATGTCAGCTGCAGCAGAGCCATTAGCCAAAAAGGTCTGGATACTGAAGGTTAGTTAATATCTTCAAACGTGGAAGTCAGCAAACCTTGAGATACAAGATTTCAGTGGAAGTTTTAAAGTCACGTTTAAGGCCAGAAACATTCTTCATCGTCTCGCCATGAAAAAATGTAAATATGACATCAGACAGTCGTTAAATTCCATGTCCATTTTATCATGGGAACCCAGGAAGTTATTAAGTGCTGAGCATTATTCATTCACTTCCCCCCAGTACATCAACTTCCTGTAAAAGCTACTAACTGTGTTATTTTTTCTGGTGATAACTGAGTTTAAAGAGTCTGTCCTCATGTTTCCCAGCCATGAAACTCAACCTCACTGCTCGTCATACGCTCACTGGTTTTCATGGCTGTCTGGTTACATAAAACAAATGTTTCCATTGGGAAAAGCTGCAAACAACCTCTTCCCCCGTCGTGTTGATGTGAAGATCAACACACAGCTGCCCTCTCATTACACAACCTCCAAAGAATGTTTACTACAAAGAGTCTCCGGGGAAAACCACCACCATGTCAAAACTCGTGGCGTTAAAGCCGACTTTTAATTTCAGACCCTTAACTACAGCTTTCGCCTCCAACACCTTCTCGTCCGTCACATCCTAAGCTCAGCTGGTTTCTGGCTGCAGTGACTCGTCATGAGGCAGCTCCGATGCGGTCTGTAATTGAAACGTTTTCTGTAAAGACACAGCGGAGATGTAAAGCTGTTTTGAAATCCCCTTTGGCTCCGTTTGCTGCCTGATTTCTTGCCTCTAAGGAGGTCAGAGGTCAGATGCAGGCAGAGTTTGAATCCACCGATGTCAGCTGAAGTAACTATCAATCTTCTTCTCAAAGCGTTTTTTTTTTTTTTTAAAGGTTTTGCTTCATGTAGGCTATAATAAAACAGTCCAGTTACAGACGACTCTAAATCTGATCATCATTCAAACACCAATGTGGACGTCCATCTCTCAGCTCCAAACTTAACAGATTCCTACTGAAGAAATCTCTGACAACAGAACCACAAAAACCTGCAACAGAGAATCTGGCCATGCAAAGACGACTAAAATAAAAGAAGAGGAGGTGTTTCCTGATGGATGTGTCTCGTCATCGACACATGTCAAAACCTAAACGCATTTGTTTTAGGTATCTCTCCAGGTGTCGACTTTACAGCCCAAGCAGCCGACACACAGAAACATGTCTGCTTGTTAAGGCTGCTTAGCTGTTGAGAGATCAGAGAGAGACTCCCATCATGCAATGGGAGCTCCACTGGCCTCCCAAGTGTCTTAATCATCCAGGGAATGTTGAGTGAATTCCTTTCTGCCAGCTCCTGAGAACACAAAACACACTTTGATTACCTTTAGTCAGCGGAGGGAACAGCTGGAGATGCTGTGCTTAGTGGATGGCAATGAATTTGATTATACTGCATGTTGTAGTGACGCCCAGAAGGAAGCAGAGGTGCAGATCTCTATGGATCAGAATCAGCAGTGACTCACCCAGAGGAGCTGCTGATGAGTCCAAATTTTCCATTAACCTAACCATGATGACGAAGGTCCCCTTAATGAAGGGCTTATTTTAACCCAAACTACAATGTTTTTCTAACATTAACCAAGTACTTAGTTTCCACTCTTTTCCTGAGTGAAAAGGTTTGTACCAAAACCTGACTAAACCTAAACTATAGTGTTATCAGATAATAAAACAGATTTAATTATCGCTTCTGTGTTGTTCTCAGACAATAAGTATTCTTTGGTTAACTGTTTTTACATCATTATTTTCATTGTATCCTACTTTATTTCTCCATCATTGTGTTTTATTTTGTTTTGATTGAGGGATTTCATTGCTTCGAAAGTTTTATTTGATAAAAAGTTGTTAATTTTACTATTTTAAAGCCTCAGGATTGGTATTCTCACTCCGGAACCTGAAATCTCTGAAGTGACATAAACAAAACTTTATAAAGAGAAGTTAAACGTAATGCACATGTGACAAACTGCATAAAACAAATGTGACAAACAATCTCCAACCAAATATCACTGTCTATAATATATTTTATGGACCTTTTTCCATGTCTTGTTCTTTCTGGTTGTTTTTTCAGCTGTGGCAGAGGTCAGTGATTCATTTGTCAGCTGCACTCTGTTGCTAATGGCGCTGTGATTACAGGAGTTAATCAGTGGAGAAATGTATTACTCTGCTCTGTTTAAAGTGAGATTATGATGATACGTTTCAGCTGTTGGGACAGCTGGGAGGCCATACAGGTGGAAATAGCCATCTGACCACTGGAGTTTCTTGAGTACAAGTGAAACTTAAAGATGGTATTTGAGGAACGGTCTCCTTTCAGAATATCCTGAGAATATCTTGATAATAGCCATGATTCCAGATTATTTTTAATGTTTGCAGTATTGTTTTAAACAGGACTGACATTGTCCTTCCACTGAACGCCTCTCTGTCTGATGCTCTGTTTACTGAAACACTGGAAGGCTTGTTACTAAAATCACTTAATGCCTTTTGACAGACAGATACTGAGCTCTGTTCCTACAGACCAGCTCAAACCTGCTGGCAGAAGACAAACCTTAGCATTTAAAATGAATTAGCTCAGGACTAATGACACTTGTGCTTTTCCAAGAGAAAAATCAACAAGTTAAACCTCAACCAGGAAGGACATTATCATAAAAACTAAAGACACTGAAGTGCTCAAAATGCTCCAAAATTTTCATAATTTTTCTGTGCTTTGTCCATTATATCTGCCCCCAACCCCAAATGCTCCGTACAAAACTTAAAAACTTATTTAGCTCATGTTGGAGAGGGTTTCTGAATCCTGTCCAAACCTTACAGCCACATCAAATGAACACAAAGAGCTAAGAGACATCACACAAAATATGACAGGAATTTGTGACAGACAGCTCGGGCTACGTCTGAAAAATAATATCAAAAAATAAAAGATATCAGTGGCTAAAAGAGAACAGAAAAAAAAAACCTTGCAGTAATACAATTAAAAATGTCATACAGCAATGGTTTACAAGGTGGTGCAAAATGACCAACCCTTAAATCACCGCACTGCAAGAAACCTCTGAGTTGTCAAAAACTAAATCAGACTTGTCAGCACACCATGAGAGTTTAATTTTGAAGTGAGGCTGACTTTGTCTTAAACACCAAAGAGCAAAGGAGCTGCTTTTAGAGATGTTATTGTTTTCCATATAAGCCTGTCGCTGGAGAAAGATTTCTGGCTAATAAACAGTAAATCGTTTTCAAAAAGTTGATCATAAACTTTCATTATTTTTATAATGAAAAAATATCAATTCTTCAATAATGAATGCAGGTATGACGCTGACCTGAAGCCACACAGTTCTCCATCTCTAGATGAAGACGAAGGCTTCAGCGACTGGACGCAGCGCAGAGAAAAACGGAGGCAGCAGCGCATGCAGGAGCTCAACCAGGGAGGCGAGGAGGATGAGGATGAAGAAGAGGTCACGATAAAGAAAACCGTAAAGACCGTCCAGGCCTCGATCACAGCCTCCAGTCGACTCCAAAGACAAGAGCAGGAGGAAGTAGAAGGGAGAGCGATGGAGATGGAGATGGAGAGGAGGAAGGAATGTGAGGAAGAGGCGTTTCGTGCTGAGAGGGTGAGGAGGGAGAAAGAGAGGGAGGAGGAGGACAAGAGGAAGAGAGAGGAGTTGATGACTAGGAGGCCGAGTACAGAGGTAAGGTTGATGATGTTTTAAATTTCTAATTCATTTTACACCAGAGTGAGTCAAGTCAATTGAGACAAGTCCAAGTCAATTTTAAGTTACGTAATACATGTCCATGCATAGTTATTACTTGTGACAGGTCCAAGTCAAGTCTCAAGTCATTTGAAACAAGTCTGTTGTCAAGTCACAATTTATTCAAGACATATCCAAGTCAAGTTTCAAATCATTCGAGACAATTCTTTTTTAGGTTGATTGAGAAAAGTCCAAGTCAACTGTGGTTAAACAAGTCTAGTCATTTCAAGTCTCAATCCAAATCTCAATATTATCTCGGTAAGTCCAACTAAAGTCTCAAGTCATCCAATTATGACTAGTCCAATTTATATTTCAGGTTATTGGAAACAAGTCCAAGTTAAGCTTCAAGTCAAGCCTCAAGTTGTTTGAGACACGTGTGAGGGTAGTTTTCAATCAAGTATCAAGTCATTTGGATAAATCCTAGTTTAGTCTCAGATTATTCAGATAAACAAAGCATTCGAGTTTTAAGTCATACAGGAAAACACCAAATAAAGCCACACTCCTAGTCAACATTCAGGTCTCCTAGTCAACATTCAGGTCCTTAAGGTCTCTGACAGCTGGCTCAAAATTGCACAGACTGTATGAAAAGCTGATCTATTGTGTTGAACCTCTCATGTTCAGGTGGAGAAAAGAAAAGAAGTTAAGATCTCTTATACATCGAAGGTTTTCCTTCAACAAGAGCCGAAACACAACAGCGCCAATGGAGACACAACCAATGAGGAAGTGACGTCATACTTGCACAACAAGACAAAAAGGTAGTGGCTGTGGTGAATACTTTCTTTTGCTAAAATGACAAATATTTAGCCTTTATCATTAGATTACAATTTATTTGAGTATTCAGTTACACCTTTGAGGGTGTCCAAGGGGTTTCCGCATAGTTTTGACCATATTGTATACAATGGTCACACAGAGTCAAGGCAAAGCAAAGTGTCAAAACATATCAAATGTTCGTAGATCGCCCCTCTGTTGATCCATTTGCAGCATTAAATAGCTTACTTCTGACCTCCAGATGTGAAGCAGCCATAGCAAGTATACCACCCAACAGACTCAGATGAGGTCAATAATAAAAGCTGTTCAATAAATGGATGGAATGAAGATAATTGTTTATTAAAGCAGATAATGCGTAATAATTAAGTCTGCCATGAAGGTCTGTGGCATTTTGTGATTGCAAGATTAGTCCAGACACTGGTGGTGGTGGTGGCTGATGACTCTGCTGAAACTTATAAGGTGATGATGGGAGGTGGAGGGGTGCGCATAACAACAGCCTGAATGAACTGAAGGTAGTGAGAGAATCAAATGTAAAAAGACAACAGCGAGATGATTGGAAAGAAATAAAGAAATAAACTACAGGCCTAATCATGCAAAGGAAAAGTCTTCCTGACTGAACTTACACTAGCGCTTCATTTGCTGTTTAAATACTTCCTGGGGTGTGTAGCAGAGCCATGGAGGAGGCCGAAGCCATTCTGGAGAAGGAGCAGCATCTGGAGAAGATTCGGGAGGGCCTCCAGCAGAAGGAGAGTCAGGAGCTGGAGCAGCTGCGATACCGACAGGCAGAGGCTGAGCAGGAGCTGGAGGAGCTCAAGAGAAGGAGGGAGGAGAGACGTCGAGTCCGAGAAGAAGAGGAGCGCCGGAGGGAGGAAGAGGAGCAGCAACGCCTGGCCAAAGAGGAGGTAAGCATGTCTAACTACAAATCTTCTCCATTGGTTTAAAACTAAATTGTCAAAACATTGACGATGAGCTGTGAAGTAGTTAACAAAATGGAGATATTTGGTTTTTAAATGAAGTAAAGTTACTAAGATGTAAATCTCCACTATTTGAAAAAAGTGGCGTTCTATAGAGCTTTTTAGCCTCTTTTAGCACATAGTTTTGGCTTTAAAATGAGCAGACAGACTCGTCACTTAGGGTGTTTTTCCACCTGCACTCTTTAGTTGGGCTGAATCAGACTCTGGCTTGATATGTGTGGCAGCCTAGTTGTGTTTAGCGTAGGGAGAGAGAGCTACTTATTCCAGGTGTTTTGTGTTAAGAACTGTTTGCTCTCTCTCCCTCATATATGGGAGCGCGATGGACCTGGAAGCGCTGCCGTTTTGAGTCTGCCTGAGAGGGCAGGCTGCCGTGTGGGTCTGTCTGCAAAGGCAGGCTGTCTGATGTAGTCGACCTGAAAAGGCCAACTGAGAGTCTCAGCCTAGCCTTTCTAGTCCCAAACCAACTCTGAAGTGCTTTGTTTGTGTTAGGAATGTGTTCCGAACTCGATCTAATCCGATTAGATCCAAACTGAACCAATGGGAGAATGTCAACAAACTCCCAAATGACTGGGGCCAGAGCAAACAAACTGTGTGAAAATGTTCTTAGAGAATATATGTTATTTTTCAGGAGCTGGAGGAGACCAAACTAGAACTAAAAGAGAGTTATTGCAGTTACTGTCTACCAAGATGTTAGTGCTGGTCTGTGTCTTCTGCTGTTTGCTAAAACAAGCCTATAGGGTGAAAACATGTTAGAGTTGTGCATTTTTAAACTAGATGTGGAGAACATGTTTCTGAAACATTAATAACCCGTCACACTCATGCAATTGGTGTAGAAATGTGGAGTTCATAAGTGTTTGTGACATGGCTCCCAGGAGGAGAAGTGGCGGATGAAGAAGGACATCGAGAGGAGGAGGATGGAGGCAGCTGAGAGGATGAGGAGCCTGAGTATGTCCAGCGTGGATGGAGATGAAATATTCAGTCCCATCAGTCCCAAAACTCCCACACACAAGGTAAATATCACCTGATGTCAGCTCAGCTGGAGCACCAGGCGGCCTCAGCTAAATTACATTTCATGTTTGTTGTCATCTGCAATCCAAGTCCCAAAGTTTCTGGGAACATGATTATATTTAGTTAACATCTTGTTCTAGCAGCTAAAAATGGTTTCTGTCATGTTTTAATATAAGAGCTGTCCTCTTTTGTGAATGTTTAGAATCTCTTTCAGCTCCTCAGCAGAATTAATGACCATAAAGCAAAGATGATGAATACATCCATTGAGGTTTTTGTTGTCTGCCAACAGCAAATTAGGTTGTAAATGACATTTATTACAAAAACATAATAAAACTTTTTCTGTTTTGTTGGATTGTGATCTGTGGGTCCAGATGTGCTACAGGGAGATGTAGTTCAATGCGACTGACCTCATAATTATCTGATTTATCCCACTTCAGATTATTGTGAGAAACCTTTACATCAAAGGATTTTTTATGGTGGACCGATCAAAAGTTTTCTGTGAATGCAATAAACAGATCACAAAATGTAGCCTTGTTATACAGTTTGGAAGCAATATTGAATATTGTATCGTATACTGTATATACAGTATAAATATATATATATAAATACTGATACCTAATTCTTTTTTAAAGATCATGAGATTGCTGTTCACATTGTTTTTGCGTACATGTCAACCTTATTGTATGCTCGCCTGCATGACTTGCATTGAAAATCCAAGTTTTCTGAAATCCTAAAGAAGGAAAAACATGCAGAAAAGTTCAAATTCTTACCTTTTAGCGGTTTTGGACTTGTGAATTTCGTCATCTGGGTCTGATTCTTATGCTGCTTTAAGTTGCTTTCATGTAGATTTGATTTTAAGTGTAACTGATGCTGCCACTTTCACGTCTCAGACACAAACGGTGCGTAGGGTGTAATTTTCCACTCCTTCTGAAGGCATAATCACCCCTCTAAAATATTTCCAGCCATTTAGGGAGAAAGCGTCCTTTGTATTTGACCCTCTTTGTCGTCAGACTCATTGTTTGACTTTCCACACACGCTGCTAATTTAAAGCCGGTCATCTGTGAACCAACATTTCCCGCCTGAGGATATAGGTTATATCACTGTCTATGATCGATTGTAGTCTCGCACACACAAGATCAAGTGAAAGATCTATTATCATGACTTCCTGTTGTTTGAGTTCGCAATATTTATGAGGGAATTTATGCACTCTTTTATAATAGATTAATCTGAAAGGAAGGTTTGTTTTTTCCCCATAAGAGATCTACTGACCTTCCATATGGACTTTAAAATGCAATAAATCTGTAAGGCTTGCGGCGTTGATTGTTTGTTTCTGTTGCTAACGAGCTGACATTAAATGATGCAACCCAATTAAGTCAACAACTTGTTTCAAAATACTTTGTAATTACAAAGAACTGAGGAAGGATCTAAAACACTGATTCTTTGACGGATTCATGAACAGCATATTCAACTCAGTCCAGCCGTGTCGGCGGCTGAGATTCAGATCACACAGAGATAAAACAGGCTTTATTTGTTTTTTGGTGTGAACATGTCCTTCGACTTTGTCATCCATTAACTTACAGAATACTTGTGTAGGATGATGTCACTTTTGTAAACAAACTCAATGACAAAATAACTGTGTGTTACCTTCACAGCCGATGGACTCAGGCTCAGCTTGTAAGTTGCACGTGTGTGCTGCTGTGTGTGTTTGATAAGCCAGTGTGTCCTGGCTGCACCAGGAGAAGCATGTTGTGTCATCAGAGAACTCACTGATACGTGAAGTATTTTTGATGTGTGAGTTTGATTTGTGAACAGTGACCTCCCTCCTTACTTCGCTGTGTTACAGATGCATCCTGGCTGCCAGTGATGGCCCCCTATACTTAATTCACTGTCAAATACAGAGCCTCTAAAGTCTTGAAAAATATATTTTCCTGTGTTTTGCCCACATCTAAATATATTTTGGGTGAGGATAATAACAAGTTATTACTCATTTATGAACCCTCTGCCATTCAGAGAGTTATTTTCAACCTGAGTGATGACGTTTATAGATAAAACAACCTTTTTGGGACTTTGGGGCCTCTGTATTTGGAAGTTAAATCAGTGATGTTTTGTTGATGTGCATGACACTGCATGTGAGCTCTGCACCTCTGCACCTTTTAGTTTTTTCTTAATCAAACCAGACTTTCAAGACATAATTGTACCATTCACAAATAAAACCCCAAATCTGATCACATGGTCCCGACCATGATGTGTCTCTGCAACATTTTTACCACAGTGAAGTGACATGACACTGTTCTCCATCAGATTGCACCTAATCAGATTTTACACAAACCTGTATTTACAACAGTATTTTTATTCACCTGAAGCACAAGGATTTCCTTTGTGTGTGTGTGTCTGTTTGTGTGTGTGTGTGTAGAAAAAGTAAAAGTACGGAAATCTCATCAGCTAAACATAAGATCTTTATTGTTGATGCTTCTTTCAATAAACAGCATTTTATGATTATTATTTTTACTTACCATTAGTATTGCTTTTATATATAACAGTGCATTATATTTTATAAGATCAGGAGATGTTTCGTATTTAAAATCTCATGGTAATATATACATGTATGGATGTGTATGTTATTTCCCACATAAATCGAAGTGGGTGTATTCAAGTAAAGTACAAGAATCGGTACTCCTAAAGAGAATACTTGAGTAAAAGTACTTACTGTAGCGACTTTCCTCCACTGAGTTTAGAGTCCAAATGTTAAAGAAATTCAAATCGAGACACATGAGCGACTGTCGGTGGGAAAAAATGAACACAAAGTTTCAACAGAAATGCAAAATGCAATGTTTAACTTCAAGCAGCTGACAACAAGCAAATAAAGCAGTCATTTCTATGAGAAAATACACAATACAGATGAGTCACATCCTCTGTTTCTCATCATGTTCATGCCTTCAGTCTCCTCTGAGGGAGGCCGCTGCGATGACTCGTACATTTTGATGAAGACCAACCGACTCGGCTCTGTTTGTCTTGGACAGAGTCGTGGCGGTCTGAGAATAGCTGAGCTGTAATTAACAGACTTGTAAACTGAGGCAGTGACTGTGTTTCTGTGAAACGATGACCTCAGACGTCTTCTTCTTCTTCAGATCACAGAGAGAACGGAGTCGCTGAGCCGCTCAGTGAAGAAAAGGTCAGTATCCTCATCAGTATCTAGACCAATGCCATCAATAGTGATCATTCCTTTTTTTCTGTGAACGCATGAACCAATCAAATCAAAATATTCTGGATGTTGCATGCAGCATTTTAGAAACATTTCCCCAAAAGATCAACAATGATATAGAAGACATAATAAAAAATAAGTTAAATAGTAAAGTGATCTTTCTTCTTTCTGCAGGCAAGTCTTTAAGGGGCTTTTTTACTTTCAGCTCTGTTTTGAATTTGGAAACTCTAAATGCAGAATATATGCATGTGGCAACCATTCAGGCCAAAAAATGAGGCTGAAAAATAAAATATCTAACCAAGAAAAGCTGAGACCAATTACCCTGAAACAAGTTAAAAAGTTCAATTATTTCATGTCAGTGGATGGGTTTGAGGTCAGTGCAGGTCAGTCAAGTTCATCCAAGTCAAACTGGGGACAGCATTTCTTAATGGAGCTGCCTTTGTCACAGGAACACTGCCGTATCGAAACACAACACTGGAAGCACATTATAGAGATTCTGACATTGCCACTTCTGAAGTGGTTGCTTTGGTTAGACTTTCCCCGCAGGCCTCCGTACTCTCCAAACCATCACTCTTCATAACATTGAAATGTTATTGTCTCGAATAATTTCCTGCCAGCACTGAGGATTTTATTGATCTGTGAAACAGTTTAACAGAGCTGCAACCAGTTTCACTCTTGAGTGATCTCCTTCTTATTCTTTCCGTTCATTGTCATGAAATGCCAGAAAGCAGTGAAAACTGAGTCACGGAGACTTTGGTGCCTTTTTCAGATGTCTTATTTTGTGTGAAGAACACTCCAAAAATCAAATATAATAGGTTTACAAAAGATATGAAACAGAGAAAAGCCGTTAAGGATAAACGATCATGAAACTATTACCACAATCATTGTTAATCAACAGATCTAAAGGTGAACACTGATTAGGAAGTTTGAAGGTGACTTCTCCGCCTCTGTCAGTACATCATCCTCCTCAGCTATGATTTATGGCTCTACTTAACTCCATCCAGATGCAGGCTGCTGTGTTTTCTCTGGTGGTTGGCGAGCTATGGCGGCTCTGAGCCGTCGGCAGCAGGAAATTATCACCTCTGAGGAGCTCTCAGCAGGAGTGAAGCCTCTGTGTGGAAGTTTTTATGTAGGAATAACTGCACCAGGAGGCAGATCGTCAACAGTGTCAGTGCCAATGTATATAATTCTGGGAGCATTAAGATCTTTTTTTAGGATTTCTTAAATGTATTATTATTTATGTATCAAAACAACCTGCAATCAATCATCAATGTTTTTGACACTGATCAAATATGTTTATTTAAAAAGCTGTACAGTTCTTTATACAGCTGGAAACATGGTATCCATTTTTTTCCCATGCACAAAGCTCTGATTGGTCAACTGGTGGAAACGACTTTCAGTGAGCACTTTAAACCATATCTGCTCCACACCAAGCAGAACAAAGACACAGTTAGGGACAAACTGATGAACATACTGGAGCAAGGATCTAAAGAAACTGTGTGACGACGGGATAGAGATATTGGAGATACTGCAGGGAGAATATTGGACTTCATCAGGTCACAGAGTCACAGCTCCAGTGGGATGATCAGGCCGCTGGATGTGGACTCAAGCAGCTGTTTGCTAACATGTTAGCCACATTTTCAAATAAAGTGATAACATTTCAAATGTTTTCAGCAGCAGGGCTCTAGGGATGTTAGTCGGCTCACCATCTAGAATGAAATACTTCAACAACTATCAGATACGTTGTCATGAAATTTTGTAACGCTTGTAATAACTTTGTTGATCCTCTGACATTTTTCATCAGCACCATCATCAGGCCAGTATTTTAATATGTCTAATCAGTCTTTGCACATGATGTTAGATTCCAGGTTTTGGTTTATTTATAATGTTCCCATTAGCTTTGCCTATGTTTGTTAGCATGCCAATACACTAAACTAAGATTGTGAGTATGGTTAACATTACACCTACTGAACATCACAATGTCTGCGTTGTCATAATGAGCTTGTAAGCTTGCTGATTTCAGCATTTAGCCTTTTTAATGTATTTTTTGATCACTTATAATATATCTTTGCACCTTTTGGCCTCTCAGTTGCTTTCAATGTCAGTGTTTGACACATGAAAAATATGTTTCTGGCCACTAACTTAACTCTAGATTTATTGGTGAACATAAAAGTACAAAACTCGACTGAGTAACGCCTTCCAGCCGTGAAGGAAGCAGGTCTCTGATGTCATGTCAGGTGCTGTTCCCCTCCATCAGTCATGACATCATCATAACCTCTTTTTAAAAGTGGGCGTCACTCTGTGGTGGCGCCTCAGACATGTTGAAACAAACCATTCGGATGATGAATGAGGTTTCCTCCCCTGCTGTAAAGAAATGACATCACCCAGAAGCAGAGCTTGTATCTGCAGCAGTAAAAAAAAAAAAAACCTGAGGGAGGGGGGGTTCAGTGTTTGAACAAGATGGTGGAGGCTGAGTTTGGACAGCTGGATGAAAGACTGAAACTCTAACAAATCAGAGAGACTAAAAGACCTTCATTGACCACAAACAAAACACATATGCCACTCTATCATGTGAATTGACCTGGTTTTGATTCAGTTTTTAATTCATTCTTATTATTCTTATTATATAAAATCAAATTAGGAGTATTTTTGATGGAGCCAGTGATGATTTGTTTTCTTGGAGATGCCTGGAGGACCCGAGTCTGAGAACTAAAAAGTTCGGTTGCTCTAAAATATTAGAAACATGTTGAATTTTAAAGATATTATGATGTAAGGACAAGATGAGAACACTTTAAAAGAAAAACTACGATCAATTTGATCAAAACTTATTGCAAATTATTAGAAATTCAAACATAACTTCATTCAGAATCCTAGTAGAGAGCCCCAATTTACAAAAAATCATCATAAAACATCAGGTTGAATTCAGGGGAAAATGAAACACAAGACATCTTTAACTTTGATTTACTGAATATGCTCAAAAAACATTTTCGATCTGAATATTTTACTCAATGTGAGCTGAAAGTACAAGATGATACAAAAATGACAGTGACTCATCTAAACCCAAATATGTGTTGGAACTCATCATATTTCTTATTGTTTTGTTTAAATCAGTAACAGCTTTAAGAAGACACAACCTGTTGTCCTGCTGCCAAAGATTGATGACAAGATGGAGCAGTACGTCCACGCAGTGGAGGTCAGCGCACACACATACACACATACACACACACACACACACAAACACAAAGACTCATGTATAACAAATATTTATATTAATTTCTATTTTATTTAGAGTTTGAGCTCGATAGTGTTTTGTTGATACAGGAAGTATATATGATGTAGATTACATATAGTTCGAAATATTTTTTTAAAATATTTTTAAAAAGAAAGAATTTAAAGTACATTTATGCTGTAGAACGACTGCACATGAAGTCATGCAGTTGAAAACAAGAGAAAGACTGATGTGAAATAAACAGTATTCAGAAACTTTACTCAGAAACTTTTACAAGCACGAATACCAGACTGTAAAATATTGTGTCAATATACTGTTTGAAGTAGAAGTCCTTCATTGTAAATGTTTGATCAATCCATTCATTTCTAGTCACTGTTAAACAGAATAACACCTCCAAGTGTATTTTGCCCTCTCTGGGTCTATCATGTTGTCCGAACCTCAAAATGTTTCTTAAAATGTTTCTTAGAATTTAGAAGTCAATGAAAAGCAGCAAAGATAAAATAAATAAAGTTAAGTACAGGTACCTCACATTTGTACCACCCTTAGTCACGTTCCACCACTGCTTTGAGCTCTATGTGAACACACCTGTGAAAACTGTGATTCATTCAAGACAAGTTCAGACTTATTGTCTCACCTGATTCACACCTGTTACACTATACAGTTATACACTTTTCACCTGTACTCACACGCATGTTAAGTGTCACAGTGTTCAACACAGCCAATAAATGGAAGTTTGGGACGGAGCATACATTTACGTATTGATTTATGTTTTCCGTCAGCCTTACTGGAAGTGGTACTAAGAATGTTTGTCCTGAGGGTTCATTCTCTGGAGAGGAGTCATCGGGATCGGAACATTTAAGTTTAAAGGAATAGTTTTGCATTTTGAGAAATATGTTCGGTAACTTTTTTCTGAGTTAAATGAAAAGATGTATGCCGTTCTCATGCCTCTAAGGCTAATATTAAGCTACAGCTTAGCTTAAGGACTAGAAACAGGTGGAAACAAGTAGGTCTCTGCCACTGAAGTCATGAAAATCTTCTCATTTAACTCTCCACCACTGAAAAAAACTGTCTTTCCTAAAATGTGGAGTTGTTCCTGTGTATAAGCCCTCCAGCGTTTTCTGCCCACTCAGAAGCAGCTGATGAACCTTTGGACACTAATTGTTTAAAACCAGCTGAGGAGCAGGAAACAGCTCTGACCCTTTTTGTGTTGAGGTCAATACCTCATCTGGACGATGACATCACAGCTCTGTATTTTTATTTCTGCGTCTGTTGGACAGATATATGGTGGGAATACCCGGTGTTCAGAGCTCTCTTATTTGTCTGTAGATAAGATGGAGATTTTTTTTTAACTTATTTTTCTTCAATAAAATATAACTGCATCAAAAAGTGTGTAGTTGCCCTCTGTCCAATTGGGAAGTTGACATTTTTAAAAACATGACATGAGATTGTAATATGACAGCATTACTGTAAACTAACCTCGGTTTATTGTTGTTGTGCAGAATTCCCAGGAAACCCGAGCAGTGAAGGCATCACTGACCGACCTGCCCAGCGCACCTGAGGTCGTCGCCTCCAAGAAAAATCTGTTTGAGGCTGGAGATGCCTGGAGCCAGAGTCCCACCAAGGGAGCAACCTGCAAGGTAAGAAAACACTTACTGACCTGCTTATTTTCTGCTCCAACACCGACAATAAGCCCGATTCTTTAAGGTCTCTGAGTCAAAGGTTTAAAAATATCAAACTATTGTGACCCAAAGTGGTGATACTACAAATTCAGTGCCTTGTTTCGTGGACTCTGCTCTCACTGAAAATCTTCTACAAAAAGTCCTAATTGATCAAATGATTCAAAAGCTTTTTAACTTTCAACTTTTCAACCTTCATTTTTATAATTTCAGGGTGAGAACATGTCTGTGATTCTTCTCCAGCTCCTCAGTTTGCATGTCAGCTCTAAAACAGTCTCTGATGATATGTTGTGTTCACTGTATCAACAAAACATCTTTTCCTTTGTATGTTTTCTGAATCAGGACACTGAGGGGTTGAAGGTGGGCATTGCAGACCTGATCACCCAGTGGGTGAAGGGCCCGTCTGACAACAGTAGACAGTCACCCTGCAGACCGACAGTAAGTCACAAACACAACATGAACATGTTTAATTGGGCTCAGACAGGTTGTTCTCTTCCTCTCCATGAACCCTTCCACTGTGGACTCTTTTATTCAAATGTCAGCAGACATGTGTGGTGTTCGATGGTACTCTGTGATTCATGAAGAATATTAATCTAAACACCAAAATAAAACTGAGGTAAAAAAAAAAAAAACTCCTCGGATTCATCTCTCTTATAAATGACTTAACAACAAGCAGTGTGCAGTTCACACTGTTGTTATCAGTTCAACCAAATGTAAATCCCATCTAAACGTCTAACAAGATTTTAAGTAAGTACATATTTAACTCCAAATTATTATATATTTTACAAATATCAGAGAAAAGTATATGGAAATTGACAGTGATCAGATGTGTCCAGCTGCAGCTCAAAACTTTGTAATATGAGGTTTCCCTCTTGTGGTGAAACAAAATACAAATATGTCACAACAGCTTCTTCCTTTGCTTCATCCAACAATAACTGCTCTCGATAAATAAAATAAAGTGAATTAGAAACAAACTGAAATTCAATTGATTCAAATTCACAGAGATAATATTTAAAAACCATTTGGTTTGTGACCACATGTTTTGGGCACAATGAGGTTGCCAGGTTTGGTGCCATTGTGTCCACACAAGACATGCAGGACACTGCAAAAGGTCACAGCACTGACTGAAGAAATATGCCCAGTACTTAGCTCACCCCTGAACCTAAACACTGTGTTCTTACTTTTCTCTGTACAGATTCATACATTCCACCTCTGTAATGAACACAGACATGAGACCAACTTACTGACAAACATCTCACTTTAGGAGGAAATAAAGTGGCTCAAAATACAATGCTGTATATTCCAACATGTTGAGATGTCTTCACACAGAAGATTGACCAAAGTTTATATTGGTTGATTGTTTTGTCAGGAAGTGAAGCCTGGAGACGTGATGCAGAAAAAGAACATGTGGGAGGTGATTGGAGACTCATCAGGGCAGCCAGTGCAGAGAGCCAAGGTGAACACACACACACACACACACACACACACACACACACACACACACACACACACATTGCAGATAAAAACATGATTCAGTTTTTCTTTAACTTCTGTAATTCCATCTTTTTATATTTCATTATTGCCTTTATTGTGACACACACTATTGCATATGATTATATTATGACTTACAAAATAAGAGAATACAGTTTTTACAAAATAAAACAATAATTAATTCATGTCTTGTGTTTTTGATTTGACATTTTTGTCTTGTTGTGAAGCACTTTGTAGCAGCATTGTTGAAACCATATGAAACAATAAAGATATTGTTAGTTTTATTGTACAATGTTACAACATGATAAAGTCCTGATAAAGGAATTTCACACACATTTCACACACATTTCAAATACGCCAAACTGAACTAATCTTGTCTCTTCTCTCTTCAGGCCGCAGCAGCTGTTAAAAAGTACAAATTTGTCGTCACTGGTCACGGCAAATATGAGAAGATCGCTGCGGACGACGAGGTTGGAGGAGAGTTCACTAACGGAAAGTCTGGTAAGATCACTAAAAGGATGTGTTGAGGGAGAAAAAGAGCACATTTCAAAAAGTTGAAGATGAATCAAATCAAACTTTATTTTTAGCACATCTCGAGCAGGATGACAGCTTCACATAAGAAAACAGTACTTTCAAAGTACGTCACTTTACATAAAAGGCCAGTAACAATAAATCACAGTAAAGTAGCTTATAAATAACACGTCAGTTGTTTTGACATATTGTAAAATAAGCTTAAAAAGCCTCTGTAACAAGAATGATAATGATTATCAGTTTTATTTTTCATTGAAAGAAATAAGAGTAAATAAAAAAATACATAGAAAACTCTGCTTATATATTTTGAAAGTGTCATCAGGTTCTGATTCCATAGTCTTCCCACTGAGGTTAACATTTCTTAACACTGTACCTACTTTAAGGAACTCCAAACACAGGCATTAGAAATCACTAGAAGGAACAATAGAAAACAAAGATTCAAAAATAAAACGAGTGAAGTTTAGATTGGCCGCCCTGCATCATCTAAAATGCATCTCTTGACCTTTGACCCCACTGACCTCCATCATGGCTGCTCTTCATTGTTCTTCTCTAACAACTTACATAAACTTTTAGCTCAAAGGCCATCTTTAAGTCACAATAAATCAAACATTTTGTTAGCAGCTAATGGTTGATTTAAAATAGATTTAAATTTGAGAAATGTTTAGGACACTACAACACATACAATAATAGCTCACTTTTACTGTCTGGCGTCTGAGTGTGAATTTCATCACATTACAGTTCCAACAACACAGTCGTGTCCACTCCTTTCTGCTTACAGTCCCACAATGCAATGTGTTGCATTTTACAGATGTAATTCTGCAATTCTACATACAAATTGACAATAATTGATCGATTGATGTCTGAAATCTCTATTTACTGCTCACTATTTAGAAAATCACTGACTCTATAGTGCATGAGGGACTGAATTCTAACTCAGCTTCTAACCCTGATTGCAGCTGGAAATCATTCAGCTAGACAGGATGTTACACTTTGTAAAAAAATACTAATGTGATGAGTCTGAAAGATCTCTGCTCTTTGTTGTTTCATCAGAACCAAAGACAGATGAGGAGATGGGCATGAAAAGAAGGAACATTTTGAGGCTTTGGATGTTTAAAAAGGGTTGAAATTCTTTTCTAATATGGTATACATTACTTTAGTAATTTTGACAATAAATCAAACAATGCATTAAAGTCATCCAATCTCCTTCCTCTCTGCCACTCTAATCCAATCAAATTGTTTGTTTTTTTGTTTAACTGAGAACAAATTAAGATGCTCTGAAAATGTTGTTTTGTTGTGACTTTAAGAAAGTTCGATCACCAAACATAACCATCTACAGCCTAAAAACATCATGTTACTTTCTACGTACACATCCATTATATATTGAGAGGTTTTACCCTGAGGCAAGTAGCACCATTATGAAGTAAACAGGATATTTGAACGTTCATTAAAGATAAACAGGATTTTCATAAATGATTTGTCTTAAAATCATTAAATTCAACATTTGTTTCTGTCCATGAAAATACAGATTTTGACAGACGTGAAATGTCTTTGTTTCAAATCCCTAACTTCTGATTATATTGAGTCTATATTTATTATATATATTGTACATGTAGTGAGAGGCACAAATGAAAAACTCTGAAATTACTTAAAACATGAGCGCTTTAATGTGATGTGACGTCTGAATGACTTTAAGACAAATGTAGCTCTCTTTGCAGCCAATCCACAACCACAAACATTTTAACATCCAGACAACCAATCACACGAATGCAACACCAAGCATTTGTCAAGTATAAAGTTCAGGCAGAGTTTTCTACAACACAAACTACACCAATTAAACACAGACTAAGAATCTAGACCTGTACATTAATTTTGTGGCTAAGGTTTCTGCACCTGTACATTAAACATTTATCATAACTTTTTTCTTTACATTTTCATCTTGCCACTTTTTTCCAGAGAAGTTTAAGTAGCAGTGAACCCTCTTGCCTTTCTGTTAAAGTCTTTTGGTTCCTCGTCTTTACCTTTCCGCCCAATCAGGCCCATTTCAAAAACTGTTGAAATTTTTGTCACTGGCCTCGATGCTGCCTCTTTGAGCTTTTTTGCGTCAAACCTTGGACTAAAGAGCAGCACAGGCAGCCGGTGTGCAAACGAAGGTATCTCTTTCAGCTCGTCCTTGAACTCTTTCTCCTTCTCCATCTCCTCCTGGCTTTTGTTTAAGTCAATCTGGTGCATGATGTTCTCTTTTGTGGAAAACATTTGGAAGAGGACGGCATCCCACATCTTTGTTGCCTTGGGAGCGTCTTTGGTTTGATTCTCGTCCTGAGTGCCAAGCTTGTCGACGGCCTTCTCGTCTACCTTTTTCACCCCGCTCTGGTCCTGCTCAGTGGCCTCACTCTGAGAGCCTGTCTCTGGAAACTTGGGCTCCTCCTGCTCCACCACCATGTGCTTCTTGAGTCGACACCAACCACTCATTTTAGATTTCATCCCTTTTGGCTTTTGCATGACTTTAAGAAGAGGCTCAGCTGCTGGTATGGATTCATCACCTTCCTTTTTCTCAGGTGCAGATTTAACTGATTCTGATTTCTTATCTTTTCCCTTGTCTTCACTTCCTGTTGACTCAGCAGTAGACACTTTCATAGGCAGAGCAGGCACTGCAGGGCTTGGCTTTGAGCTCTCGTCCTCAGTCTTGGTGGCAGCTACAGAATCCGGCAGCCCTTGTTGGTCTGAGACAACAGCTTTTGTTTCAGTTCCTGATTTCTGCCTGGCAGTCTGGGCTTTATCTTTGCCTAAAAGTTTTCTTACTGCCTTCAGAGGATCCTGGTCCTCACCTTTTGGTGGAGGATGTTTGACATCAGGGGTTTTTGTGGTTGGTTTGACAACTGTCTGTTTCTCAGGAGTTTTCTCCACTACTGTTGGAGGTTTTGGTATTTCTTGAATCACAGTTTTTTCTTGTTTTGCTGCAACCTGACTGGATGTCACACTAATCTCTTGTGTTACTGTTGTTCCTGAGATGTCAGATGTTTGTGAAACAATAATAGTAGGAACAGAGAGGGTGGCAGTATCCTTCTGGGGTTTATCTTCATCATTGGGGGTTTCATTGACTTTAGACATCTCGACTGTAGATAATTCCTTCATAGATGGTTCTAGGTTAGGTGTTTTGCATTTTTCTGACTCCTCTTTTGGAGCTTTAACCTCTTCTTCAGTTTCCATCTTAGAAATGGAGATACCAAATGCTGGAGCGTAGGTTTTGATTCCGCCATAAGCAGCATATTCTGCCGGAGTCAGTCCTCGGTAGCTTGATTTTTTAGCCACTTGGGTTGGAGTTTTAGGTCTCTGAAAGGCTACAGGTGATGCACCTGATGGGGATGTCCCATACGTAGGTGTTCTTGGTCTTTTATAGCCAGGTGACGTGGTCATAAGTCGGGATCCCTCATATGTTGGAGTTTTGGGCCTCTGATAACCATAAGAAGTCACTTCTGGTGTTGTTGGCTCAATTGTAGGCAGTTTAGAGAGTCTTTGAGAGGCAGAAGTAGAACTTTCAATATTTTCTTTTGTCAGATCAGCCTCTGATTTTGACTTTGTGATACTTTGTTGGATTGGTTCAGCTGCAGGTTCTATTGTTTCAGAAGGCTTAGGCTCAGTAATGCTGATAGCAGAAACTGTTTGGGGGGTTCTTGATCGCTCTGGCTCTACTGTGATTGGTGACACCGCAAATAAAAGAGGATTGGGTTTTGAGATTTCAAATACAGGTGTTGTAGCACGAGTTATATGGTATGCCGGGGTTTTAGGCCGCCCTGTTGAAGTTCTTAAGATTTGTAACTCACAAGTTGGTGTTTTAACACTGATTTCAGATGTTGGTGTGGCTCTTTTGACTTCAGATGTCGGTGTGGCTCTTTTGACTTCAGATGTCGGTGTGGCTCTTTTGATTTCAGAAGTCGGTGTGGCTCTTTTGATTTCAGAAGTCGGTGTGGCTCTTTTGATTTCAGATGATGGAGTGGCTATTTTGATTTCAGAAGTCGGTGTGGCTCTTTTGATTTCAGATGATGGAGTGGCTCTTTTGATTTCAGAAGTCGGTGTGGCTCTTTTGAGTCCAGATGTCGGTGTGACTCTTTCGATTTCAGGTGTTGGAGTGGCTCTTTTGATTTCAGGTGTCGGTGTGACTCCCTTGATTTCAGCTGTTGGAGTTATGATTGTAATCATCTCCTGGGTTGCTGTACCTCTTTTGGTTTCTAAAGTTGTTTTTCTGTGAGTATCTGTGACCAATAAAGAAGGCTGGGTCAACTCTTGTTTTGTTTCTGTTGGTGTCTTACTTTGAGTTACTGTACTGCCGATAGCAGTTAATCCAACTGAGTCATAGACTGGTGGGGTCCTGGATGTCTCGTAGTACGATGTGCTCGCTGTGTACATCCTAATTTGAGGGACATCAAACATTGGTTTGGGTGATCTTGAAGGTTCAGTGGCTTTGAATGTTGGACGCGGACTTTTGGGTTTGACGAGCTGCGTCAAAACAGTGAGAGGACGAATGAAAGCTCGCCTCCCGGTTGCTGGACTTGTGTGTATTGGTTGTAGGGTCACCTCACCTGCAGCAGGTCCAAGACCAGCATGAGTTTCTGAAAATGTGCTAAATATGGGCTTTTTCACTTCAGCAGCTACGGGTGCAGATGAAGTTGGCAGAGATATTGTGGGTACCACCAACTCGGCAACTGCCCCCTGAGTTGGTGAGACTCCGGAAATGTGGGCTGTTGCAGAATATGAAAAAAATGTGGTAACATGCTGCGATGGCATCGCTACCGTATGAGGTGACCACCTCACTTCTCTGCCATAAGCAGCACGATGCGGATAAGGGGACGCCACATGTTGATACAGTGGCCTAGCAGTGAATTGTGAAGACTGCTGGAAACCAGTGAGGGTGAATGGTGTTTCTGGTGTCTTGGGAGGGGTGGAGTGGTCACTGCGCTCAAGGTCAGGGCTTGCTTCATTCACAGGGGAAAGGCTGGAGCGGAAATGCGTGGCAGATTGTGATGCTTGAGCTGAGGCCTTTTTCTTGGCAGTTCTCTTGAGCAGTTTCCTAAGTTTAACATTGTCTTTTCCAGGCTTGGGCAGCAAGGGTGGGGGGTACTGCTGGGAAAACAGGCCCGGCTGGGCGACAGCACTGTAAGCGACAGCCATGAGCGCTTTAGCACCCTGTGGAGAAAAAAAACAAAAAGAAAAGTCTTGAAAAAGGAGATTCATAGAGAGTCACGTTCAAAGCATTTGGAAGAATTAAGTTCTTCCAAACTTGGTTCTCTAACTAACCAAGGCTAAAAATCCAGGCCTGTTTGATTAAAGTCTTTTGGCTCCTCATCTTCATGTTTATAAGTTAATTTTGTATTCAGGTTCACGAGGTTTTAAAATGTCGATGTGTCTCTGATGAATTGCAGCCTTTCAGTGGGCTTGCTTTTCTATTATCATATTTTAACACCCTGTCTGTCCTGAATTTATATCCAATTGGTTTATAGTGCAGAAACCTCCATTACAATGTTAGACCCCACATCCTGTTACAACAGGAAATGCATGAATACTCCATTTCACAGCAATTTGAACCACCTTATCTGTATATTAAGATTTTCATTTTGTGTCTTTTGCAGATTTGTATCAAGATTACTGAGGAAGCGTCATTTCAGGTGGTTTCCATCTTGACCTCACAAAACCATCTGCTGGCTTTCAATGCATGGAAGCAGTTAGTCAGCATTTCATCTCAATCAAATAAATCACTTTTCTGATTGTCTCAACTACAAACAACTACTGTATAAACCAACAGTTCAAATCCATAAAATTTCATCTTTGAATGTTTATCTTTGTTCCGTTTTTTTTTTCTTTTTTCCTAATATGTAAATGTTTCTGTATTGTTCTCCTCTACAGTATTTAGGTGAATCATTCCAAATGTCTGGTTGATCCTTGCATGATGGTGTGTAGAGAACCTTAAAAGTATTTTGAACAGAAAAAGTTGACATTATGTGGAATTAATGGATCACACTATGTGACGTTATCTGTTCTGCACTTAAACTTTGGAAAAAGAACAATCTGAAACAGCTGAGCTTGGGAGACACATACTTATAAACATTTCAGAGTTCATCATGATGATAATATTAACACTGAAAGGATGAGCATCATGCTCACTTCATGCAGCCATGAACCCAAACCAGAGGACATTGATTCAGTATCTGTTACATTTAAAACTTCATCAAACAGACAAATGATCTATACAATCAAATTGTTTTTCCTGTGTATGTTTTTATCACATCTGTCTCTGTACTACTGCAGATATTTTTCAACTTTAATATTCATTTACTGAGATTTCTGATTGTATGTGTTTATAACCCCTTTTTTAAAAATAAATTAAAATAATTTTCTACTTTTCCGGTGCCTCCATTTTTGTTTTTATTCACTGTTAAATTATTGAACACTTCTGCTCTAACAACATTTGAGAGCTACAATTGAAAAATTAATTTACGCTTCGGATAAAAATAAATATGGTAAATGTTAATCTAAAATAAAATATAAAATATTCAGAGAGGATTTAAGGTTTTTCACTCATGTTTGAGAGAGCGCTTTTTATAAATCCAGAGATGAGTGCTGTAAGCTGACGCAGAACCAAAAGGAGAATGAAGCTGAACTCTCCTGGATGATGTTACAGCCTCACAGCTGATCCTGGAAACTTTTACTTGGCCTAATCCTAATTTTAGTTTGAAGGCAAAGAGAAAGCTGGCCAATCAGCTGCTTCTGTTTTTTACAGCTCAGGTGGAAGGCATCATAAACAAACTCCAAATAAAAGCAGTGCTCTGAGATGAAAGTTTACACAAACATGGCAACAGCTGTGCATGCAGATTTAGTATCCAGTATCCAGATGCAGTATTCTGAACGCAGTCAAAGTGAAGATGCTGTCCACAGTATCATCACCATCTTGTTGATGTTGTTCACATTCACTCAACAAATCTAAAAAATTATAAATTTTATATAAAACTATATATATTGCCCTATTTTTTTTAAAAATTTCATTCTGAATTAATTACCTTTGAATGGACATGTGTATTAAGACAGAAATTACCAAATTTAATTTCACTGAGCAACTGAGTTCACAAGAATAAATAAATGGTTTTGATATTTTAGCATCTCCTACATTTGTGTATTCTTATGATGCAGCCAATATTTCTGACAAAGTTATGATTGAGTCATGTTGAAGCTGCAATTTTCATCACAAACATCAATCCATACATTGTCTGTCAAACTTGCAGGGTCGCAGGGAGATGGAGCCTATCCCAGCTGACATTGGGCGAGAAGCGGGGTACACCCTGGAAAGGTCGCCAGTTCATCACAGCGCTAACACATAGACAAACAACTATCCATGCTTTATGCACCTACGGGAAATTTAGAGTCACCAATTCACCTGTACTGCATGTTCTGACTGTGGAAGGAAGCCGGCGCATCTGGAGGAAACCAACGCAGAAAAGGGAGAACATGCGAACTCTACAAAGAAAGGGTCCTGGTTGGGTTTTGAACCCAGAAACTTCTTGCTGTGAGGCGACATGTCTAATCACCACCATCGCATCACCATCACTTGGAAAGTTTTGAGGCAATCTGCTCATCTTTATATCGGAGTCCTGGAAACAAATTTCAGCCTTGCTGCATCAGGATCCTGTGATGTCTCCTCCAACATGAATACATACATATAAATGTGTATGTTTATATCTTCTGAAGGGTGAAAGTGAACGCATAGCGTCTGACCTCTTGACCTCTTGACGTCACAGGTCACTGATGCTGACCAGGCCCTGAGAAATATATTCTTACAGGGAATATCCAATCATATGGCAAGACGGACTTAATATAATAGGATGGATAAATAATCTTGGATACATTTTGTGGAACTGTTCTGCTTTTCTGATTTTTAATTGCTAGACTCCTCAAAAGGTTCTTTCTTTAAAGTGAAGAGAGGACAAGCATCACGTGACATTTGTGCACTCAATTTGAACTTAGAGCCCAATAAGTTTATGATTAGACTATCTAAGGTTTGGGTTACAAATTAAGGATCACTGTCATCAAGCAATCTGTATAAAAACAACTGTTTCATATCCTCGCTTTACTATGTGTGTCACCTCAGTGAAATGTAGGCCAGAGCTGCTTGTGTTTTACCCTCACCCCCCTCATCCCTCCCTGCCTGACACATGAGAGCCCACTCCTCCTTTTAAGGCTCTGGTAGGTTCGGTATTTGGAGCGCCTTCACGATGCAAGTTCAAAAGGGGAAAGTGTAATAATAGCTGTGTAATAAAAACCAAGCCCGTCCACAATTGCCTCCTTCAGTAAACGAATCCACCCCAAAAAGTCATTTACCTCCGATGAAGTTATGAGGCCTCACACACAAACACACAAACAGTGAGTTTAGATGAAAAAGAAGGAACATACCAGGTGAAAACTTGTTGCTGATGTTCAAAGCACTGCAGGCAGGTTCCCCTTGACAGAACAGGACAAAAAATATTGATTCAGGTTTAATGTAAAATGTCAAATTTAGCTTTATTGCCCACAATTACACAACAGGAAGATTACATCTCACAGCGAAAATGTGCTGATCATTCAATAATGCCTCATTGCAGCCTGGACAGATAAATGAGCAGAAGGTGTTTCAAAGCTGCAGGGAGTAGAATCAGTGCTAACATTTACCTCAGCCCTGCAGGTGCTTTAGTGTTGCATTGAGGATGAGAAAAAACACCCTAAGCTCTCCAAACACATCTGATCTCTGGCTGCCAAGGTGGGGGTTCTGCATTCAACAGCAGCTGCGTCCCTAATACTGCTAACAGCTTCCCTGCTCTCTATCTGGAGAATAAAAGGTGCAATTATGGCGTGTTTACCTGTGCGACTGCTGCTCGGGGGGTGGCCGGCTGGCTGCTGCCTGCTTGTCCCAGCCCGGAGTGTCAGAGCGGCAGGTTCATGTTGAGCCCAACTAGACCCCCCTTCCTACAAATGTAAGGAACAGACGCCATGGCAGTCCAAAAATAAATCCCGAGCACTATGTGCTGCTCAGAGTGACAGCAGCCTTGTCGTGACAGCAGAGCAAGGCGAGAAACCGTAAGGACAGTCCACAGGACCTTGGGTTTCACCACCTCAAGGCTCTAAAAGTGGTGTCCAAAGGACACCAAGGGGTCCATCAAGGATGTACCGATGAACCAGGGTGCCGGCAGGGGGCTATAGTGTGCTCAGAAAAATTATACACGGTCTAATTTGACATGGTCATTTTCTCTAGAGATAATACAAGATGGGATACGGGTTTTTTGAGGGGTTCATGCACCCATACGTGATTTTTAACATTCATTATGGTGGTTAGGGGTCTCTCAATTAGTTCCAGTCCTGTTTTCATGGGTTCTATGCATTATTGTTGGTTCTCTAAGGTTCCTACTCAGGGAAACTAAATGGGATTCGGTTTTTGAATTCTATTTGAAGTTCCAGTTTGTCAGACATCACCGATGTGATTCTAAAGGTGATAGAGGTTCTAATGCCGGTACAGTTTTTTGGCTTGTCAGTGACATTCATGACAATATCCAAGTCCTAATTACTTCTGGGAAACTCAAAAGCTCCAGTATATCTGATTTTGGATGTAGTAAGGACCTGTCTTGACTAAACAAGTATTGGTGCGTCACATCACCAAAAGCCTGCTAATATAGTTCATCTCTTAATGGTGGACTTCATGGTGACATGCTTTCAAAGCTCTGTACTCTAATGAATTCTCCATCTTGATGATGTGAACAAGTTTTTAAAATGGGAAGCTCTTCCATCTTTAACATCCATCCAATGTGCAGCATTAGATTTACAGTTTTTGATTGCCTTGTTTTGAAGGGACTCCATGAGTTCTTTACGAGGTCTTACGGTTCCTTAAGTGGGTGTAAAGGGTACTCATAAAACCAATTTCTCACTTGAAACATCCTTATTAGAACTGAGTCTAATCCAAGTTCCAGGAATCTTTTTAATTCATTGTAAAGCCTTTGCAGGATTACAAGGGTTCCAGAGGGGGGATCCAGGGATAGGTGTGGCATTCCAGAAGTTTTTGACAGGGTTCCAAGAGTGTCTTGGAGATGTTACAGTAGTCCAGCAGAGTGTTTTAAGGATCTGTCATGAGGTTCCAATGATTTTGTAGGATTTTTTGAAAGGCCATTGACAATACCTTGTGTGCTTGCATGGGGTTTCACAAATACGTTTTGTGTGATTCAAGAGAGCTTTCAAGAGTCCTAGATTGAGTTCGAGGTGTACTTAAGAAGATTTTAAGGGTCATTAATTCTGTTTGTGGCGTGTTACGGCAGGTTCTAATGCTTTGTGATGGCATAACAGTCTTGGACAGGATGAAAAGGATTAATGGAAATACTATTTGAGGTCTCTTGAGGGTTCATGGTTCTGTCTTTGTGGTTCCAGGGGTCCTTGAAAAGTTTAATTTCTATTGCTTAAGTATGGCTGAGAAGAATATCACCAGCCGATATTTCACATAAACAAACATCCCAGTTAGAGAGTGCACTATACAACCAATCACCTCAACAGGTTTTAACGACTTTAAAAATTAAACAGGAGGTCCTTGTCCTAAGTCTTTCTGTTTGGCTCTGTGAGATGTGGAAACATTTTATGCTTGTGGGCGACCAAGAGTCTCTATTCTGTATTCTGTCATTGTAGCGCCACCTGGAGGAAATTAGAAGACCTTTCAGGATCCCAGAGATGATTGAGACAAACAGTCATGCCACCTATCACCTTATAAATCAAGCTGGGGAGTTAGCTCTACGATTCATGCTGCAACTTGTTTGGACTTACATCTTAAATGGAAGACATAAGTAACAGATCAAACTGATCCTAAATTAAAATTCTATGAGACCAAATGCAGGCCTAAACTCATAATCAGTCATTCTTTTCATTTAATTAAATGTAACTAAGAATAACATAACAATATTTATAAATAAACTATTACTAAATCTTCAATTGAGCATTTAAAGGATTAAAAAAAACAAAGGACAAACATTACTTGAACAGATTTCACATATTACGTAACTAAAAGACACACAATTTGGGGAGAGCCAAGCTGTCAAACACATACAGCACAATGCACAAATCTTCATATTTCTCCAAACGACTCTTATTTGACAGTTTAATTTCTTCTCATTTCAGGATATTTTTGCTCTATTGAACTCAAAATGAAGAAGTACAGACTGCCAGCCTGACGGCAGGAGGTGCATACAGTGATATTTAGGGATACTGCTCTTGGCCCTCTGGTTGATTAAAACACCTCACAGCAAAAGACGGATCAATATGGATGCTCTGTGGCTTGAATTGTCTAAGTTCTTGACCTCCTGTGACCATACTGTATATTATGTTTATGTGTCTCAGACTTCTTTGAGAGGTTCGGGAACACCTGGCTCTCTTCCCTGATGTCCTCTCACTCTCAGATGAAATTTGCTTGCCTAATGCAGCCGCCCCAGAATAGCATCCTGGGGCCATCTTGGCTGCCCCTTTCTCCAAACTTGAGCTTTCATCCTTAGCGCTCAACCCTTCCATCTCCTTATTGAGTGCCAGGAGTTGGAGGGGGGCAAAACTGTGGAACCTACCGCAACTCAGACCCGGCCTGCCTCCAAGCTGACTATCCGGCCAATGGGGAGGCTGTGCGGATCGCATGTCACTATAACAGAAGGACATAATCAGCGCGGCAAGTTTGCAGAACCTTACAGCCTGTCTCGGCCAGCAGGGAGCTCACTTCTTTCAGCTTTACTGAGGTAAGGAAGAGGAGAGAGTGTTGGAGTGTGAGTGGTAGAGAGGTAGCGCAAGTGAAATGTCACCAAACATCAACCAAACTGAGGAGAGCTGAGTCCACATGTGTTAAAATCACTGCCACGTCTGGTATAGGCTTCTGACGGGGTCTGGGGTGATAATTGTGTTAAAATAATGGACAGATTGTGGATCACTGAACAAACTGGCCTCCTTGTGAAGCCCAGAGAGTTTGATTGCTTTAGAGTTTGAGCTCAGTGGCAATGACATCTAATTTTTGTTCATGTATGATTGCAGCTGTGTGCCTGAGAAGCTGATAAGTGGCAGTTTTCTTGTGTTTTATCTGTGGATATCTGAGAAATGTCTTCTAAGACCTTCACCTGAGGTTACAGTTCTTGCCAGACATCCGGTGTTATCTTAAAGGACATTGTTGTTGTTTTTGTGCCAGTTTCATGAGTCCGGTGACCCAGCATAGGTTCATACCTGAGAGATTTACAGATGGCTTAAAGCCTTTGAAGCAGCGATCCGCTTCAGGAGGCAGAAGATGACACTAATGAGTTATGTAACAACATGAGAACAGATGAGATGAACTACGTTGTTATTTTTAATAGTTCAAATAAAAGACATTGCTGTGACATTGTTTTGGATTGCAGGTTTTCTTGGGTTATAGGTTATAAGTTTAATTTTGTTGTCGATAAGAGACGCTGTAAATGGGTGTGGCATGTGTGTACATTAAAGGGCACATAGCTTGAGGATAAACAAGTTAACATCTTGAACAGGAGCCAAGAATCTCCAGCCTGGATATAAAGGAATCAATAAATGCAGAGTGTTTTTACCAACTGCCAAAATTACATCTCAGTGTAAACACTTTGAAAACAAATTTGTTTGGAATTTCCAGTATTGAAAGAATAAATAGAAGGAAGTAAGACATTAGACATTCAAGCTTCACGGCTCCCATTCTGGGTTTATTTTAATTCTTGAGCAAAGTGTCCTCAGTCAGCAGGGAGGCTCAGGAAGATGATTGAAGCAACCATCTGAGAGCCAGACAGCCAGATAAGGAGATAAAGGTGGAATTATGGGTGGTGGTCCAGGGGAAGGAACCATATCTTCAACATTGGGTCCACTGAAACTGGATCTGGGGCCTTTGCAGCTGTCTGATGGAAATAGTTGAGGCCACCTCAATAGTGGCCTCACACCAATGAGGCTGATGGGTAACTAATCCGATATCTAAACGCTGAAAGATTCAACTATGAATACATTCAGGTCATGTGTGTTTATCATTGCTAGAGCTTTAATCTGATATCCAGTTTGGAACCTTACATGTGAATAACAACAGGATGTGTATCCTGAGAAGGACTTTACACACAGAGAATTTGCAAAATGTTGTTAAAATCTGAAGCTATGTGTTTCTAAAGATAAAAAGTCCTTAACGCCTCGGTTTAGGAGGTTGACTTTTACCCCTGGATGATTTTTTTTTCTTTGACCTGCAACAGTAATCTCCTCTCTCAGTGGTTGAAAATGTACCACTTGCATAAATCTATGTTTGGCTCCCTTCTCACTTATCGTTAGAGAAGCAGATTCAGGACTGAGGCTCGAATTTCAAAAAGTCTAAGTGTAACGTTAATTATAAACCAGAGGTTTTTGTAGCTTGAAAGTATTTATGACATGTTTCAAAACCAGAGAGAAATTCACAATGATGAATTTGTCATTTTGGGTGGTGGTGAAATATGTGTAGACCAGCAGGTGGGGTTTGGTCAGGGTGGGGTGAGCAGCAGATATTTAAGACATCTGCAACTTAATCCTGAGCTATAAATACAGTCACCACTCAGGCCACTCTGTCATTCCTTGCAGACTGATTTTAAGTTCCTCTCTTCTCTATTGCTTCCAGCTTGCAAAGTCCACTCTCACCATGTCTGACACTGAGGACGTGTAAGTAAATTCAGCTTTTCATTTACAAATGAGAAACTTCTAATTCAGCCTTCTGATGAGTAGCTTTAACTCTGAATCTAAATGCATATTCTTTCTGTTTTGCAGAGAACAGGTCGAGGGTAAGTAACACCATCTTCCCCATTTAAAATAATTAAATCCCAAAATATTAGGTGCAGGTACAGACCGGAGTTCCATGCTAAATTCCACTATTTTCTCTGAATCTTGCCTAACTGATTCTCCATCCCCTGTAGAGAGGTATATGCAGTGGACAAATTTGTACAATTGCAGGTTTGGCTTGACTCCTCCAGATTCATGTTGCAATAATGCTCTCTTTTCAAATCTGCACATATATTATCCATCTGCTGTAGCATGGTTACAGGCACCATTGTTTGCACCAGGGCAGTGTCAAGTATGCTCCATGAAGTCACAATCTAAATTGCACAAGCCTGCACTGACCTGTTGGCAAAAAGTCCTTCAACTCTGCATGACTATCTGGAACTGGGCAGTCCTCCTAAGTTGAAAACAGTTCCCGATAAAGGAACAGTGATTATTCGTTTATTCGATCAGCCCAGGAGGACTGTGCTGTGTATGCTTAGCATGGATCCCTAGTGTACCCACATTTTGTATTCTGTCAAAAAATGGGTACAAACGGGATCTTTTGATAATGTTCTTCTGCTCCTTTCTTTCTCGGACGGACGTGAAGAATACGATGGTAAGACACATCCTGCAGAACACGGATGATAAAGCTCATTTCATTAACACTAATTTTGTTCTTACTTCGACATTCACTTTTTGTGGCATGCCGGTTAACTCTAACATTATCTAACATTTATGAAAAGTCACAGGTTTAAAAAAAAAAAAAGTATAGATTACGTCAGGAGAGGAGTTGTCTCTTTTTGTCTTCCACTGAGTTCCAGTGCAGGTATTTCTGGGAATCAACCACGTTTCATGCCTCAATGAGTGACCATCAATGACAGACCTTTTCCTTTCTGTAACTGCTTGCTTTCACCTGCTCTAGCGCCATCCAGTGGCAGTTCCCCCAAACTGCCCCGACATGAACCTCCTTGTATCTCACATCTCCCCTCTGCACCTACTCACCCAGACCACCTCTTTCAGTTTTCCATCTTTCCTGCTTCCATTAACCCTCTCACCGCCCTTCCTCTCCCCCGGTGACTCGCTGCATGTTGTGTAGCTGTAGAAGAGGAGGTAGTAGAGGAAGTAGAGGTGGCCCCTGAGGCGGCCCCTGAGGCAGAACCAGAACCAGAACCAGAACCAGAGCCAGAACCAGAACCAGAAGTAGAACCAGAACCAGAACCAGAACCAGAACCAGAGCCTGAGCCTGAGCCTGAAGGTATGTGGCATGGAGGGGAGGGAGAGGGTATTCTATCATCCTTTCCCAGGGGACAAGTGCGCTCCACGGGCCATAGCCAGGTAGACAGACCTTACTAATGCTGATCTGCACACATGATCACCATGTCTGCTAATGATACTATGCCTTCCATTCATCTCTGAATAAAGTCAAAGATGGGCTGTTTATGCAGCAATTAAAGAGCGCAAGTTGGGACTACTTTTTTTTATTTGCAAACATATGTTGATATGTTGGGATGATCTTAACCAAAGCCTCCATTTGCGCTGAAGCTAATGTTTTTAGGCTGATATAAGGAGCCAAAGTTCCGCCACATTCTGCCTAAAAAGGTCAGACATGTTCTCCTGTCAAGCTTCTGAAGCAAATTGGCATCCACATCTGTCCAGTGTTTGTGCTAACATGTTAGCATACAGAACAATGCATTACATACTATAATGAAAATAATTTTGAATAAATAAAATCAAAGTTTATATGATTTTCATTCTGATAGTTGTTTATTGACATCTTTGATTGACAACAAATGTACAACAGTTACAACCTAGTTTCCTGTCTAATGTAACTTATTTTATATGCCAAGGCAACAAATTATGTTTACTTAGCTTTATAAATCAACAACTGGTAATTGATTAGTAATTTATCTTACCATATTGTATGCTAAAATGTTTACATCCATCGTGGACAAACTAGCCTCTCTATTGCAAACATAGAAAATATCATTAAGGTCTTAAATTATTTTTAAAAACGATAAATATCGGCCTCTTTTATCAGCCTAAATGTACTTTTACTACTGAACCACATACTCTAAATACTAGTACTACTTTGGCCTACATGGTTGCTTTTTCATTATTTTTTTTTAAAATATCTGATGAAGGTAAACATCAGATTACATACATACTAAATCTTGAGCTGCTTCTTTTAAGGGAATAACATGTACTGCTAAGCATTGAAATAAACATGTACATTGAATCGATAGAAGAGAAAAAGATGCTTCAGATCTTTTTCAGTATTTGCCTTATGGCTATCACTGCCCCAATTTTGCTAACATGCTGATGGGAAACTGCACCAAGCCAGTGTTGCATTCACATGATATGTTGTTTAATTCTAAAAAGAAATTGTGATTTTCTTTTGCTGCCAAACCCAAATGTAAGGCATGCCATCTATTGCCCAATAAGCTAGATCTTTCTGCCATGTTGATGAGGTTAAAAACTTTGCATCTCACTGTATTTCTATTTAAATCTGCCCTGACTTTCCTCATTTTACTTTGAAATTTCTGAAATGTCCAATGGCATGTGAATGCATGCACGTTTAGTGTTAAAGGGATCATACTTTCACTGCATAAAGGTAAAACTGCAGCTTCTACATACAAATAACTAGTAGATCGTTAATTCTCAAATAATGGTCTTTATCTGCATTTTATTTTATAACATTTTAAATTGCAGCCAAGCTTTCAAAACTTACCTGCGTTAATTTAGATAAGTTTCACTGTGTTTCCCAACTGCTTCCAGGTTGAAGTTTAAATTTTGATAGTTTAATCATGTTAAGCTAACATGTTATTCCACATGCCCTAAGTGTTTCTACTCCACCTTTTGCAAACAACTCTACTTTACTTAATTTTTTTCTACAACTTTATTTGTTCTTGCTGGCTGCTATTTGAGACTCGGCTACTATTTGAGACTCGGCCACTATTTGAGACTGGGCCACTATTTGAGACTCGGCCACTATTTGAGAATTTACGATAAATAGAAAAATCCACCTTATCTCTAAATTAGTAACTAGAGATGCTGAAGCCTAACTTAATTCACTGACTGTTTTTAGCTGGTTGGTTGTACCATCTGCTCCTCTCAATGCACTTGCTAACACTTTGTATTATTCTTTTGTTTTGGATGCTTGCTGCATGCAGAGGCCATTGAAGAGGAAGGTATGTTGATTTCTAAATACTGACACATCTGAAATCTGTCATTCTGGTTTTGGGAGGACCACAGTGTCCAGGTCTGATGTCTGTACTCGGGGAACGCCTGCTGTTGACAAAATGTCTGTCCAAAATTTTATCTGTCTGTCAAAATCCAGAAGCGCTGCCCAATTGGCACAGAGTGATTGAAATCTGAACAAGGAATCCACAAATTTTAAATGGTTTTTGAACAACTTTGGAAGGAATGAAAACTGTTAGTGGAGAAAAGGGTGAAAGAATATGAAATGCTAACATGTGCTTCACTGCGCAGCGACCCCAGCCTTACTGTCTTGCTATGTAACTCGTCATCTGCATGGCATGGAGCAGCCAGAATCTGGGTTCGAAGAATGACCGACCGGGGGAAAATGACTTCATCTTGCTTGTGTAAAAACTATTTTGGGGTCAAGCCAAAAAAATAAAAAATAAAACATGGCATGTATTGTAGGTCCGGCGCATTTAAAGTACAACTTTAAGTGACTTTTAGGCAAATAAAAAATATATATATATACCTAGGCTTAAGAAAAGTGATGTTACATTTTGTTATAATACAACACTATGTTACTAAAGTGAGTTTTACTGTAACTGCACTGACAGCAGAATTAAAATTCTCAACTGTTTGGTAATGTTTATATGTTAATTTGTTTGTTCTTACAATATTTATCTTTTTCCCTAACCCTACTTAAACACTGATAAACAAGACTACAACTTTAATCTTACTCTAATGAGTCATAAAGAGCCCAAACCATACCATTTAATCCATGTAATGCCTGAGAGAAATGAAACGATCTGCTTCGTGTCTAACCCCATGACATGTACTTGTCCCCTCTTCATTTCCTAACTTGCAGAGGAGAAGCCAAAATTCAAGTAAGTTACCTTCTCATTAATCAGACGTCACGTGATTTTTGTAGACATTTTGATCTGAAAAGAGGAAACAAAAGCATAAAAAACACATTAAAACCAGCACCAGTCGACTCAAACAACAAAATGCTCTTTCTCATAGGCCCAGCGCTCCCAAAATCCCTGATGGTGAGAAAGTGGACTTTGACGTAAGCAGACATGAAGTGACAACATGAACGAATTCTGCTAATATTTAGTGTTTCTGTTAGACTGAGTGGCCTTTTCTGTACTTCTGCCCTGCAGGACATCCAGAAGAAACGTCAGAACAAGGATCTGGTTGAGCTGCAAGCCCTGATCGATGCTCATTTTGAATGCAGGAAGAAGGAGGAGGAGGAGCTGATCGGCCTCAAGGACAGGATTGTGAGTTTTCAGCCATATCGATGAGTGTAGATATCTGGCTACTGGCTGAAGCTTCAGATTTACCGACACTTGAGAGTGGTCTCAATCTTCTCATCTGGTGTCTGTGGTGGGTTTAATTCTGCTGAATAATGTGTGTGATGCTCTGTTTGCTGCTGCCCTGCAGGAGAAGCGTCGTGCTGAGAGGGCTGAGCAGCAAAGGGTCCGTGCTGAGAAGGACAAGGAGCGCCAGGCCAAACGTGAGGTTTGTCTTTTTATGTGTATTCATTCTTTCAGTTCATGGGGAACTCTACTTTAACCATTAATATATTTGTCTTTTATTATGTCACTGTTTCCTGTGTTACATTGAGCACCACTTAATGGTATCTGACTCGCAGTTGTCACTCTGACTTGTTTGTGTACACCAGGAGGAGAGGCGGATCAGGGAGGAGGCTGACGTCAAGAAAAAGGCAGATGAGGAGGCCAAGAAGAAGTCTGCTCTGTCCAGCATGGGTTCCAGCTACAGCAGCCACCTGCAGAGAGTCAGTATATACTCTAATATTATCTATAGTAGGAGTATCCAGCAGTTTAAAGTAGCCAAATAAATGTTTTGTACTTTATCTATTTATTGTGCTTTGTACTCCATGACAGATAGTTAATTTGTACACAAATATAATGCATTTTGTTTTAAAGTAAACTAGACTTCAGAGTACAGAACTAGAGATCTGTAGAGCGCATACCTGCAATAAGGCTGACCAATCCTACAGCGTCTGTTTAGCTTTATTTAGCTAGTTTTTGCATAATTAGGGAAATTTAAGAGAAAGAGCAATCTCATTCCCAGGTCATCAAAGCGCAAATTAATAACCTGGGAATGTCCCAAACACAGCAAAATAAGACAATAAGAAAATACAGACGGAGCTCCTTGTCTCTGCAGACACCGCCTCACACCTCTAGTGTGTCATAAGTGATGATTGAGAAGATTTAATGAGTCGATAGCATGTTTTCTTAGTGAAATCCTGCTACTATATCTTTAAGTTATGACTGAATAGTCTTCCACCAGTGTTGGTTAGCTGTTAACTTGCATGTATAAAATCCCACTGAACAGGCTGACCAGAAGAGAGGAGGCAAGAAAGAGACTGAGAGAGAGAAGAAGAAGAAGATTCTGGCAGCCAGACGCAAGCAGCTGAATATCGACCATCTGAACGAAGACAAGCTGAAGTACGACTTCACGCAAATTAACGTTCCTCAGTGCTCAGCTGGATTAAATATTTTCACTTTGCACGCTCTAAAAGCTTTAGTTTTTTTAACGTGTCTTTGTGTGTCTCTTGTGTTTCCTGCAGGGATAAGATCAATGAACTGCATGAATGGATGAGCCAGCTGGAGTCTGAGAAGTTCGACCACATGGAGAGGCTTAAGAGGCAGAAGTACGAGGTGAGACCCGTTCCTGTCGCCTTCGCCTTCTGACGTAACAGGATAATAATAATGCACTGATTATTCCTCTGACATGAAAACAGGAGCTTATCAAGGACCTTATCCTGCAACTAATAACTGATTATCTTTTGATACTTAACTTTTTTTTTAAATTTTATTATTTTAAAATTCTTTCATGTGCTATATATTTGCTTGATGCTGTTTCCTTTTAGTCACTTTAGTCATTTGATTTAGAAATTAAATTAAATTAAATTAAATTAAATTAAATTAAATTAGGTATTTATAGTGGTTGTGTTTCCCTTAACGATTTTGTTAATATATTTTTTGAAACAGACTGAAATGTGTGCACCCAACATTTATGCCATCAAGTATTTAAAGCTGTCCATCACAGACGAATATATTTATTCTATGATTAAAACTACTGTCATAATAATTCCAGTAAGGTAAATTATATAGAATTTTGTGGATGGAAGCCAAATCCACACTTCACTTAAACTGTACCAGCTATAGTATACTGTTGATGCTGGAGTCCAGCTGAGCGTTTGTCCAGATCTGAACCCTCGATGTGCTCTTTGATTCCCTCTCCAGGTTACAACCCTGCGTAAGAGAGTTGAGGAGCTCAGTAAATTGTAAGTAGAGCTGAGGAGGGTGTTTGCCTGCTGGCTCGCTTCAGGCTAGCTGCATGTTAGCATGAAGGAAGGTCAGAGAACCAGACCACATCTCCGCTGGCTGAGAGAGGAGACGGCACACCAGGAAAAAAATGAAATAAAATAAGAGACTTCAAGAGTTTGTTTCCAAAATGACCATCTGTGAACATCTACTATGGAAAAGTTAAGGATTCAGCTATAAAGAATTATTATTATTATTATTATTATTATTATTATTATCTTTTATTATGATCTTATTATTATCAAGTCTTTCACCTTGAATCCATTTTCATATTTCTGCTGGCTTCAGATCCAAATTTTTAATTGAATTCTTTAAAATTCTCACATTATTCAATTAATTATAGAAATTTTGTATTTTTATTTGACACTGTTTGTTGCTCCCTATCATGAAATATCCATAACAATAAGATTTGTCATGACGTGATTCTTTTTTCTTCTTCTTAAGTATTTCTTCTAACAATGGCTCTTCTGAGCTGCCGTATCCAAGTTAAATTCATTAATTAAAAGACTAAACACTGATGATAATGGATCATTCTTGTACATCTCATATGAGAGTTACCCTCTATCCTTTCCAATGCTCCTATAGTTTTATGCTAACATACGTTTATATCTATCACTTGATTAGTGATGTCATTTTTGGAATCAAACTCTTAAGTTGTATGCAGATCAATAATGCTAAGTGGTGATGGGTGTCTGAGCTCTAAATCCTGTCCTGGTCTGGATGTCAGTTCTAGCATCACAGAGCTTTGTTCAGGTGTGTGCCGTCTGACAGGTAAGTCCGTTGAGGTTGCAGAAAAGAACTGAAGGCGAATCTGTCAAAACTTTCTCATGCTTCTTTTTGGGAAACCACAGTGGCTAATTTCAGAGTGACAATCAGATTTTTATGATTGACAAGTTGTTGTTTTTTTCTGTTTCAACACATATTTGAGAAGTAATAGAATTCCGGGAAAAATATTAAATTATGTGTAATGACTGAATCGTTCAAATCAAAGTGAGTAGAGGGAACACAACATTTCAACCCCGTGGTGGTTTCCCATGATGCCTCAGCTTACAGCTTTCAGCCCGTGGAGCCTGTGGAGGAGAGCAGAAGTCCTTCTTCTCTGAGGTAAATCTGTCCTGGCATGTGCTAAAGCTGCTGCTGTGTCGTTTTTCAGGTGCTCACATACAGGATCCGCATTGATCAGTTACAGAAGCAGTAAGTACTGTTGATTGCACCATTCACTGACACTCCTACTGCTGTCTGCGTGAACCCTTCCCTTAGCCAAACTTTACTATTACGACCATTTAGGACAGTTTATCTCAATTTACGGGACAGACTATACATCAGTCCAGTGGTTTGCATTTATTATGTGTAGAATATTACCGAGGCAGTGTTTATAATGGTGGAGAAGATTTAGTGCTTCACTCTTTAAACCAGTTTGTTCCTGTAGTTTAAGGTGCATTCAAAAAACAGCAGCCCAAATTTGAACTTTTAGCATTTCCATTCCTACATTTCGGATGAGGACTTTCTCATATACCTTTTGTCAAATTTTGTGTCAATATGTTGACACACAAAAAAGCTATAAGTCCAGCAAATACTCATTAACACCACCAGTAAGTATTCAAGTCTAAACCCAGACCTGAAACAGGCCTGTCTGGAAGTCAGTGTGGAGGAAGATTGGCCTCTTTACGCTTCAAATTTGTTCAAAAATATAATGCAGCAGCAATTCAGCATTGGCTATTGTACATATTATATTCATCCAGCAGATTTTAATCATCATTTCTGTTTATTTTGAAAGAAAAAGCCAGTGACATTTTGAAAATTTTGCAGGCTAGCGTACCAGGAAATATACAGTCTAATGGCTAGATTGATTGTGGAATGTTAATTAGGCTAACAGTAATTGTTTACAGCTAATAGTCAGGTTCATAATATTAGCTTCTGTCTTTACTTTGATTTTTCTCCAGACCTCAGTTTAATTCTACTCACCTGAAAACACTTTTTGAGGAGAGTTCCCTGGTGTTCTCTGAAAAAGGATGAATAAACCTTTCAATAATTACAGTATACTGGTCAATATCTGCCAGTAGCAACAGACACTGGGTGGGATTTACAGGAATGAAAAGAAACAGACAGATTTTTAGATTGATAATCCAGCAAAGTTTTACCAATCTAAGAGATCTGTCGTATCCAAACTGGAGTCATCTTTAAAAATTCAGCATTCTTTTTCAACGTGAAGGGTCCTTCTCCTCATACTGACCTGTTAACTTCATTGTGTGTGAGAGCTGACACACCAGTACCTGTAGAGATATTCACACTGGGTGAGTGTCTGTTGGACTCAGTGATGGTTCAGTCTGTGCAGGTACGTGCTGCATGAGTTTGTGATTGATTTCTGTCTGAACAGGAGCTTCAACATGCCCAGATTTTTTTGTTTGGAAACTTTGCGTTTTTGCCATTTTGCATGTCGTCCAGAATCCCTTTTAATATTAAATGAATGCAAACTTGATTTTGGTTCAAGTTGGGACCCTTTCATAAAAACATGTATCTCATGAAATTAGATATTTATTTAGGTTGTTGTATTGTTTTCTCTGTTTATTTTCAAACATAAACAGTCCCAGTTTATCACAAGACAAAATGTGAAATGTACATATCGTGTAAGTTATATTTTGTGAATTTATACAAAATGAATTTAAATTATTCCATTATTTTAAATTTTCAGGGGAATGCTAATCATTCAGGGAAGAGGACAAAAAGGTTCTTTAGCTTCATTAGCGATCAATAGGCTTTAGATAATCAGATACATTCCTTTACATGCAACAGGACAGGAAACTGAAGAGATCATGCTCATATTTAGCTTTGGCAATAAGAAATATATTGATCAAGATGGAAAATTAGTTATAGTGTCGGCTGCTTGTTGCCTATTAGCATATTAGCATTTAGTTGGTAAAAGTCTGCAATTAAAACACACAGTAAAACTTTCTTTTTTAATATGGCAAACTCCATAGTGTTTATTTCTCATGGAAATGTTTGAGTGAGTGTTTATCTTTCACATTACTCCAAAAAAAAAAAGAAGAAAATTCTGATGTAATTTCAGACCACATGCTAACAGACCTACTAAGTGAAGACTAACAACACAAAACATCCACCTCCATTTTCAGTTTAATTTGTAAATGTTGGCAGATCCCAACTGGTGGTTCAAACCTGTGAAACTAAAGGTGAGCCTCCACAGACAGAGAGTTCTGACGTGTTTCTTGTTTTTTGTGTTTCGCATTTCAGCAGCAAGAAGGGAGCTGCCGCCCGCCGCAGAAAGTAGATCGGTTTGCCTCGCTAGTGATCAGAAACCAAACTGCAATCGTCCGGGACACACGCCTGATGAAACATCGCACTGTGGCGAAGGTTGGAGTTCAGAAGAAGCCAGCAATGCTGAGGTTTACTTTGCAGTTATCAACCCACGTCCTGATACATGCAACCAGGAGCCTTTAGCTGCTGTTAATAAGAATAAAAAACTACTAAAACTTGTTTGCCATCAGGCCTCCTCGCCCTCCACTGTTTGGTTCTCAGTATTTTTGTAAATAAAGTGTGACTCTTCAAGCCATGTCTGTAGATCTGTTGTTATTCAGAAGTCAATAAAGTTCAGTATTTTTAGCCATGTAATTTTAAAGTCGTTTGTTCAACACTGTTTTCTTCCTGCAGAGTTGAATCGAACTTTTAGTGATGTAAGCAGCAGGATATGAAGGCTCTGCATTTTCACCAGTGAGCAATTATTTGTCCCTAACCCTAATAAGGACATTTGGACCCACGTTTTCAACTTACACCGAAAACAAGTGGACATGCTGGAAATCAGGGGGGGGGGGAAATCCCAATATTACAATTTGGTTCACTAGCACTGTTCATCCTAGTTACACTGTAAAACCTGGTGAGTTAGTCCAACTCAACTCCTCTAACCATAGCCCTGGACCCAGATCATACTCTGCTGTGCGGTAGATCTTATGTGGATGTCATTGTGTCATTTTTGTCCAATTATTGTCGTCATTATCCACGAAGTAGAGGCAAAATGCCCCTATCCTGCAATGGTGAAGAATCCTTTACATTTTTGCATTGATGATTGGGATCACCACCGAAATCTGATGGATCGTTCCTTAAGCAGTACCATACCTCTCCAAAATATTTCATCAGGCAAACAAACCAATGCTGGCAAAAAGTGGTAATGGTAAAAATGGAAGGGTGTTTATGAAGAAATATCTGCAGTTCTTCTGTTTAATCACACGGTGGCGGTGCTACTCTTTGAGTCACAACCTTCGTTGAGTTTCAGCTGTTTAACAACTTGTTTTGTAAATTTTTATATTCTGTGTTTTTTTGAAGACAACGGTCTGAAAGCTAATTATATATTATGCAGACTTACTATGGCTATTATCAAAGTCATAACATTAACCTTTTAACTTAATAATATTACCTCTCAGTTCCTTCACTCCTAGTGTAAAATATTTTCTTTCTGACACAGACAAAAAACTTAGACAAACTTAGACACAAAACTAAGTCTTAAAAAACAGACTTAGGTTGTGCAGATGTTTTTGAAATCAAGATGTTAAAGATATTTTTTTTTTGTTTTTTTGTTTTTAAGATTAATCAAATATATAATCAAAAAATATGCCTAATGTAAATTGAGGAATGGCTGGTATTGAAATTTATGTGAATAACAAATTACTCATAAAATTACTAAAGTAAAACCAATGTATGATCAGTATTTGTGAGTTTTAAAAACAGTCACAGCTGCATTTATTGATTAAATATTAGTAAAGTTTTAAAAATCTTAAGTTAAAGTATCAAACTTTTTAAAATTGACATTTAAAAAAATTTTGATATAAAAATTAAAAAAGAAGATAATAAAGGTTTCCTTATAACTTTTCCCAAACAAATGTATTATCAGCCTGAAAAAGAAATACAAATCTTAAAATTATCCTGAGGCCTATATAGCAAATATCAATTAATAATTAATAACAAAAGCAGAGTCATTTATTTTGTATAAATAAGCAGGTTTGTTTATTTGTCATTAGACATTCACTCAGTTTTCAGATGTATAAATATAAAGTTTAAGTTTAACATTTTCACAACAAACAAAAGCACAGAGAGACAGAAACATTAAATACATAATTAATAATTTCAGTTGGAACAAATCAGCTCTTATTTACATAATATGTACAGAAACAGAAAAATGGTCCTCTGCTGCAGTGAATGAAAAAGACAAATGAAAATATTTATATTATTTTAGTTTGACTTGGACAGGAAGGAGGTTTAAACCACTATAAGTCATTTTTTGTTTGTTTGTATTTTTGTCTCTGACTGAGTTCTGTTACTACAGTATTTGCAGTTTTATTACAGAAAATGTATTTGTATGGCATCTCTCTAAAATATGACAGGATTGTTGCATTTTTTTTCCTGAGGGAATTGAACAGCTGGGGCTTTTAGGACTTCAGATGGAAAGTGGAGGAATGTTAATGGATGTTTTTTGGCCTCCGTCCTTCATCAAATAGACTAATACACAGACAGGAAAAGAAATCCATCTGAGTGACTCAGCTGAGCAGTAAAATATTTTCGTCATAACTTAAAACAAACTAAAAATACAACAATAACTCAACTGACCTCTACTCATTAGTAAACCTGTTAAAATGTAGCAAAATGTACATTGCCCAGCATTTAAGTGGTTTTACCTACAATTTACTGCAGTTTCTTTTAACAGCAGAAAAGGGGGTCAAATGAAAGTTCATTCCTACCAGAAAAAATATTTAAATGGATTGATAAAATCAACTTTTCATTCATTCATTTAACTTAAATTTTGACGAGCTACTTGCTGTCTTTGACTTTCATTTTTTTGCTTTTTAATTTCAGTTTCCCTCTTATCATTTCCCTCTATCATCAACAAATAATAGAAATTAGTAGTGTGTATTGCTAACTTCCTATCTTGTAATGATTATTTAGAATATTATTATTATTATTATTATTATTACAGTCACTGATACCTAAATCTAAATTTCTGCATGCCTTGCTTTAGAGCTGTTGAATTAAGACTGAATTAAGATAATATACATTTTCCTTTTTTTTTTTTTTGCTGTTTAAAAAATAACATCTCAACTGGAGACACACATTCCAGCTCATTTCCAAATTAAATGCCTGTATCTTAGTCTTTATCAGTGAATAGAGTTTGCTCAATAATTATAAAATCTATAAAATTTGATAGAAAAATGTGAAATTCCATCCTTTGATGAAGATTGTATACTGTGTTTGAGAGCTCAGTAAAAGACCAGTAAGTGAGGTCAGACAGTGGGCCTTTTTACATTTTTTCAAAATTCCAAATTTCACATTAAACTATTCAAATTTATCTGGCAGGAATGAACTTCTGTACATTTTCAGCTGAAGCGTGTGGATCTGTGTTGGATGACTGGATGGTGTAACAGGATGGTTAAGTCCCATGCAGGTGTGAAAGTCTATAGGACTTGATAGATCAGGTTGGGGTCCTGGTTGGTAGCGGTCGGAGAAGGGATCTGGACGGGCCCTGGGGCTGCAGCCTCACCAGCCGGGTCTGTTGGTGGGGACCCGGGGCCTTCAGTGGCCGACAACAGGTTATTGTCAGTGGAGATCCGCTCCACGATGCTGGACAGACAGTCCAGACTGGAGACCACTGAGCTGCGGTCACTCTTTGTACCACCTGCATGAGATAAAGCATCGGTTAATGACTAAAATCTTACAATTATTGTTACTTTCTTATAAGATGTTAAACTACAAAAAAAGAAAAAGGAGCCAAGGTTGAAATAAATATCCTAGCTGATACCATCGAAACAAAAGACAAAGACAGGAGTTAGTTATTTGTTTAAAAAATGGTGATTTATTGTATTTTTTAAATAAATCCATTTAACACAAAACTAATATTTTCAGTAAAAATCTTTTCCCCATAATAAACAGATAAAAGATAATAATAAAGATGCTTAAGCTCCTTCTTTTTATAACAGACAGAAAAGTTTGTGGGAACATTTCATTTATTGTTTTTATGGGCCTCATTAGCCTGCTAGTTTTTATTGCTTGTTTTACTTGTTCCCTTCTAACTGTCTCTATTCCACTACCAGGGCTGAATCAAATCATTTATCATATTACTTAATAGCTTAACTGGCTTTTGACCTGTAGTATCATCGTTATTATCAGACGTCCTTTCAGGATTCTTACCGTTTGGAGTCTCTGAGAAATAAGAGCTGCTCTCATAACTTCCTCTCCTGTTTGTCTGACAGGTCGGGCCCGAATAATCAGCCTGTGGAGAGAAAAATAGTTTACAACATGAAACACTGACAATGATCTTATAATCAGTTTTAGAGAAAATCCTAAATATGGCAGTAGGCCCCAGCAAAAGTTTATTATGAATTTGATTTTTTTTTTTTTAAACAGAGAAGAAAACATTAAAGTTCAAGTGCAGAAAATAATCCAGAGAACTCTAGAAGCAGCCAGATTAATAAATGAAGAGCACAGAATTATTAGAATTAATTATATTGTTTTAACAAAATGTTTGAATCCCTGCGGAAGATCTAAAAATAAAATGTCCTCAAGTACTTTCAAAAATTAACTGTTACAGCGCGAAATGATACGCGGATATATTTCAGAAAATTCCGCTTCTCAACATTGTGTTACATGTTTTTTTCATGTGGAAATCACGACTGGTTCTTAAAACATAGGCCTACATCTTTTTTTCTTTAAAATGTGAACATGGGTTCGTTTTTTTTAGGTGAACTGATGTGATGTTACTAAATATGAGTCTTAAGTTTTCACAATAAAAAGTGGACTTTGCATTTGAAAAATAAGTTGAGTACAGTGTAAGCGCTGCAGGCCTGCGCCCTCAGCTCTTGTGCGCAAAGGAAATTAAACTTCACGTTTAGACACAAAGCCACTGAGGTTCCAAAGCCACAGTAAAATTAGAAAGTAATATGAACAATACCATAAAATCATAACTATTCAAAGTTAGTATGTAAGTCTTGGATAAAGTCGATTTCATGGCCTACGATGATGTGTGGAAATGGTTAAAATCTAGATTGAAATTGCAGTCATCGATAACCAATAGATAAACCCACGTAACACAAGAAATGTCTGATAAAGAGTAAAAGTCACAGAATATATTAGATAATACTTTTCTAATTTTAAGTGGTGAAAAACAGCAACTTGTCCGTGCGTAAAGACGCACCGGAGGGACTCAAAAACGCAGAAAATGGGCTCAGACAGATTTCTCTACACAGATTTCCTCCTCCCTCTATTTCACACCAGTCAGTCCATGAACTCACCATGCCGTCAGAGCAATTGGAACGGGGGCTGGAGGCGTCTGAGTCCCCACTGTAATGCTCCAGCACTGGGTAGAAACCGTCGTCCTGCCCGCCGCGGAGCAGCGCCTGCAGGGACTCGATGTAGCTGATGGCGTTGCGCAAGATCTCCACTTTAGGCAGCCGCTGGTTGGGGTTGGCCGTCGTGCAGCGCTTCAAGGTCTCGAAAGCGTCGTTTACTTTGCTGAGCCGCCGGCGCTCCCGCAGCGTGGCCGCCTTCCTCCTGTCCGCATTGGTGGTCTTCCGCTTGCAGGCTTTGCAGGCCCAGAGCAGGCAGCGGCCCGCCTGGTGGTGCCCGCTGGGGGCGCGGACGTGCTCGTCGTCATCCACCTCGGTGTGGTGATGGAGGTGCAAGAGGGATGACGGGGAGGAGGAGGATGAGGAGGAAGGGGAGGGTGAGGATGAAGAGGAGGAGTCGTCCGGCTTCAGTAGGCCCACATGGACCAGCCGTGGGTCCAGGTCCTCGAAGAAGTGCATGTCGCTGGTGTTGAAACAGGGGTCATCATAGAAATCATCGGGGGCAGGGATGGGGAAAGAGATATCCGAGAGCTCCATGATTCAGTCCCAAACGCACCAAAGAAAAGGATGAAAAATCCAGTAAAGGAGACAGAGTCGTCTTCAGACCAGACACAAACTTTGTAGAAGAGGAAGGAAGGAGGAGAAACAAATGAGAGGAGAGAAACTCATAAGCGGTTTCAGGATTTTCAGGGGAATGTCGAGTCCTGTCACTAACTGTTCTGTCCTCAGTTGTTGACCTGGATTATTTTATACCTGGGACACCCCCCGGGGGGCGGGCTCAAGAAACGATGTCTACTGAGGGTTGACCAATCAGTTGGCGGAAGGAGGGGTTTACAACTTCACGGTAATTAGTGTACAATTACCCCTAACAGAGAAGTAACAGCAGGATAATATACTGCTGCACATACTGTAGTGAGGGGCACGCACACGTGGGACGTACACACGTTAAGTACTGTGAAGAATACACACTGAAATCATCGACTGTTTAAACTCTTTGTCTTTTTCTTTTTCTTAAGGCCTACATGTTAGGCCTACTTGTTGACTGATATGAAGCACACTGAGTTTAATTGCAGTGAAATGTGGCATTTAAATAACATTTTCTTTCATTATGGAGTGATGGAACCAGTTTTTTAAAATAGTGTAAAAATATAAAATGTAGAGGTCTAATCTATAGGCCCACTGAAACAAATAACCTAATACAGTTAAAAAAAAAAAAAAAGGGAAACAGATAATGAATAAAAGGGAAACAAATGTTTAAAAATCAAAAATGTTTTAAGGAATGATAGTATGTTATAACAATAATAGATATAGTATAGAATATAGATATAATATAGAATGGAATAATGTATAAAAGCTTGTAAGAATTAAGACCTAAAGGAAGGAAAACTTTTAATTTAATGAAACGAAATTTAAACCTACAAAATGTAAAAGAGAAAGTAACATATTTAAAAAAAAATCTAAATCAAAACACAACTGTAAACATGAGAAGTCAGAGGTTATTTTGTATTTCAGCCACAGCTAAAGTAGGCTAATATTAAAGTAATACAATTCAGGCAATAAACAATATTACAAAAGACACACTAGATCATATGAATGTATTTGTATACAGGTGTGACTTCTGACCTTCGTCCTCCTCACTAGTGTTTTGTAATGTTGGTGATGTTGAAGCTGAAACTGCTTCAGGCTCGGACATCCAACAAGTGATAAAAAAAAAATTAAAAAAAGAACTTAAATGAAACCAATAAATAACCTGTAACTATGATATGTGTCATGTCCAAAATTAGCAGGACACAATTTTGAAGAGAGTAAATATAACAGTGTGAACTCAGTGATCAAGATGTCAGTGAGTTTATTTACAGACGAGGATTCTCTGACCTCCTCCTCTCTGCCTGCAGCTCTCCCTCCTGCTGTCACCGCTGCGTCGACTCCATCCAGAAACAGTCAAATGCACAACATTCATTTTCACCAAAAAAAACGCAGCACATCATGATCACGATCGCATCATGAGCTGCAGCTGGAGGGCGCTGCAGAGTCGATCATGCACCAGTCTCACCAGCCCACTGCAGACCAACATGTGAAAACTCTGGTTTGACCCGAGCTTAGTTGCTCGCGGTGCGTGAATTAACTACCCATCATCCTCTGCCAGTCAAATGTGACAGATGGTTAGAAGCTGGAGATGCTTTAAGTGTTTGAGGAAATATTCAAAGCCTCAAGTCAAAGGATTATCACTTTCACTCCACAAATAATTGACAGGTCTTTTTTAATGCAGCACATAAACATTGAGAATAACTCAACATACAGTAAGCTGTTAATGTCACTGCTCCTATTATGAGATTATATAAGTGTAGTGTTTCTAAACACGAGTTAAAAGCACATCTAGAAGTCAAAGTCTAAAATCTTGATCTGTATGTATAAATTTACCAATTCATACGGACAAATAGGCAGAATTATCCTTTAAATCCAGTGGTGTTTTTTTTTAACCTTATTATTTAATTTATATAAATTTTCAACAACGTTCAGACTTTTCTGGATGAACATGGAGGGCACTAAGAAAAGAGCCCATTCTTTTACCAAAAAATTAGTAGTAGTTTGTAATGGCTATAAATTTGTAGCTGACTTTTCTGACTTTATAACACCACAAACCTTCATTATCACATTCTTGCTTCCTAGAGGATGAACATTTAGAAATAGCTGACTCATCAATATGTTCTTTGGTCCTTTAACATTTTTATATTATTGTTGGCAGCCATTTCACTTAACAGCTTCATCATGTGAAAGTCAGTTCTCTCATGTTGTATTGAAAACGATTATCAGTATATCTGTCTAATTGTTGTTTACAACACTTTCTTCAAACTTTACAATCAAACTGATTTTAAAGTGATTTGACCCACTTTTGGAGCAGTGTTTGTGACTTCTCGAGGATAAAAGTCCTTCATGATTTCATGTTATTTTGTTTCCATGTTGTATGACGACTGGCGTTGGCCTTGGTTTACTTTAAAACCATGCCATGAACAAACAAAATCACCCACAACCCACAGAAATGGCATCAAATTGAAGGCATGATGTCGTTGAGGTGCACAGAACTTTAGAGATGGCTAACAAGGTGTCCCAATCTGCTGCTGAGTGGACTCAGGCTTCAGTCCTGAAACGATTTTACACGACTCATAAACCCAGGCCAGCGGTCGGAGGCCATGCTGTGACGCGCCAACGCCACTGCCACCGATGCCTTTGGCCATCTGGAAACGCCATCAGCACCACTGTCCCTCTGCCACAGCATTAATCTTGCCAATTTTCCGGAACTCAGGGGGGAAATGTACACCCTCACCGGCTGTAGGCCAGAGCTAGGGGCAGGTCTCCAGGGGTTTCACTTCCCTCCCTCCCTCCCTCTCCAGCCTCTAGGTATTTTAACCCCCCACCTTCACCCGTGCCATCTCTAACGCTGGACCCAAATGAAGAGCTTCATTCCAAAATGAAATCTCTGCCATTTGAAGAAAAAAAAAAAAAGAAACACAGAAAGATAAAGAGACACCTGCTCTGACAAAATGAAGGATAGCGCTGCAGGAAAAATAAATCCTTTCTGGGAGGAACGCGAGGTCGTGGGCAGAGTAAAACGAGAACGCTGTTACGGACTGAAGCCTCTCTGTCTCACAGATAAAGTTCAGATCATAAATTTAGTTTCAAAATGGATCCACAAATCAACTCCTCATATTGAGGCATCTAAAAGCCCCTCAGGACCCATGAGGACTCAACCAGAGGAGCAGAGTTCACAACCCTTCCCCATCCTGCTGAAGTGTCTTTGGGCAACAAATGCTCTTGAACCTGACCTCTGACTGACTTCTGTGTAAGAGGGGAAGAAAGTAACAAAGCACAATTTTGACATACTTGTACTTATACCTAAAATACAGAAGGGATTATTGTACTTTTTACTCTTACATTTATCTGATAGCTGGAATTACAGAATACTTTTATATTTTAGGATTTTACAGACACTTATAGTGTGTATATATATATATATATATATATATATATATATATATATATATATATATATATATACATATGGAAAGTAAGAAACTTCTTGGAGCTGGTTGGATCCTCTATAATCGTTGGTCCAGGATGAGGTCATCAGGAGGTGCCCAACCTTTACCGAGTGTTTTGGTCTTTATCCTCAGCGCTCTCTGGTTAGCAGGCCGGCAGCAGTGGCCAGGTCACTGCCCCTCTTATCTGGGTCTTCAAGCTGTCCCTGCCGCCCCCTTTATGTTCATTACAATAAAGTTATTTGTTTTACAACGCAATGTGTTTGAAAATAAAAACAAAAGAAAATAATAAAGAGGAATAAAAAGAAAAAAGAAGCTTGTTTTACCTATAGATGTCCTTGCTGGGAAGCTTCTGCCTGTCTGTCAGGCAGCCCCGGATGGCTTTAGCCTCCTCCTCATCCTCCTCCTCCTCCTCCTCCTCCTCCAGGGCTTCTTGGTGATCGAAAGAAGCAATGCAACTCAGGCTGACTTCATTGTGCTCAAACACACTGACCTGCAGGAGATGAAACAAAGGCGACCTATATAAAAACATTCAGAGTGATGGACAGTTTGAGAGGGTGTGAAGAAGACCCTGACGCTGTCATATATATAACACCATCATGATTGTGTCACGATGCCAACCCCATCAGTAAATTGTGTTGAGTGTCAACATGTGTTTGTGTCATTCATTTATAAACCAATGATGTATTGCAAGAAGGATTCTACATCCTGTTTTGCTGCAGCCTTGTTCAGCTCACTGCACATGCTCATTAGTGTTTCATCTTTAACACTTCTGATGCCATCAGCCTAATATATTGTCTCAATCACTTATAATTGAACTGAGAATAGAACCAATGATTTCTGACTAGATGTTTAACCAGCCCATGACATTATGATCCAGTTTAACTGATCATATTGTCATATAGATCATAGGCCATGCAGTCCAGTGATCAGCTGACCATCATTAATCTCTCCTTAGTGTATCCTGGTTCAGAGTCGGCGCCCTGGTTCTCCCTCCTCTCCTGTTTCAGCTCGGCTCCTCAGGGCAGGATGAGTGACGGGAGGGGCTGCCTGATCCCCAGGGATTCAGCTGGTCCAGGAGGGAAGAAAGACCGGCTCTCAGCCTGGAACACCCCGAGGGTCAACAGGACCAGCACCCTTGACACGACCCCCTCTGAACCCCAGACACCTCACTAATCACCTGGGCTAAACCTTAGTGTAACTGATTACAGCCACGCTGCAGGAGGTCGGTCAGCTTCCACCAGGTGATGCTGCACAGCAGGAGGCCCGACAGAGGCCCAGACAACGCAATACATCAACCTGTGTTACTGCTCTGACCCCTCACTCCTGATTATCCACCTCTATAGACACAAAGACCCGAGTACATATAGGATTTCATGTCCAAGATCCAGAAGAAATAGCACATCTTCTTAGAAGATGTGTGGAGACTGTGATTTAGATTTATGTGAGATGTTATCAGGTCAATCAGAGACACATATCCCCTCTAAACATGCTATGTGGTTTCATTAAAATAACAGTTTGAGGCTCAAAGAGGTAAAACTATTCAATATTTCACTAAAACAACAACTAGCAGGCACTCAGAGAGTGTATACCTCTGCCTACACCCCTGTCACTAAAACCTGAACTATCGAAAAATACTGTCCAGACTGTGAATAAAAAAAATCCTGTAGCAAATAAAATTAATCAGGAGACCATCACTTGTTGTATTATTGCACCTATAGGCGTAACACATGGTGATGTCGCCATGTCTGCCTCTTGCCAATTAAGTAAAACCACCAAATTCATGGACCCTGTAAACCTACTCCTAACATTTTGAATCATGTATTTATCATCAGTGGTTTATGGATTATCAACAAAAATATGAGTTTCCATAATGGAGGATCATCCAGATATAACTTCTTATAGCTTTCAAAGATACAGTGCATGAAATCCATATGAATGAATCTGAATCTGTACCGACATATTGGTGACAGTGTCATGTCTCCATCCCTCTCTGTTAAAGTAATATTATTATATCCTTTATTTTATTTTCATTTTTTTATTATTATATCCATATAATATGATCCAATACATGTTGCCCCACCTCCAAATATATATATTTTAATCTCCCTGGATAATGTGCATCATGCTGGAACATCATAAGTTATCCATGACTGGGTTGTTTAGATTGGCCATTAATTTATTACAAATCAAGATATTGGAAAAATGTAAAATTCTGTAAATATCTCACAATGTTGAAGAAAGTGAAATAGTGAGCAGCTCCAGCATTAACATGCTTATATATGAAGAGAGTCTTGATGTAAACGGTTGTAAAAAGCAACTTAACCTTTGAGTGCTCCTGTTCTTCTTCATGGTCTGTATGTGGTCCTACAGCTGAGCTTCAGATGACACCGCTTCATGGTCCTGTGGAGGTCTGCCATTGTTACAACCCCCAATGCTGCTCTAATATACACACAAACACTCAGCTGTCTGAGTTGGATGTTGCAGCTGTCAACAGACACTCAGCTCCACTCAGACATTGTGTTGCTGTTGTTGTTGTTCTGTACATTCACAAACTCATGAAGTCACACTATAGGGTGGATACAGTTGTCAAATAATACTAAACACAATGAAAACAGACACTAGACATAATTGAATCATTACAGTATAGACACATAATTATAACTAAAAGTCTGATTTTTTTTTATTTTTCTATTTGATTTGACTTCAGCGTGATAAAGTCAAAACAACAATGTTGACATTGAAAGACATTTAGACTGCTATAATTCAAATTATAGCAGTCTAAAGACTTTAGGCCCTTAAAAGTGGGTTTAAGCACTTTATAATTATATTTAATTTAAATGAAATAAATGAAATAAAAAATTGTTTCATATATATGAAACAATTTATAATGTGAGGTCTTGTCAGGTTGTTTTAAAGATTAACACAAGATAATAACGAGACAGGACTTAACTGTATGTGACACACACACGAACACACACGAACACACACACACACACACACACACACACACACACACACACACAGTACTTAATAAACCCAAAATGTGCAGACTGACAGGAGAGGTGTCAGCCTTCACACCTGCTGCCTGCTGTAAACCACCAACACTACAACGACTGCATTGTCCTGCACTGGTGGCAGATTACTTTACACACACACACACACACACACACACACACACACACTGACCTGGATTAACTCTGAGCAACAGATTTACTGCTCTGCGGACAGTGGTCTGGTTTGTCGTGTTTCTGCTCTCTTATGACAGGAGCTTCATTTCTCAGTGCATTTACTCTAAAACATTGATGTTGTGGGTTTGAATCCAGCTCAGTATCAACCTCGACCTCTTATTCCCAGGGGTTCCAGCACCACTGTTTTGTCACGTCTCTCTGCGTCTTATCCAGATGCAGACGTTAACTAGCTCCAAGTAAACCCATCCACATCATTATCAGATGATCAGAGCAACTGCAGAACGTGATGCAGTTTTCAGAGCGGGGAAGTTAAAAGAGGGATTGAGTGGCACACAACTTCAGGACTTCCTGTCTCATGTAAAATGTCACCAATGCTTTCCTTAAATGTAGACTCGCAGTTTTGGAGCCTATACTTAACCATAGTGGTGTGTCATGTGGCAGGAAGTGCTCACAGGTTATCGTATCCATCGGGATGAGGCGTGTGGGGCGTGTAACAAAACGACGGTATCTGACGGCCTGGAATGAGACCAGGTTGACATTAGATATTTGACTGGATGTTTTTTCCAGTCTATATTTATCGTAGGAAGATTTGCTCTCTCTCTCTCTCTCGCTCACTCCAGGAACAGCTGCTTCACACTCACAGCCTTTATATACAGTACAGGAGCCAAAGTATGTCATTGGACATTCATGTGAGATACTTAGGCCGTCACCATTGTCTGGGAGTCAGCATTGTTGTCTCCCTCTCTCTCCACATTAAGTGTAAACCCATGTGAGGCCATGAGTCTTTAGGAGGCTTGATTTATGGCTTTATGGCAATCGGCAACTTGTTTTTTGGAAAGGGAAGTGATCATATGCATAGCCCATGCACTATTCTGATTGGATCTGATCCGAGGTCATGCCATGGTAGCAATATGTCAATCATAAGCCATGATAGCTAAGCCCGAAAGCATAGCCTGCTTTATTTTAATCTAAATGTGTCCATAATTTACAAATAGAACATTGTGCGGTATGGAAGAAGACTTAAAACAAGCAACCGCAAGCGATAATAACCTCATTAGAAAACTGTTTTCTGATCTAATAAATTAAATTTGAAGTATGGTCATTTTCTCATAAGCATGCATACAATCTGAGTTGTTTTTGAAACCACTGAAGTCCCCGCCCCCTGCTGGCCATTAGAAATACTGCAGGTTTCAGTCACTTCTGCATAGGCTTGAATTTTCAGACCCAAAAGCTCTGGTCACTTATTCTATGGTCCATATTCACTATCCAGTGTGCACACACACATTCTCTCTCTCTCTCTCTCTCTCTCTCTCTCTCTCTCTCTTACTTTTTGAATCTCTTTTTTCAGCAAGTTGCTGAAATAACATTTTAATCTTGGTAGCCTATTCCCACTTCCCCTAAACTGGGCAGCCTGCGACCCATGTCTCACCCTAGTCAGGAAGAGGATCATGCCGGAGGGTCAACTGATGCACATCGACCCATTCAGATAAAGGCCTGATGCTTTGTCCACAATGCTGCGAATGTGATGATGATTAGCAGGTATAATGGTCGCCATGTTCACTATCTTAGTTTAGCATGTTAGCATGCTGATATTTGCTAATATGCACCAAATAAGTGAAGGCGATGGGAAAGGTATTAGGTTTGCAGTTATTAGGTCGAGGTACTGTACGAATTTTTACCTGATGGTGGTGCTATACAGGAAAAGTTTTTAGAAATCTGTAAATCTGTTGCAAATCATTCTGAGGGTAACATTTCAGTCTGGACTGAAGAGGTGGACCAACAGGTTGCCATTTTCCAGCAGCATCCTGCGAAAAAGCCTTAATGTTTCACTGTAGCATGTTGCAAGATTCGAATCTATTTAATTAGATTTGCTTACTCAACACTGTTTCAACAGCTGAAAAATAAACGATCCAGCTAGAGCCTCGGAAGTGCGAGGAAGATGTCATTTATACCAGAGTCGGATTCCGTTCAAAATAAAAATAGCAACAAATAAGATAAGATGGAACTTATTTCAACATATTTGGTCAGCTTAAAGTCACCTGTAGCTGTAATGTCTATTGACACTGACGTCAGCATCAGTCATAGCCACACAGCGAACTAACCCTCCCAGAGTTCAACAGATTGTACAGCGGCTATACGTGTTAGGCTCTCAGAGCTGCAGCAGCTTCTGTCCACAGACAGAAAAGAGAAAACGAAGCCGGTGTGTTCCAGTGGATTCTACCAGACTGGTGACGCTCAGGGACTCCGCCTCTCATTTTGAATTCCTGTCTTTCATTACATGACCCGACTTATAAATGCATCCCTGCTCTGGGCTCATGTCGGGCCTCATGTCTTCATGCTTCAGACCGAACAGCTGGTGCACTAAGCAGAACAAAAACAGATCGTCTGACGCCTGAAGAGAAACAAAGACGGTGCTCCGCATCTCATATATACTTCGTTTTATGAATGAGTTAGACCAACTCTGAAGTCACGAGACAGAGAAAAGCTAAGAGATAATCGTTTATAGTCACATCCTCCTAAACAGGTCTGACTTTGAAATATAACCAGTTACAAGTTCATCTTCATGTCAGCTGGATATTATGACAGACCTTTAGGACCTGAGCTACTGAAGAATTTAAACCATTTACTGCTGTTTGAAATAATTCTATAAAGGAATGTCTGAGTGCACATGTGCTGTGTAGTATCATGTTAACACAGGACACTGGAGAAACTGAACATGCTTTTGTCTAATTTAAGAATATTTCAATATCTCATCTGAATACTAAGAGCACAATGTTGTCATCTGGTTGGTGTGTGTACTTTACTCAAAGCTTAGGTCTTATATAGTCACAGTGTTGTTGTTTTTTTCTTCCTCCTTGTCTAAAATTGGCGTCTGCATTACCCATAAGTCAATTCTCCTCGGACAGTTGCGTGTGAGATTGTGGGGTGTTACGCTAGTAGCAGCTAAAGCAGTCCGGAGCCTCTGGCCTGCAGCAGAGATGAGGAGCAGCTACAGAGCTCAGTCTGTCGGAACTCCACACAAACAGATTTGTTTCATTTTCCAACTTATCGTCTTCAGTCGACACTGAGTGACATCCTCCTTTGTTTCCTCCTTTGTTTCCTCCTTTGCTAAATACAAAAGAACTAAGAGAAATGGTTTGATCCCAGCTTAGTGAATCAAGGAACTTTGTCTACCATTAACTGGACTGGCTCTCGAAACCCAACCTTGGTTTGAGGTCATCTTTATGGAAGACTCGTGTATGCTGTGTGTGTTTGTGTATTAGCTGTGTGTGTTTGTGTATTATACTTTCATTCAATTTCATGGAAGTTACTGTCTTATTCTCAGTACCGCCTGGACAGCATACCCTGCTGGACTAAATTCTGTTGAATGTCTCAGTTCTGAGGTCTGATCAGTGAGCGGGGCCGGTGTTGGCCCGGCCTGCATCGGGTCACAGCTGTCAAACAGATCAGCAGGACTTCTCTTTACACTGCGCCAACAGCTGTCTATTAAGAATCCTTTGGATCGTCATCAGCGGTGAAGTCCTCAGCTCACAACTCGCCTCATTACTGCCCTTAATGGAGGGAAGACAGAGACAAGGTAAATACAATTACTGATCACAGCGCAGGACACCCGAGCCTGCAGCGGTGCCCCGTTTCACTGCCGGTACCTGACACCAGAGTCTGCCTCGTTACGGGGACCATAACCCTGTCACAGCACCGCTCCGGCTTTCATGAGCGCCGGGTCACTTTTCTCGTTGTAAACTTCATCTGACGAACAAATTCGGGCCATTTGAAGCATGTTGTTGCCCTCTGAAATGGGAGGAAAGCAAATCCGAGTTTGGCGCTGAGGCCCGGTGAGACCCCCCAGATGCCTTTTGTGCCAGACACTGTGATTACCCAGAAAGCCTTTGGAATGCCCCCTTCCTCATTAAAGAGACAAATATAGCGAGGTCCAGAGAGGGATGGAGGGTAAATGGATGCCGCAGAGTTATGTGGCAGAAATTAAACAACGATGAATGATGATGCTCAGAAGAGGGGGAAGTTAAAAACAGGACTATTTCCAGCAATGGCAGAAAGATTCTTTACACATGTGAGGCGTTCGCGTCTGTGGGTTATCAGACCACCGTGATGGAGGAAAATGTAGCTTCATATCTGCTTCTCAGGGTTCAACATTCAGAAACACTGACATCACCATACTGTTAATACTACTGATATTATTATCAATACTTGTATTACAGCAGCTACCTGCTACTGCTTTTACTGCTAGATGAAACATTCAGATCTTTTACTATAGTAAAAATCGTAATACCACGATATCAAATGCTCTATTACTTGAGTAAAAGTACATCAAAATATAATTAAAGTACTCCGGGTCACTCATTGTGGCTGATTTCAGAAAAAACCCAATCATACTGGATAATAATTAATGATAAGGTCATCTTTTGGAGGCCGAGGTTGATATAAATAAACATAAACAGATACATGCTGTCTTTTATTCCATTGCTATTGGCTTTTTTAATGTAATTTGGCCTGTTACTAAGTGTGATGCCCCTTTTACTTTCTTTTTTCCACTGCTCTCTCTGATGGTTTCATATTTACTGTCTTTATATTGTTTGGATTTCCATTTTTATTCATTGTCATATTCCATATTTACTACTATTAACTGTTTGCAAGCACAATTGCCCCTGATAGTTTACTTTGCTTGCTGGAAACCAGTGCGGTTAAAAGCTCATTTTTAAGAAGCATATTTATCAGCCACACAGGATCATGAAAAGAGATAAAAGAGGTAAATAAGGTATACAACAAATAATTTGATGCATTTTCCATCCAAAGCTCTCAGTCTGCACTTACCTGCTGCTAAGACAGACAATGAAACGCACATCAAACTGATCACAAACTGATCACAGAGTCTGACAAACTGGCTCAGTCCTTAAATATCCACCAGGACACAGTAACAATATGAGGGATGAATGAGATGTTAATGGCAGCATGACTCAGACCCCATTTACACTGGTATCCATATGTGGTCTGTATCTGGACAGCGCATCGGGATGAGCATGTTATCTGGAGGTATTCTGGCTCACATTGTGTTTGGAGCTCAGGTACAGTGGGTGTAAATGCAATCAGTACAACATGCTGGTATCCCTACCTAACTTAACATTGATAGAGATACATGGTTTGAATGAATGAAAAACATACGGGTGGGAAATAAATGATAACTCGCTAAATCAACAACTCACAAAACTCCTGTAAAAACATGATCATTGTGGGGCTAATTTGCCGCCACCTCAAACTATCCACACAGGTTTCCTTCCACCGGACGACAGAGATTCGACCCCAATGAGGATAAAGAGAACACATTAAAAATATCAGGTATTAGCAGATAATATATGTGGATACAGATCTTTATTAATATGACGTGTAAATGGCATGATTGTGGCGGTATCTGGTGATTTGAATGAAAACTTGTTTCATCACCAGGGTAGAACCACAATATCCACCAATTTCACGTATATTCCCATATATCAGATCCAGGGCTCGCCAGAGCTAAAAGCTAAGGGGCCGTGAACACGAAAACAGTTTTACCCTATAATGAATAACTTCTGTGCGTTCGTTTGCACGACAATAACGTTTTGGGGGCCTAAAAATGCAAACTTTTGAAAACGGGTTCCAGAGTGTAAAAAAACGCCACCTGTCTGGAGTTGTTTGTGCTGCAGACTTATTGACGCTCCTCCAACGTAGATTTGCTGCACCGCATGTAATCTTACTCTGTGGTGTTGATTTTGAAAGGGCACACTGCCATCTACTGCCGTGGCATGCCGACTGCAGCGTTTTCCATCGTTTTTGCAGATCACAGTGTGTTGAGATCGTTTCGAAAACAGCAACACCTCAATTCTGCATTCTGAGCGAATGAGGAAATTTGCTTCTTGAAATAATGAACATTTTACACTCTTGTGATTTAAACAGTTTGAGGCACAAAAGCAAGTTTTCAGGTTTCACGGCTGTTAAATTCTTAGTCATTTTTATTTGTCTTATACCTCCCTTGTGTGCAGTTATCTCACTAATAGATTGGGGCTTCCTTTGCATTTCAATGCAGATTCACATTGAAAAGTGTCAAAGTAAAAGGGTAGGAGGTTGACTTTGATTTTACAAGTAATGGTTTAATGAATGTGACTTTATACAGTGATGAGATGTATTTTTTATGCAGTGAGCAGGTTGTTTACTGGTAATCTTCAACCCTGCACAGGTTAATGTATCCTGTTTCTCCAGATTGTGGGAATAGTGACGATGACCCACATATCATGTGTAGAGATGATCACTGTCATACTTAATGAACACCATCACCTAAACCTGCTGCTACTCACAAGTCTCTCTGCCCAGAACAGATAATATATCAGCACGTCTCTTATATCTGTTACACCCGTGTCACTTAAGGAATCATCAATCACAAAACATCAGGAAAAGCTGTTTGTGCTGGTTGTCAACCTCAGTGGAAAACTGTTTTCCAATCCATGCCAGTTTATTTGGTGGCTAAGAGGAGTCAGGGGCCGTTTGCACATTTAGAGATGCCATTGGCCTATTAACCACTTTGAATATTTAGGACAGAAAACTGACTCTGGATCTGTCCCATCTCCGCTGAGATCTCCGCTCTGTGTGTGTGTGTGTGTGTGTGTGTGTGTGTTGCAGGGTGGCCCTCCTGTCTCGTGTCGTCCTCCCTTTAAACCTCCTTTGAAATCGGGCTCTTTAAAAACACACATGGAGCCCACCCTCACATTGTATCTCTGTAACACGATCATATTCAAAATTGTGCTCTGATTTACACATTAAGTATTTTTGTGCAATGCTTTTTGTGTTTTAAGTTGAAATGATCAAAACCTTAAGGCAAACAACATTTTCATAAAAATGTCCATCAAGTACAAAAACAAATATTTCAACTTTTGTCTGACCATCATTCAAACAACCCAAATACATGCAGTTGGCAATGATATAAAAAGAGAAATGCTGCTGAAGCAGACTAATTAATCAATTAGTCAATTCTTCAATCCATTTTATTTGTTTCTATATTTTAAAATGAAGCAGTTGCCACTTATCATTGTTTATGCATCCATATGAAGCTCCCACTTTTCAGCTACGGTAGCCCGAAGGGGACACATTTATATTTATGCAGAGATGTCACACGGATTTTTGCTGTTATCACAACCACAACAGTAACGATTAAAGAAAAACAAACAATGTCCTGATTTTCCAAACTAAAACAAAGCAATAGAGTCATAATATAATAATAATTAATAATAATGATAATTCAGTGAGGTGCTGGTTGTTTAAAGGGGGCCTGAGGATGAATTGTGTTGTTGGGTTAAACTAGAACTTACTGGTGTGTTAAACTCGCAGGTAGCAGTGAACACACTCGGCTGGTTGTGTGTTACACAGCAGTTAATGTTGTGATGAGCAGAGAGCAGATCACAGTAATCCCTCACAGACTAACTAGACTCAGATTACACTGAATGTTTGTGCGCTTTTGTCATGTTAGAGAGTGTGTGTGTGTATGTGTGTGTGGTCATGATGTGCTTGGCCTCTCTGTGTGGTCTGTCACCCTTTAACCTGCAGACCTGATGAGGAGCCTCCACAGTGTGAGTCAACAGGCTGCTGCTGCTGCTGCTGCTGTTCTTCACTCTTAAAACATCTACGCTCACCTTCTAGCTTCTTAATACTCTAAATGCTCTCTTTCATCAACTCTCAGCGTTGGTGGACGATGTGCTCAGATGTTGTATTTAATAGTACTATTATAAACTGAATGCTATAGGTTAGAGTCCTATATTCTCAATTTTACTCAAGTAAAACTAGGTGACAGTTGAATTAGCATCAAAATATAAATCAAAATTACATGTACTTATTATACAGGATGGCTCATTTCAGAGTAATAATAAAAGTAGAAATAAGTGGCCACCTTGACTACCTCACTGTGACTTTGCACATGAACGCCTCATTCAAAATGCTGTGTGTGAACATAATCCAGTCGGTATGTCATAAGGAAAACTGTATTTATTAACATGTAAACACAGTTTCCTGTCGGTTGTAGCTGTGACTGGTGTGGTGTCCCGGTCTGGCCCCTGCAGAATGACTGTCACCCCTTCCTGTTCGGCCCTGCAGGACATCAACAGACCTCAGCTAAGATCACAGCAGCTCAGCGTTTACCTTCATCTCCAGCCGTTTGATTCCATGCATCTCCTCAGAGCTCCAGCTGAGCTCTCAGAGGGGACACACACCGAGAGGTGGCCCGGCGGCTCTGACAGGACCAGCAGCTGAGAACAACCCAAACACAGATTCAGACCGGCAGCAGGACGAGGCTGGACAAGCCCCTGGACGTTAGATCCTAACGATGGCTCAGAGGTGTCCTGTCTTCTCCATCCTGGTGGTCCACACACTTTGTTACATTCTTGCTCTATACAAATGGTGAATTATCTGTCAAACATCAACGCCTCTGCAGGACCATTTGATGAGCTATATGCATTGACCGCTGGACGGAACATTCCTGAAGTGGTTAAAAAACGTTTTGCTCACCAGACTTCACACATCCCAGGGATTTTTGGGACTGACGCTGATGTTTAGACAAGAGATTGTAAGAAATTTCACTTTTGTACCCATATTTTAACCTCAAAGTGAACAATCCTGTTTATACTGCTACATAAATATCAATATTTACTTGTTGACTGTTCTTAAAGTTTTTTAGACCAGAGGTTTGTCACGATCTTGTGAATCATAAGGATTAATCCATGAAGTGTAGTTATCAAATTATTTCTCATAACCAAATGGCTCAGTGTGGATTGTGCAACTTTTCTATTCCATTATATTTGGTTCTCCATTAAAATCACGGAGTCAACGCTTTAACATTAGAGCTGAAGATATTCTGTGTTTATCATGCTGACGCTTCATGTTCTATTAATGGTGATCTAATGTGACATGATAATGACTACAAACACACTTTAAAGCATGGAGGAGGATTTAAACACAGCATCCTGTGGTCACGGTGTAAGAACACCTCATTGAATGACAAGTTCTCCTTGTCATAGATTTTCTGGAAGATATAGATGATAACATTTCAACTGAAACCAAAGGTGTTGACTTGTGTTGGGATCTGTTGACTGTAAGTCTGTAGCATGTTATTCACTGCATATTTCATGCTCGTCAAATTATTCAGCGAGACTTTTGTCCAGTATGGAAACATCTCCATTCATCATGTTGCTCTGGTTTTTCTTATAAGTTGTAGAAGTGAAGAAATGTGTTTCCTCTGCTGAGCCCAACTGTCTAATGGCCTCTGAATTGCAGCAATTAGCACTCATCACACCTCCAAACCTCCCAGACTGCTTTCCTGTTTTACACTTTGACGTCGCATTGCTCATTTCCATCCAAAGCAAGTGTCAAAGTGCCCACCGTGATTTAAAACCTGCTACTCATTTATGGATTATATTTTTCTGTGCATGTACAGTTGCTCACTTACAGTATATGTCAAGAGAGGCTTTTAGATTTGATCAATTCCCTTTCCTAATTCTTCTATCACAACATATGTCTTTTAAATTATTATGTGAGACAGACCAGAATATGTTAAAAATCACCTTTTGCAAAGTTTAGCTCCATAAGCCATTTTGACATTATTTTGGTTAAGGGATCAAAAATAATGGAAATTGTATGGAAATATTAACATATTATAGATAATTTCCCAAAATAATTAGTCCTACATTTTTTGTATCTTTAGAAACTTATTGATCTTAAGCTAAATATTAAATTAATCCTATGAGTTTAATACTCGGTTGCACAGCATGCTGATGTTCTTAATAATGGCCATAGCGACACATTAGCAGGGATATATTTAAAGACCTCAAATGTAAACCATCATCTGCAGACCAACATGTTCTTCTCATTGCTCTCCTCTCATCCAGTGAGCTGAATGTGCAATTCAGCAAGGCTGTTTATAATCTTTTACATGGCTGAAAAATGTCCTCAGTCATGGAAACTCAACCCGAGTCTGATCCAGCCCCTGACATCCTCCAGCTTCCTGCCTTCTTCTTCGGTTTCCTCCGTCAGCATGGAGCGGCGGCGTGGAGCGTGGCTGTGACAAAAGCCGAGGAATGCTGGAGTTGACTGCAGTCAAGAGCCATTTAGCCTCAGCCTTAGCGTTGTAACTGTAGCACCCCGGCCATAAACGCTGAGTGGCGAGGCCGAGGAAGGACCCCAGGAACGAACCGCGATCAGGTTTCAGCATGTGCACCATGAAGAATTTTACATCCTGAGATTCACAAATGGAGACACAAACTGCTGTTAACAGCAAATAAACTAACAGCAGAAAGAATGGTCAGAATTTAGAGAGTAAAACATCAAAAGAGAAATGACCAAGAGTGCTTGGAAAGAAACCGTGCATGCAGTGGTGAATGCAACAAACATTAAAACTGTGATTGTATAAAAGGCAACCATCTAACTTCATTTTCAGAATTTTCTTCATGTTTTTGTTCAAAAAGGACAGAATTGTTTCTGAGTTGCAATGCACACTGGGAAATACGTTAAGTATTCTACTGTCCACGTCCAGTGACACTACAATTTTATAAAACTTCAGTCAAAAACCGATATCTCTCAAAATGTTGCTAACATTAGCCGCCGCTACTGTGCACATTAGACCCACAAAGACAGTAGTTCATGACCCCGTGAGTGCATGGAAAAAGAAAGAGTTCACAGAATCACCCATGTTTGCTTGTTTGTTTACCGTTTTATCCGCAAGATGTCTTGAAGAGTTCATTTTGTGAATGGGTGGATCTTGGGTCAAGGAAGAGTGTTTTGGAAATTATCCTCCTGCACACGGATCGGCAAACACAGTTGAAAATGCCATTTTCGGAGGCGTTGCGTTTTACCACTTTTCACGGCAATGATATCGGTGGCGTTTTCAAAAGATTACACCCTGGAACCCGTTTGCAAAGGTTTGCATTTTTAAGCTCCTAAAATGATGTTGTCATGTAAACAAATGGCCAAATCGCAACAAATGTTTACAGTTTTAGGATAAAACAGTTGACGTGTAAACAGCCTTTCAAAGTCAGCCAAATGGATTTCATATATATGGAAGGTTAAGCAAATGATTCAAGATAATCATTGAATGCTGTATTTATCACTTAAGGCCACAGTGACCACTGTTGAGCAGAAGTCACAAAGGTTACAAATGGATTATAAATGGAGGTCTCTTCAGTTTGAGAAGTGTGTGATATTCTATAAACTACCTTACATTCTAATCCAAATGCATCAGATATATTTTGTATTATGCTTTGATAATTCTTATATTTTACCATAGTTGTAAGATGTTTGGTGAAAAGTGATATGACACAGAGTTAACACAATAATAACAGCCGTCAAGGACTGCAACGCTTCATTATTCTGGTATTAACCTGTAACTGCTGCCCAGACAAGAAAATTCCCTCTGAGATGAGCTCATCAGTCTTCTGAAGAACAACAGCGTCCGGAGTATATTTTCCACTGGCAGACTCACCAGAACCAACGCTAACACACTCTCTTCCTCTGTTCTTTTTATTCAGGCTGCCATTAGCCTCTTGGCACACGGTTCATTCTGCGTTATGGAGTTTGTCCCTATCAGCACCTGCTTGCCTGCCAAAATCTGCCCTTGGCCCCTTCGGCGGCCAAACAAAGGTCTTCAAGTAGCAGAGGGTCGAGGCAGGACGGACACATGAAAGTTGGAGAGCGCTGGTGGCTCTCAGAGAGACGAAACACAAGCTCGTGTTATTCCAAAACAAAATTATGGAAGAGAGAAAAAAAGAACAGAATGGAAGTGCGAGAGATTTGATGCAACAAAGCCCTGTGTGTGTGTGTGTGTGTGTGTGTGTGTGTGTGTGCGCGTGTGTGTATGTGTGTGTGTGTGCGTGTGTGTGTGTGGGGCAGAGGAAGTCAAACCAGTTGGCTGTCAGCTCCATTTGGCTCCTTTCACACTCTCTCCATTTCTCATAGAGAACCATAAGGAAAGCCTCACCATGACCAGTTCCCAGAATGCCCCTGTGCAGTTCCCAACGGCATCCATTCATCTCCTCTCTCATCCCCACCACACCCCTCCTCACCCCCTCACCACTCCCCTGAGCCCTCATTTAAACCCATTTAAACCTCAGATATGATGGGGATCAAGTGTCCTGTGCAGCTCGGCAGGCAGGAAGCAAGGCACTGACTGCCAGGGTTGAGAGTTTGATTCCCACTGGAGCTGCAAACACTGCAAATATGTGCACTTAACCTACTGCAAGGTGCTTTACACTGGAAATATCATACAGTGCTGTAGCAGTACAGCTTGTCTTACAGGGAGAATTTTCCATGTCATCTCAGCACAACATCTCTGAGCAACAAAAAAACAGAAAGGTTCCTGTAATGATAACAAATCTGTCTTGAGGCACTAACTGAATGCTAATGTCAGGATGGTAACATGCTCAAAATGACAGTGAGAACATGCTGATAACAGGCATAATTATTACCATGGTGATTATCTTAGTCTAGCATGTTCACATGTAACATTTGACATTTATCTGTAAACCTAAAATACAGCTGAGGCTGACAGGAATGTCATTAGCTATGCAGACATCTGGTGATAAAGAGTGGACGGAGCTTCTGGATATGAAAAGTGAAGCAAATACAGAATTGTTTTAAACCTTCATTTTTTTTTCTAATGGCCAGCAGGGGGCAGCTTCACTGGTTCCACAAAGAAGTGATTGTACGTGAGCTTATGAGAAAACACTTCTCAAATAAGTTTAAAATCTTCAAGACAGCATGATGTTTATTTTATAAATGATGGTCCCAATCAAGAATAAAACAGATGATAAATAAGGATATGCTTTAGGGTGTGGCTACCTTGTGATCAACAAGTCACTACCACAGCATGCTGAGTCAGATCCAATCAGGATTGAGACATAGCAATGTGTGTCTTATCAAACTCCACCAATTGATCCAAATATGGTCACTTCTGGCTAAAAAAAACACAAAAAAGGGTCCACAATCTAATAAATGATGTCATGCATACCTCGGTCTTCTATTTTGTACACAGTCTATGTGATAAAACAATTGAAAATTTGACCAGATTTCACCAAAGTGACTAGGATTCATCCTCTGAGAACCATGAATATAAAACCTTTCGACAGTCTGTTTAAAAAGTGTGAATATCAGTAACACCAAAGTCAGTTGGATTTAGCCTCCCAGCAACATGAATATCTGTTGTTATAATTCAGTTCAACCTGTTATAATTAAATTAAGTAATCACTGATTTTCCTGTTTGTTTGTTTTTAATGAAGTCAAACACAGTTAGATCTCAGCTCATCGATACGCTGAGCTGTTTACATCATTAAAATGTCTGAGTTTCGGGATCATAAAGCTCCACCTGCTGCAGTCAGTGCCCGTTGCTCTGCTCTGTAGCAGCTGAATACCTCAAACGTTCGGTAATGGTGTTTCAGGCTCTTAATCAGACATCAGCCTCAGAAAACAGCAGTGAGAGCTTTTCTTTTCCCTGGGTCAGTGGATTTAGACAAACCGCAGGATATAATCCCATTTTCCAGTCACAGACGAAGCTATGAACCCGGCGAATTTTGCCCTCTAAGTAGTGGAGGCGCCGTCCTGCCCTCTGCAGCCCGGCACTCAGCCAGGGCAGGGTGGGGGGTCCCTGGCTCGAACCAACCAGTAACAGCAGGAACAGACCCATCAGGCTATCTGAGACTGAGCGTAAGTGCATGTGTTAAAGAGAGCCAGAAAGGGAAAGAGAGCAGTGTGGGGTCCAAATGATGAAAGAGGAGAAGAAGCTGTGATAACTGCCCCAACAGAATGTTTTTGGGAATATTTTTGACTTTTTAAAATTTTTTTAAAATTCAGAATTATCCAATTATCACCTGTAGATTGTAGCTCAAGTGCTTCATGCCATGTTTTTTTTTATCATAATACAGTTTATGTAGACAGATAAACATTATAGTGATAGCCGGTTAAACATGTCAAAACCATGGGCATTAACGTGCTTCTCCTCAATTCCTCTAAATTCAGTCTTTCCTCCACATCTCGAACCTGCTGCAGAGATCTGCTCCTATTCGGCCGCAAGAACATTACGTGGTCCAACCCTGATTTTGGGTGAGGAGGCCTGGCTCACAGTTGGTGCTCCTGATCATCATAAAGGTGTTGGATGGGGGCGAGGTCAGGGCTCTGCATGTGCAAGCCAGTCAAAGTCTTCAAGACCATGCAGAGAAAATAATTATATTGTTGCTGAAACTTTGCTGATTCAGTTAGGTGTCAAATCTGATGAATCTACTACATAAGTTACCGAACTAGATCCTGAGGAAAACTGGCATAAGTGAAATATAATGTTTCTATCAAACTAATAATGAGACCAATGCAATTCAAAATTCTTTTTTTTTTCAACTTCCAAACACGTACAGTGATCCAAACGTGTTCATATGTGCACAAACTCCTCTCCCCTCTCTGGACACGTGGAGTTTGATGTATTCCACAGCCTTGGTTCCTGCTGGTCGTTTTATATACATACTGGATGTTCCGACTACCAGCACATATCAAGTTTAATATCACATCAACAGGGTCGCAGGCCTGCAGGGTGCTGGGGGGGTAACCTGACTGGGTGTAAAGAATCAGGGTAGTTGAACAACTTCTATTTATTTTTTATTCTACATAAGTGTTAATTGTGTGAGTATACTTTAATTTGTTCTTAATTTCATGTCAACATCAAGTGTAAAATTGGAGCTTTTCTGCAGCGTTTACAGGCCCAGACTTTCCCTCGTACTTTACAGTTGTATTAGGTTCCCATGGAGAGATTGGTCTACCACATTGAGTCTGATGTAAAAAACAAGACTTCCAGGTCGCGACGTCCCTTTCAGGAACATGGCAGGATCGTTTGTCCCTCGTGAGATTTCCCCCCAAGACACTTCCCTCAGATCCTCAGGCTGGCTAGTGTCCCCTCCAGGTCCTCCACCCTGCAGTGTCCTAAAGCCTGCAGTCTGCAGGGGGTGGAGGTGGATGCAGTGTCAGAAGTGGAAGTGGATGAAGTTTCCAGATGCTCCACCGGTGTTTGGACTGCTGACACTGCAGCTCTGGTCTATGTGTGTGCTTAAGCTCGTGATTTAGGATTTGTTGTGTGGTTTGACATCAGGATATCCTGCAGTCACCTGTCCTCATCAGGACTCCTCAGATTCTCTTGTATCGTTCAATTTCATTACATGTAATAACCTCCAAAGCACAAAGCTTTGTATTTCATGATTATTGTTATCATCCTTTAATCTGATCATGTTTTCATTAACTTAATGTCCTTTAGGTTCAGAGTTAAGATTCCAGCCATGAACCAACGTGCTGTGTCCCATCTTCCATTGTTTTCTTTCTATCTCATAAAGGTGGAAATGACCATAAAGTCCCTCAGTTCATGTCAGCGGCAGTGATGGAATGTTACTAAATAATTTACAGTACTGTAATTCAGTACAATTCTGAAGTACTACTACTTTATGTGAGTATTTCCAATTTCTGCTAGTTCGTACTTCCACTTCCATGACTTGTATTTGATAACTGCCAAACTGGTAGGAAACTCATCATTGACTCTGATATTCTGCATTTTTCAGTTTATTGAAATTTGTGGGGTTTTACCTATAGAATTAATTTAAAAATGTGCTACTTTGGCTCTGATGCAACATAAAATCTGATAAGCAATTAGTAGCCTTCTTTAACAAATGTACTGTATGTTGACATATCTATTTTAATTCTGTTCATCTTTGTTTTGTGATATGAATGAAGTTTTAGTGTTGCTGAATTTTTTCACATACTTTAATTGTACTTATTCTGTTCCCCCTAATTAATAGTTGATGATAAGTAAACTGCCTTACTATTAATGTTGTCCTCTTGCACTACTTTGATGAGGACAAAGACTAAATACAAAATTTAAGCAAATCCAAATTAAGTGTTAATTCAGTGTGGTCTGAGAATAAAAAGGATGCAGATGTACATGATCTATCTATCTATAGTTTTCATAAGTAGACCAGTGTTTGTGCTTCTCTGTGACCTCTGATCTGCTGACTGGGGCTCATTTTCCCAGTACAACAGGTGTCTCTCCATCTGTGAAAGAGATAACAGCTCTGATTCACTCTGAGCTCCTCACAACAACTTAGATAGATAGATAGATAGATAGATAGATAGATAGATAGATAGATAGATAGATAGATAGATAGATAGATAGATAGATAGATAGATAGACAGACAGATAGTGAACACACACAGAAACAAACAATCATGGATTTTAGGACATTGAAATTGGTTTCTCCCAAACCACTTTGCATCTCCTACCAGCCTGCATGGATAAAGTCGTTATTTTGTAGACACAATAATGTCATTGACCTGGTCATTTCTGCTGCCTCTGAAGCTAATTTTATATCCGAGTCTTGTAAGCCATCAAACTCCTGCTCGTAAAGAGAAAAAGTTATGAGGAACCAACAGTAAGCAGGTCAAAGGTTAGAGCCTCGCTGCTTTTAAAACAGGTATCAAAAATATTCCTGGGTCTCCATTCAGTCCACCGCTGCTATGAAGAAACCGCCAATTAACTGAAGTGTAAATTCCTGCAGAAAGCGGCCTCAGAACGTCTCTCTTCAAGCAGGACGTTATTTTAAGGTGGAATCTGGTCCCGGGGCTTAGAGGGCATCCATAGCTCACATTCTCAACCAGAGGCACTCAAGTCTTCAGGCTTTATTTTGGGAACATACAGTTATTCCGACTACTCATTGCAGTGCTGACTCCTGTTTCAGTGAAGCGACTCTCCCGTACTTCCTGCTGTTATGTCATTAGGATAATTCTGGTTTATTACTATTTAGATCACAAAGGCCAGAACCCCATGGTGTTTTTCATGGTTCTCCATCATTTAAGCTTTGACAGATGCTATTTTTATTACAACTCATCCTCTGCAATAGTTTGACCAACTGTTTATCTTGATGCATCAACTCCTCATTTTCACTTTTTTGGTATAGATTTTCCTGGAAATGTATTTAAAATGTCCACACCTGCATGTGACACAGGCTGCGACTTGAGGGGTTTTACTTAGAGCCACAGCCTAAAATCAAACTATGAAATATTTCTTCTTCTTCTTCTTCTTTTCTGCTCCTGATTTGGCGCCGCCACAGCGGGTTTTTCCATCCACATTGTTGATCTAGCAGAGGCTTTACGCCGGATGCCCTTCCTGACGCAACCCTCCCCATTCATCCGGGCATGGGACTGGCACCGAGAGTACACTGGCTTGTGCACCCCCATAGGCTGGGTTAAATTATGAAATGTTTCTACTGGTCCTAAAATATAGTCAAAATAATCGAAAATGTATGCAACCATGAATAAGGATACCATCTAAGGACTAATTTTGCAGGTTTTTCGTTTAAATTATTTGTTTAATGAAAAGTGTAAATGTACACAGGACATCAGTGTGGCATAATCATTTTTGGATCTCAGAAGAAGTTAACTTCGACCTTAAAAATAGCAATATTAAAATAACCATCTAGTGACTGAATGCTTCTCACCGTCACAGAAAAATCCTCCAAGATGGCTGACCTGTCAGCAGGCGCCTGGCCTCGGCTCTGAGTGCTTTGGGCTGTAAGAGAAGAAAACTTGACCCCCTCCTTGATGAAAAGCTCAGTTAAAGCTCCGGTGTGTGGTACATATGGCTGCTCCATTTTTAAGAATCTCTCTGTTAACACTTGGCAGAGAAGTGCTGGAGAACGAGTGCTGCCCCACAAGCTTGGGGTCGCATTATAAATGGTTCCCAGGGGCCCGCTTCCTACTGAGAAGGTCCAAACTCTGCCAAGGGGGCCGCTGGTTCGACAGGCGGGGCCCTCAAGGGACGTCACAGTACGAGCCGCAGGATTCAGGCCAGTGAAGAGCTGAAACCCAAGCGTCATTGAATATTTCATCGTCTGTGTGGCGAGTCGCCGCTGTTTTGGAAATGTGATAGTTTAGTGTCAAACAATGAACCAGAGACGTGCAGGAGGACGCCAAGTTCAATGCCAAGCCTGACCAGCAGCAAATAATTCACAATGTAATGTTTTCAGCATCATACCAACCTAGAGAATATCTCTGGAAACATTCAAAAGTCCTGATTTCACCAAATGAATCAGGCTGCAGCTACACTGTCAGATCATCTTCTTTTTTTTTTTTGGCAAGGAAACAATATGATTTTAACACCGAGTATGAAATACTCACAATTAAAAAACTTTAAGTATTTTATTAAACTATTTGTCTTAACAAACAACTAAATAATGAATCAAATGTTTGTTTCAGATCGCAAATATTGTGTTTCGATATTCCCTATGTGTTAAAATTGGCCTGCTTGTTTGAGTCAGTTGAGTTTAATAAATCAAGTGAAATAACTAATTGACATATCAGTAGAGAAACCTGCAGATCATTTGGAAACATGAAAATAAACAGGTTAGGTGTTTGTAGTCGTCCCCTGACAGTTTTACTACCTTACAGGTTTGGATTAACTCACTGACCGACCAGTTTATTGATGAGATCTGAATCTCTCCTCAGCATTCTTGACCTTCTGATTGGACATGAACCCAACCGCTTAAAGGTTGTGACCTTTTTGACCGTTTCCTTTGTTTGGCCTTACCGAGTTGATACTTCAGAGTCAGCTGGGAATTCACATACACAAACAAAGAGTTAGTAGAGAATTCTCATACACAAACTACTTTTTTAAAGTTGTTTTTGAGTGAATTTTCTGCATTTCCTATAGAAAGACGGTCAGAGAGTGAGAAATTTTTATATTATCCAAACAGAGTTCAAAATACATATTCCAACAACAGTCTGTAAATACTATGGCTATCATGTCCTCAAGAAATCAAGATTAGAAGTAGAGTTGATTCAAACTGTTACTTATTGTAACCTAACACTTAAACTAATGCTTTAACACGCTGTGCATTTTCTATTTGCCCTGTTTGAGAGACTCGCTAACATTATTTCAAGATAGTTGCATCCATAATTTTTGCATTTGGTTTCAAAGAAAAGATATTTCTTCACATTGCTTATCATATGGTTTGGAGTCAAGATTATCTATTAATCTTAGATCACTCAGGACTTGATACAACTTTCGTCCCCCTGGAGATCCTATGCAGTCAGGAGTCTATTGGAAGTACCATCCCACCAGCAAGCCAGCGCAGATGGAGGCGAGAGAGGAAACAGAAGCGGGGAAAGCCAGCCAGGATTTGATCTGTAGTGACCAGCGCTACCAAGTCTGTTCCTCACCAACCCCAGGTCTCTCACAAACAAGATGGATAAGATCAGAGTGAGACCTATGCCTCAGTTGCTGACCAACAACATCTCAGATGCTGCCATTGAACTAGAAAATAATGTGAGTCCCTCGTCCAGAGCGTACCATACGATGGACTCCGGGAAGAGCAGGGGGGGAGGAGTCTGTGTCTACGTAAACAACAACTGGTGCACAGCCGTGAACATGGTGGAGAAACACTGCTGCCTGGATTTGGAGCTCCTGATCCAGGATCCAGCTCAAGCAGGTCACAGGTTGACCTGAAGTGAAAGGATCCACTCAGACAGGTCACCAGATAGCACGAGACATAAACACGCCGTCATCATCTGTCTGCTCGCTGAGCGTCTCCCTGTGTGTTTCTCAGTCATTCTGACAGAAATGAGGCAGATTTTTTAGCATGAATTGTGGGTCAGTTTGATACCTGAGTGGTGAGCCTGGACGCTGCCTCTGTTTACCCTGAGGTGAGGCCAGCAGCCGGACTGAAAGTGATACCCTGACTGATGTTTACTCAACTGCTGTGTCCTAACCTTGGTACCTACGGTGGCTCCTGACATGATCCACCTTAATACTGACAAATGACTTTCTGACCAGGAAGTCTCATAAAATAGAGGGGGTAGTGGGTAATTGATCTCTGAAGACTAGACTAAAGATTTTGGAGACATCATTGCTAAGTTGAAGTTCAGCAGTCCGTCATTGATAATGACAAAACCCAACCAATCATGATCAGAGTTTCACCCAAATAAAAGCACAAACACAAACACTGTGGTTTATTTTGACTCAATCTAACATACACCATCCTGCCGCCCCAAACATTCACTAGAGCACTAAATGGGAATTAATGTTGCAGAAAATAATCCTAAACAAATGCACTATTTCGCCCCGGTTTGAGTGATAAGTAAGTAAAATAAAAACTATATATTTGTGAACCTTTTTGAAAATTCTTGTCTTTAGGTCGTAGCGATATAAGTCAAATACATCAAAATGCAATAGAAAAAGGATTAGCCAATCACGATCAACATGCATAGACTGCATGCGGAGACTTAAATTACATTGAATCTTTCAGTGAGGATCTGTGTTAAGTGATGAGGAGACTGTGACCTTCCTCTAATCAAATACATGAAATTTTCAGACATGTCACCTGTCCACCTTTTCAGGTTTGACTAGAGCTCATTTTATTATTTTACTTTACTTTACTCTTTGTGGCATCATCTTTTTCAATCATAGCACCTGAATTAGCACCACCCACTCATAATGAACCAAGTCATCATATTCACTCTACATGAAACCGCACATGCAAATTCACGTTTTATTTTGAGGATTTTCACGAATTCACTTAAACTTATAGACTTAAGCCTACCTCGAGATCTCAGATCTGACACCCTCATGGCCGATCACCAGTAGCAGCAAAGGGATCAAATATTTTGGTTGTCGTCTTCAGAGTCAGCGCCTTCTCCTTTGACACTTTGAACCCACTGATCATCACCTGCTCCTGATATTTGGATGGTGGCCTTGACCTCGGCCTGACCTCCCCCTTCTGACTAGATAGTATTGTATTTCTATGTCCAGCTACTGCAAAGGAAGCTGGGATAGTGGAGGAGAACCAGATGGAGTGTCTCAAATGATCTCACTGCAGAAAATGTCCAACTTAAACAGTGAAATGATCATTTGATCATTAAAAAAATTTTTTAAGATTAGTTTCAGCACTCACTGCAGTGCTACAGAACACTAACTACTTAACAACTCTACATCAGATTAGAATGTCAACAGTCACTCAAGATGAAGTGAAGTGGAACTGATGGAGACCAAATAATACATAGACACGTTGTTCTGGTAAAGTTATCTTGATCTCATTCATACTTGTTGCCATTTATATTTTGGGATGGATTCCTGTCTTGGCACAGAAGAATGATCTTTTTACCGGGATCTTATTGATTGATAGTGGATTAAGGCTGATATACAGTTTCAAGATGGAAAAAGCAGTTGAGTAGTTGATTGGCGGACTGCACAGCCGTCAGCCACGATCCCAAAAAAATTATTTGGTTTACCTGTACTCAAAAGTTCAGCGGTCTGAAATTTTATATTGAATTGTATTTTATTATGTTCAGGCTTAAGAAACTGAAAAAAACTGTTTAAAGAGAGAGACGAGAAAAACTATACCTACTATCCCTACTCACGTACACACACACACACACACCTGTCTGTCTGTACTGAAGCAGTGCCTTGAGAACACATCAGTCGTTGCCCTCTGCCTCCCTTAGACCAGATCAGCGCTTTTCCTGCAGGGGGTCGCGACTTTATCAGACGTCATGTTCAGAAGTGTCGGGTCACTTCCTGAGGAGCAAATGTCATGTGTCATCACCGCATCATCTGGCCAATCACTTTGAATCTTGCTCTTCATTCACTCACCTGGTTAAAGGACTATGACGTTTGTTAAACTTCACCTGTTCACTGAGGTGTCAGCTCAGGATGATGGAGGATTGGTCACCACGGACACCTCTACACCAGCTGTCTCCTCTGGGTCACACACATAATATCACACACATATAACACATCGATCACCTGTCTGTCCATCTAATGTTACAGATGTTATCATTATAAAATTATCAGCCTATGAAGGCCTCTGTCACTGCGGAATCGGTTATCAGATACTGATAGTGTTTATTACATAACAAAAACACTTTCTGTATGTTACTGCTGCTTAATTCTGTGTCATGTCAGAACTCCAATTTAGTAAAACAACTGCGTAGAAATGTGTAAACTGTGTTGTTAAAGAGGATAGGCATTATAATAAACATCACGTTCATTCATTTTCAAGGAGGTAAAAAAGTATATCAAATGTTCACCCAATGGGTTTGTATCTTTTTCAGAGTCATACTAAATTATGAGTTATCTTTTAGATGGAGCTGATGGTGAAGATGAGGCTCTCATTATGTTAGGGACCAGCTGCTACTTTGGACATGCAGCACAGTTCCGTCCCGGTCAGGTTTGTTTGCTGGATGTAAACTAACACGTTTAGTGAAGCCTGCCTCTCGTCCCAGCAGGCTCTTTACACGTCCAGCTGCTAACTGCAGGATCAGACCCAGAATTATGTTTCCTTGTTGTTGAATCTATATGGAGTCTTTTCTTCTGCCACAGTGGGACTGAAGGAATGGTGTTTACTGCATAGAGCCAACTGGACTGCACCACTAACACTCACTCATACAAACACACTCATACAAACACAAGCTATACAGTTTGGTGGAACACAATCCTAATTTCCAGGTTACATTAATTTCTGTCTGTATTTACGTACAAGTAAACCTGGCTTCACTTGATCCCTGCCATAGATATAACCAGCTTTTCACACACACACGCACACTTATACACACAATGCGTATGCACACATAGACACAGGCTAACACCCCTTACAGCCTCCCCACCCGCTCCCTCATTGGCCAATCGTGTCGTCACGGAGACAACAGCTGTCTCCAGGATGAAGAAGCTGCTTTGAGGGTGCCAGCCAGTCTGCAGGCCTGCAACTGGAGATTCCCATGGGGTCCCTTATGGCCTTCAAAATACACACACACACACACACACACGCACACATTTACACACACACACACACACACACACACACATAGACCGGGAGTACACTAGGATTAGCGCCCCCTATAGACAATAGTTTTTTTTCCTGTGTAAAGAACATTGTGTTCATCCTTCCTGTTTTAGGGTGAAGGCCTGAACCATGTCTGACTAAGACAATATCATTGGTATTGCTTTATTCAAGCCATGTTTGTAAATTGACTGACACAAGGGGGTTTTATACTGATTGTGTAATAACTGAAGTCATGCTTGTGCCTAGTGTTGCAATGGTGTGAGATTTTCACAGTATGATAACCTTCTCTGGAAATACCACAGTATAATATCACAGTATAAGGTGGTGGTATTAGAGGTAGTAGTAGTATTTACAATGACTCATAAAGGAATGATAACAGATTTTCTTTCTCTTTTTTGTTTTGGTTTAACAAACAGGTTTATTATGGTGGAATCAATTTTTTTAAGGGGATGTATGATTAAAAAGTCTCCCTTTTGAAAATATATGAAATAAGAAAGCTGTACATCTCCTGTTTGAAAAGAAATTGGGAGGAAAAATGGAACAAGGCCTTTAAAAAGTGTACTGTATTATTCATTTTGAGTGATGGAGATCAGTGACATCTGTCTCGAAGTATGTGTGTGTGGCTCCCATTGTGCTGTCTGACAGGCAGTCGAGGAGTAATGGACTGGCACATCTGACATTCTTCATTTTAATAACACCGGTAATAAGCAAATGTGAGCAAAATAAGCCTCCCGGCGCCAATCCATCGATGCACCTTTATTTTATTATATCATATTTATGGTAATATATATGCAAATTTTCCAATTTGCTATTTTTTTATATAATTTATACAATACATACTCTTAAGTTGCATTGTAAAGGGATTTCCCAAAGTGTGAAGTGTTTTGTTTAAAGTTTAGGTTTGACTCAATACTGTATGTGCACTGCTGAGTCACTGAAGGAGATCTGTGTGTGAGTTGCATGTGTTGTTTTGAGAGGGCTGCAACTGTTGGGACAACGACCCGTCTAATCTGCACCTGCTACTGACGCAGCAAATGTATGTCTACACACACACACACACACACACACACACACTCAGGCCAACATAAAAGACAGACGGAGCCGGGCGTCCGACTGGCCAACTGCAAGGCATGCTGGGAAACTGGGCAGCAGCAAGCTGAAAATTTTGTCTGGGCTGATATATATTTCTTCCTCTCTTTTCTCATCTTCTTTCCTCCATCTTTTCCTTTTACTATCTCCTCCCTCACCTCATCTCCTCCGACTCCCTCCTTTTCCTTTGATATTTGTTTCTTTTGGGGATGCGACTTCACATCCATTCATCTTTCTGTTAACATTGTATGCAATCTTTTATGATTCTGAACTTAACGTCTTCAATTACTATTATAATGTTGATAAAAATCCTTGAAAGTTTTTTTCAGATCTTGCCTCATAATCATATGCGACAGTGCCAGATATGGCTGGGCAAGATGTTGATATTACATCCATAATTGATATGGGATATCATACTATGGCATTGTCTACAGTAAAGTGCTGTAATTTTCTGAACTATTCTGTTCTTTCAGGCTATACTAGCTCTACTAATATGTGGTTTCACCCTCTTAGCCATTATCTACAAATTATTGATGATTATTGATCTCATTGAGTCAGTACATTGTGAAAGCTCCAATTCATCCCTATAATATTTACACAATATTGAGGAACTTGTTAAAAAATATTTGATATTTTCCATATCGCCCGATCCCCATATCAAGAGTAATTTGGGCAATTGCTTAAACTGCACAAAGTATGTAGTGTATTTTATATTATTTAATATTTATTACCATCTTCACAATTCATCCATATATACAATTACTGTGTAGACACCTGTGGACACACCTTACAGGCAAACAAAATGTATCAGACCTGGTGGACTGTCTCATCCTGAACATAGAAATATATGACATGGCTGTTTCAAATTTCTTGTGACTCTGCTCAAAGCCTGTAAATAAAATGAGGTAAGTGAAAACCAGACTGGCATACAGACGGTTGTCTTGACCAGACTTTACAACAATCATTACATAAGAAATCTCAAACACACGCATGCATACAGGGTTTGTTAAAACAAGCTGTCTGTTGTGTCTGCTAACTGTATCTCTCTCATCTCATTCACAAAATACACAGACACACTCTCTCACTGTAACCACACACTCGTGGCTGGATGTTGATTGACAGGCGGGGCAGGTGTGGCTGGTCTTGCAGCAGCGTCCCACCTGTTGATCCGACCCCCTTCATACCCACAAACGCACACACTCCCCTTACCCCAACACCTCGACCCCTGACCCCGTGACCAACTTCCTATTCCCATGGGCACGGTAACGACCCCTTCTGTTGCCCCTGGCAACCGCGACCCAGGCCGTGACTGCAACTTCGTAAATAAAAGAGAGGCTGTACCTGCCCACCGTGGCCCACCACTGCTGTTTACAGCCTCCCTGTCACCAATGACCCTTGACCTCTGAACCCACCTCACCCCCATGCTGACACCACTGGGGTCCACAGACACGGTTTTAGTACAGTAAGGCCTTCATTTTATCCTTTACTGACAAGTATGACGTTATACAATTATACAAGTATAACCTATTTATATTTTACTTGCTGAAGTAAATTAAATTCTGTTAGAGTCACTGAGAAATATGATGTCATTCTATCAGTTGAGTTAAACAGTTGAGTATTTGTGTTGGAACACTCAGTTTGCCCTCTTTTGGGTAGTCGGGCCAACCAGCTGACAAATACATCTGAAATATTATCATCTTATACAGTTGTTGCAAGTAGCAGGCAGTTGTAAAGCAAAATGATTCTCACTCTGGAGAAGACCAATATTTGCTCTGGTTTGTTCTCCACCAACACCTGAGGGAAACTATTATAGCGCTGGATATCATTTCAAAAGATCAGTACTAATAGAGTACCCTTAATGTAATATCAATACCAATGGAGTGATTCATTTGACACCTTTATTTGCCTTGGTTTGACCTGCTGTGGCTGTGTGTTAATCACACATTAAATCAAAGAATGCGGTCAGCGATTGGCTTCAAGCAAAACTTCCCAAATTGCCTTTTTCTTCAAAAAGGATTGAATGCAGGCATTATTTGACTGGAGAAGTCTCAATACTACTTGGTACTGGGTTCATAAAAGGTATTAAGTGCTGAAACTCTTAGAAATATCTGGGTGTTGTGCTGTTAAATGCTCCACTGAGGTCACCTGCTGCTGAGACTGGACCAGTATGAAATGTGCTATAAAAAGAGGTAAAAGAGAGTCCAAAGCTCTGTAGAGCTGCAGAGTTGGTGACATACAACATGTAGCCACAGTAAAAATCAATAACTCAGTAACTTTTGTCTTTTTAGCTCCTTAACATAACTTTGTGGCTTCCATCTCTGTAAATATATAAGGTGATTGTCCACTAAAATATTTATCATCAAGAACGACACATGTAACCTTGGTAATCGTACACAGCAAAGATGCTGACAGCTGTAGCCTCAAAATGCTCAGAGGATATAAAAATGTAAAATGCAAGATGAAAATGAAACTAAAATTTCATTCATTAAAATCAAAATGCCTTGTATTTGCTGACTAAAACTAAAACTACTAAAACTAATATATATTTTCATCAGTAAACTGAAGCTAAATCCGAAACAGGTGCCAAAATAACCAGTTGTTCCGCCACAAGCCTCCAGAACAGCCTCAGTGCTCTTTGTCATAGATTTAACAAGTCTCTGGAGGATTGAACAGAGTTGTTGCCCAAAGACAGCGGCGTCATTAACCTCCAGCTCAGAGAGGATCGTCTCTGTGTTCTGGCTTTGAGTTGAGCTCATAACCATCCCAACGGTGAAATGGAAAGAATTTCTCTGTTGGAGCATTGGTCCTCTTTACCGTGTAGAATCGATGAGGTAATCCTTGTTTTTAACAAGCGCTGACTCTACTGTCAAAGCATGAGGGTGTTTCACAGTGATGAGTAGTAACTGCAGAAAAAAAAAACCTGCCGGACCAAATTGTTCTCCAGAGTCCAACAGCAGTGATTCATGTTCTGAGACGGAGATATCGTCACATATACGGTTCATACTATCACTATACATGGAGGCTGACTTTGTTTTTCTAAAAGAGGAGCATTAGGATATCCTCTGAGCCTCAAAGTCAAAAATACTTTTCATTACTTGTCTTTGAAAAAGTAGCGAAATGTTTTTAAACCAAGACATAATGTGTATTTTCTGGTCTTTTGTAGTATGGTTCTACTTTTGGCCTTTAGTATCTTTCCTAGTTTTATAGTTTATAGTTAATAGTTTTAAAGCTTTTCTCAGCTCTCTCCATTCAGAAACAGGCTTCTTGTTTTTAAATGTATCGAATGGTTCAGTTCTGGGGAATGCTGTAGGAGCAGTGCCAGAATGGGCAGCGGAACCAGACAAGCAGGCAACCATGGGCTCATCGCTGAACACAGTCGGATGGGGACCAAACACAGCACTGAACCGCAGAGTTGATTTCCAGCAGCTTCGACCAGGGCTCTGAGTCTAGGGACTACAAAGTCATGGCAGTGTCAGTCAGGTACAGGAGCAGGAGCAGCATGAGAAGAGCAAGAGGGAAGGCAGGCATCAGTCCAGGCGCACCTCAGGGGGCCTCAGCCAGGGTTACAGTGGGGTTAGTCTCACGGTGCCAGCAGCCAAAGCATGCACGGAAATATCCCTTGAGGTGTTAAACCGTGGGAAGATAAGGACTAAGGCCTCTTGAGGTAAACTAAAATTCATATTGCACCTTTAATTATCATAGTCTATTGTCTGAAAATAGTCAAATATGTCCATTACAAGTTCCCAGATGACCTCTAAGACAAATGTCTCATTTCATCCCACCCAAAATCCAAAGGTAATCAGTTTAAAATACAATGAAAGAGGAGGACCAAAAAAATCCCCACATTTAAGAAAAATCTAAGAAAAGCTCCTGGAAATGTAAGCTGAAGTTTCATTGTAGAACCAAGAAAACACACAGAATGCCGAGTGTTTTTCACCTTGGCTCACATGTTTTTTTTTGGGGGGGGGGGGTCATGACGATCTCAGCTCGGCACGCCGCGGCCTCGCTGGCCCGCAGGCGCTCACCCTGCGAGGGATTATCCAACCACGCCCGGAAAAGACGTGTGAAATTGTGACGGGCACGAAAATAAAATGAAAAAGTTTGCGAGGCTGTGCGTGGAGGAGTGTGTTAGCTGTTGGCACGCACAGCGCTGTGTAAGTTGATATGCGTATGTGTGTGTGTGTGTGTGTGTGTGTCTGTGGAGTTGGCCCTGTCAGTGGACAGTCCAACTGTGAGGCCAGTGAGTCAGTGGGTTTTCAGCCACAGTGAGCTGTGATCACGGCTGATAGCAGGTGCTCTGAGTGGGAAACACGATCAGCTCAACACAATGCAGCTGTATGCTGTAATTGATTAGAGTGAGTTTTATGACAGTAAGACCTCAGGCATGCAGCCACAGCCAACAATCAGATGGTAGCTCTCAGTACCAACGTTTTACTACCAAAATGTTGTGGATCATTCTGAAATAGAAATGATGCAAAATTAAAGTAAGCCATGATATGAACTTTTATTGTTATTGTCAAATGAAAAATATATATCTTAAGGTCAAAGCAGGGTTTGGGAAGAAGATAACCTTTTGTGGTGTACAGATCTGGCCATAGCTTAATTTTTTTTATTTACCCACAACAACATAACATACTTTCAGTTCAGCTTTTCAAGTCTTTGTTGAAAAGTAAAAGTCCTCCCATTTTTTCTGAAGTGTATTAGAAACAATTATTTATGGTTTAGCACTTTTTCCCTCCCTCTGACAGCTTCTTGTCTAAGATTAGACGGACTGAGGGAGTGCAAACCTCTGCCAAGACAGCTCAGTTTCCCCATTATGTCATTGCACCTAAAAGCAATAGTTGACGTCGATAGTTTGACCCTCACAATATGACTCTGTGACGATGAAAACCTACCCCTAGGATTTGGAATCACATTCATTATTGTTAGCATGATGATTATTCCAAAAATGTCCCCCATGGCACATGCCCCCCATCCTTCTACTCAGTTTCATGCGTAATTCGTCCAGTAGTGTCTTCCTTGTCACTTTAATCCATCAAGTATAGTTTTTGTGTAATCCTGCTGACAGTCAAACAAACAGACACACAACGCCCGCACCGGCAAAAACATAACCTCCCAGTGTACACATCTGTAAGTTGATGTATCCAAAGGTTACAGAGGCTTATAGAGGGGCCGATACACATACTGCACAAATCACAATCAAAACATGTTGTGTGGGCCTGTGAAGTATCCCACACAATTACGGAAATACTCAAAATATATAAAAGTACAAAGAAAAGCAGCCATACTAGTATTTCCTACAGGCTGGCGTAACTTGTCTTTTGAGAATATCTAAAAGAATAATGACACTTTTGCAATAGATTATAGCTTATTGGACATTTAACTCTTGGTTTAACTTTTTACTACAGGTGTCAAATTAATGTATGGTAAAAACAAACCTTGGACAGGGGTGAATCTCAGTCAGAAATCAAATAAAAAAGTACTTTAGTGCTAATACTTTTTTTTAGTATTGTACATGAAAATTACTTCATGTACCAAAAGTCTTTGAGGCTTTGCTGCTGCCGTCATCGTCCTGGTTGGTCAGGAGACAGAGAGCAGAAACGATTACAACTTTATCCCCTTGGATCGACGCTGGGAAAAGAGAATCTCTCACATCCTTAATATCACCATGAGTCACAACATGGCAGGATTACCATGAGTCAAGAGTCCAGACACTTCAGAGTGTCATCATTTCATAAACATATCTCCTTTCAGTTCTGTGTACTTTGTTACTCTGTTGAACGGAGCAACATTTAATTTTTCTACCTTATACTGGGAGGATGGAGTTCATAAGACAATGGCAACCACCTGAATATTGAAGTCTGTCTGAAGTATGTTGAGTTGCAGTTCCTCCACAGCCACTGCTCAAACAACACTGGGACTGAATCATATTGAAAGGGAACGCAGTAAACTCTAAGCTGAAATCCAAATTCAATTTTGACCCTTGACTAAAAGGGTTATTTTCCCCTGCCATATAATGCAAGGGGATATAGCTATAGCTCTGTCCATCGGTCCATCCGTCTTTCTGGAGACATTTTTTGTCCAGATCCTCAGAAAATATCATATGGTATTTCACTATTATTATTATTTCTAACATTATAATGACCTATAAAGTAATGAAAACAGAAGTTCTTATTTTAAGTTGAAGAAACACTTTGTTATAGTGAAATCATGAAATTATTTTTACCTCCGTATAAAGAGGAAGTCCAAAATGCCATCCAACAGGCAGCTGATGTGCTTTTCAGTGAGTTGTGCAGTTTTGTTATAATACAGTGTCTGTGAGGTAGTGACGGCTGGGAATCGCATGTTTGGGCTCTAGTACACAGAGAAGACGGCAAAATCCTGTATTATCCACAACCGATGAGGGCTGATCAGCAAAAGTTGAACAGCATACTGAGAAGTCACTAGAAATGATCATGGTTCCCCTGATTCCCATGTTTTTGTTAAAATAAATATAAAGTACCTTTTTTTTTACCAGGATTGCAGTTTTTAGGATCATTCCACTGGTCTTTCCTCATCTTTCCAGCTTCAGTCTGCAGGTGTTTTGTTCTTCACACATCATCTCTGTCCTTTGACCCATCACCTCGCTTCTGTTTAACCCCCTTCCTAATGAAGCTGTACTTGTCAGGGTGACTGACAGTCAGCCACAACCTGGAGCTTTAGCGAGATACCTCTTTCCCTCCTGCCCTCGTCTCTCCATGCAACATCTTTTTTCCTCTCATTGAACCAATTAGAGGAGCTAAGGAGGACAAACTGTGTTCTGGGACTCAGCTGGACGTGTCAACAGGTCTGTTTTGATCAGGGGATGAGAGCATCTTGGTCACTGAGCTTAAGGGATTGGTGAAGAATGTAAATTCTGTTCTAATCTGCCGAGGGGTCAGTGAGGACAAAAGAGGAGGGGTCGACAAGGCTAAGGTTACTAAGAAAGAAGTACCAAAGTCAAGGGTAAAGTCTGACAGTAAACACAGCACACATACAGAATGTTAAAAGTGTAGTGATCACTTCAGCCTTTGGTCTGGTGGATCACCATTCATGCATAGCTGTGAATTTTATGTTTGGCTTAGGGTTGCACAATATATTGTTTCAGCATCAACACTGCAAGGATGCACAGTTAAGGCAATATAAGGCAAATTAACTCATACAGATCCACAAGACAGGTCTGTGTGATAAAACATGATTTAAGTCTGACTTAAGGGTTTTAGGTACATGGAGTTTGATGCTATTGATTGACAGGCTCTGCATGCACAGTGAGTATGGTCAGTGGAGGAGGGCTGTGTCAGGAGGGAGAAGAATAATCCAGTGTATTTCCCTGTCAAAGTTATCTGGAATTGCCGCCAGTTATGTGGTGATCTGCGATAAAACCCAAAGTGTGTTTAACCGAGTTTGAGTTGTCGTATTGTGGATGTAACCTGGATTGCACCTGAACTGTTTTGAAGCTGTGGAAAAAAAACCACTAGTATTTGGTATTTCCTTTATTATTTGGCTTTGTTTGATGGAGCTATTTTACTTTTTTTTATATGACTGCTATTTGTCAGACATGACTTGTGACAGCCCTCTTCATTTAAGTGGCAAATGTGTTAAATTTTCAAAGCTCCTGTATGATAAATTATCTACAAACAGAGCTCTTCAAGTCACCTAGTAAAAAAAAAAAAAAACATGCACTTTTTTATATGCCAATATATATTTCAGAACAATACTGTCCAGGCCTTCTCTGAATCATCAGGTGAGCCTCTAACTAACCTGCACGACAAAAATACTTTGGCCGCCGTTAATTAGGGTTGGGGATTTTTATATTCGGAGGAAGGCCACCAGATTTTGGTTTTTGATGAACCTTTCTTGGGACAAGCTACATTGAATCACTATTTTTAAATTGCCCTTTTCAAACAACCGTAGAACTATGGTGCGCAGGCTGTTAATGCTCAGAGAGCCTGCCAGCAGCTTGAGCTTATCCTGCAGGACATCTGCAGTTTATCAAACATGCTCGTTCCTCCGTCTTCATCCTCTCTCCGCTCTCCTTTCAGCATTAGATAGTGAAAAAATGCACCCTGGCCTACAGCTGGTGGTGAGGACTTGACTTTGAAACGTGAGACAGTTGTTTGCGTACCATTTGCGAGGAGTTGGCAGAGTAACATGGACGACGTTAATTATGGGACGGGTTCAACCAGTGTCCCCAGAGAGCAGGACTTCCTGTTTCGTCCGGCCTCTGCTCTGCTCTTAACATTCTCAGTGAACCTTTAAAGTGGCTTTAAACTCCGCTGCAGTAGGCAAATGGCTCCACTGGCCAGTAAAGACGTGCACTTGTTGTTGTGTTACTGTCGAACTGCGTGGCAGATGGAAGAACTGAAACATGTCTCAACATGTTAGGAGCCGAGTGTCGCTGAGGGTACACGATTGTTGTTTTGTCATCAAAAAAATGTTTTTACCTGTTCCTGGTAGTAATGCAGTACTACTGCCAGAAGATGGCACACACACAGCCAACACACCACAACAAATAATCACTGATTAATGGGTGCATTGAATACTAACATTAAAGATTATCCTGTGTTTTATCCACTGTGTGTGAACTGGACTGGATGCATGACGTTACACTGGATCCTTTCTGCTGAGATCCATTGATGTCATGCTGTATGGTTATGGTGGGCTAGTTTGCGATACAGTCAAATGTAGACATTGGATTGTTGGAACGCTTGGCATTGAAAAAATATCAATACTTTGATACTTTTGACAACCTAAGTCAGTAATAATCAATCACTTGTATGTAATTCCTCGAGTTACTCGTGTAATTGTTTGAGCCAGCCCTACATGTGACACTAGATGCCCAGCTGTCCATGGAGACTACTGGAGCTCACTCCGGGCTGATTTTTCTGTATGAGCCATCTGACCCCTGCATCTCATCCAGAATGCAGCAGCCCACACTACACTGCTCCTCTGCGCCCTGCGCTTGCAGCTGGTGGCTCGAATACAAGACGCCAGTACTTGCCTGCCGTGCTGTTAACAGCTCAAGCTCATTCTACAAACAAGACAAAGTAAAACCATACACCGGGAATCACCTATTTGAGGCCCGTGGGCCAAATTCGGACCATGAGAGTCTTCTGTTAAGACCGTGAAGCTATTAGCATCCTCGACACTCGTACCAGGTTCAGTGTGTGGAGTTTGCACATTCTCCCCGTATCTGTGTGGGCTTCCTCCGGGTACTCCGGGGATACTTCCTCCCACACTCCAAAAACATGCAATATAGGTGAATTGGTGACTCTAAATTGCCCATAGGTGTGTGTCCAGGTTGTACACCGCCTCTCGCCCAATGTCAGCTTGGTTGGGCATGGATGAATGGATGGATAACATGGCTAGAGCTAATTACCATGTAAAGAGCTACATGTGTCATCACCAAAGGAATGTAATTGAAATGATATTAACCAGTGACACAAACACAAATCCAGGTACACCTGTATTATCACGAATTAGCTTCTGGACCTCAGAAAACAAACTCTCCTAAACAGCGTCTTCATGCACTTCATGCACCAAATAGCACAGGCAGTTTTAACATGATCTGTTTGTCCTCATTTTTTGTATGGAAAAAAAAATGCACTGCTCACTTGTTGTTTTCCTGCTGACTGCTAGGAGATGTAGTTCTCTGCCCTGTCAGCCTCTCAGCATCTTGTTAACATCCAGCTGGGAGGCGTTCACCAGCAGAGTGTCAACTGCTGCATGTCATCACTCATCTGACTAATACAGCACCGTCAGTACCACACAGTCAGAAAGAAGCATCTCCAGAGAGCCTCTGAGCATGGCACCAGGGTGCTGCCATCAGCATATATACGACTCCAGTTGTGGCTTGTAGGTTTTGGCAGCACACATTCATAGTTTATATAAGTTTTTTTTTGGTCATTGTAACAGTTCTCTCTGTTACCACAGTGGGTTCTCTCAGTGAGACACGGATGCTGTTTGATATCTTTGTTAACGTAAATCATCATAACATAAATGAATAAATGTATGGATGCCTCTCTCACGCACCATGCAGCACTGTCTTTGTGTGTCTCTCAGGCTTCCACCGGTCGCACACGCTACTGCAACAGAGAGAGCAATCAGTCCAAACACAAACACCTGTCATCATTACCTCCCTCGCTGTCTCTCTAACCCTGCTTACCTGAGCCGCATCTGCACCCTCTCTCACCTGATACTGAGCACAAAACCACAGAAGCACTGAGAAAAAGCACAGAAAAACGAAGATTGAGTCGATTTTAAGTGTCTCTCATGATGAAAGACAGGCCTGTATTATTGTGGTTGTGTTTTTGAGGCCTGTAGTTCTACATAGCATGCATTTTCACTGCTACTCTTCTTACTGAGATATCGCCACGGTAGCTTATGCTGCACAGCTAACCTGTTCAAAAGCAGATTATGTTTAAGATCACGGAAATTAGAAGTACTGTTAATAGAAGTTCGGGTTTAATAAAAATTTTAAAAAATGACTGTTTGGTTGGCAGAGATATCACTCTGCTGAGTATCTGCTGGTAAAGTGTCTGCTGCTGGTTTATTTGCAGCTCTGTGAGAATATGTTGTTACCCTGGTGTGTGGATCTGTTTCACCAGTGTGCGCTGATGTTTAATGTGCAATGCCAAGGTACCACAGCACTGTTACAGGCCCTCCTCCTCCTCCTCCTCATCTCATTATCCTGTGCAGATGTTCAGCGCCAGGCCCTCACAGTATCAGGTGACCACAAATCTAATTGATATCAAAACTCTGGCGGGGTAAGTCTAAGCCCCTCTGCGCTCTCAGGTTACAGCCTGTTATAAGCCTGGCCCAACTTCTGACAGCCACTTTCGGCGTGAAACATGCGCTGTCCTCACTTCAAAGGAGGTGGGCATGGAGAAAAAAGTCCCATCACCACCTATGAAGAATCCCCTCTACAGCCATGTTCTGCTTCTTTCCAGCACATTCTGGCCCATTTTAGACTAGATGAGATTAATCACGCTCTTAACTTTTATCTGCCAGAGTGGAGAGCATTTATTTTGGCATACCGTAACAAAAGCATTAATAAGCTCATCGGCAAACAGTGAGTTGAATATGGGAAAGTGATCCAAGGCGGGGTATTACAATGCAGCTGAGAGGGGGAATTGGAAGCTTAAGGAGAGGATGTGATGGTAATGACTTTAAGACGACATAATCCTTCCCATCTGGGCCTGGCGATTGTTTGATATTTATGGTTGATGATCAGCACTAATAGGTTTGTTGTTTTCTTATGGGATGAATATGAATGGAAGGGAGCATGGGAATAGGGTTGTGATTTGTTTTGTTTTCATTTTGTTTTGGGTTCAAACCAGAGATCAGTTTCAGACAGAGACGTGTCTGCTCTTTGTCTGGCTGGACAGACACCGTGGTAGGCTTTTCTCAGACTAAAGCTCAGACTGAAAAGTCGTACCTTCTCTCTGTCTGAAGTTAGATCGGACGGCAGGAGTTATTGTCACAGTTCGGTGTTTAATCCTATTTGTCTTTTAGAACTGATGTGTGTTTTTTTGTGTATTTTACTTCACTGTGGTGCTGAAATTATCAACCAAAAAAAAAAAGATTAGTCAATCAACAGAAAAATAATTGCCAACATTTCTGATTATCATTTAATGACAATCCCGATTCCAAAACAGTTGGCATGTAAATAAAAAGAGGTTGCGATTGTTCCCAGTCCATGTAATAATAAATTGATGTAATCATGCATTTCACAACGTGGTGAACTTCGCCCCATCCCCCATTATTAACAACTAAGTCTTTCAAGAATGCCCCATTCAAACCCAATTCTGATACCATCACCTGCTACCAAACAACCTGCTTAGTGTTTCAAACAGGTGTTTTTTGAGCATTTTCCCTCTTTTTCCAAATTGTTTGAAAAGTGTTGCTGCCATCAAATTAAAAATATTTACAAAAATCAAAGAAGTTTATGAAGCAAAACATTATTGTGTATGTTTTAAGTATATGTTAAAAAATATTTTAAATAAGAATAACAAAGTTTCAAAATACACCCTCCATTCGTATTTTTTTCAACCATCTCTCACAGATGACACTCAGTGGACTGGATATAACATACTGGTGTGGAAACATTTGGCCTAAATACAGTAGTAAATATTCTGGATCCAGCTTCTTTACCATCCTTGTAAATTGAGCACGAAGACCAATAGCATGTGTAATTTGAAAACATTACTTTGGGCTCTGGGGGGGAAAAAAAAAAAAAGTAAAATTCACGTTTTTTCATTATTTCTTACCTTTTATAGACTAAATTTGTCATTTAAAAGAGATGATCTCATCAAAAATAACTAAGTAGGCAAGAGATTGTTTCCTTTATGCCAAGCAGATGTAGCTTTTCAATTCATTTCTATATGACATGAACTTGCAGGTGGAAAGGCATCAAGAATGTTTTAATATTAACTAGAATATATAATATCTTTTCCCACTAATGTGTGAACGCAGAATGCTAATAACAAATAAGGCCATAAGAATAAAATGAAGAATAAAGAATAAAAAATAAATGACTTTTATAGAAATAAATTGAAAAAAGTAAGTGTGGAACGAAAAATACTTGACAGTCTAAAAATTATAGAGTGTGAATTCAGGAGTATTCTGGGATGTTCCCACTGGGTTCAGTTTTATCTCTGTGGTTTCCCCCGGCTGCCAGCTTGTTACTGACCCTTGGCCTACGTGTTAGATGGATGACTTTATGACACTATTTTAGTCCTGAGAGTCACTGAAGGCCAGGGTGCCCATGTTCGGGACATGAGACCTTTCTCTGGGTATGTCTTTACAGGAAAAGACATCAGGAAGAGTTTTAATGAATACACAAGATCATATTGCGCATGCAGAGCATGACAAGAGGAGGGGGGTCTAGAATGTTCCAGACCAGAGCAGTGTCATCAGAACACTGATTCATAAACAGCTTTATAAACAGCAAACATACTTTGAGCCTTTATTCCAATGGTTTATTTCTCTCCAAAGCTCTTTGATCTGACAGAAAAATATTAATAACATCCTTCACATGTGCTCAAGATAACATGTTTTCTTTGGATCAATGTTAGAGCCTTGATTTTGGTCTCTTTTGACACTACAAAGGTTTATTAATGAAAAAAACACAGTTTGCACAAAACAATTTGAGATTTGTTACTGACTACTAATGGTTTTGTTTGATAATAAGTTTTTTAAAACCGAACCTTTTGAAAGATAAATACCTTTTTGTACAAAATTTCAATAAAAAGAATGCAACGTTTTTTTGTTTGCTTGTTTTTGTTAGGTGTTGTATAGTGGATGCTAGATGGTTCGAATCACAGTCAGAACAAGCATCAAGAATGATCTCTGCCACATACAGAGAGTGTCGTCATGGAGAAGAGGCCAATATTGAGTAAACTCGGAATGAGAAGTAAATCACCTAACAATGCAGAAGTATCATGAGATCCTGAAACATAGACGTTGGGGTGTTCTAGATGATATCAAGCTGGACACCAAGAATGAATGAGACAACGACTCACTAATCCACCTGACAAGGATCTACAAGATGCCATTCAGTCTTGAAAAGTGTGGTTGTATGGTTGTGTGGAGAGGGAAGGTGATCGGGACTGAAGGGGTGGAGTTACTGCCAGGATAACTGACTTACAGGAGAGCTACAAGTACCTGGATATCCCACAGGCCAATTGGAAATATGACAAGGAGGCAAAGTTCGGCCAATCTGGCCGATTGATCTGCGCTGATGCTTCTGTTTGGCTAATGCTCCGGCCAAATTGCCAGAGCCTTATAGCATAAAGTTTGATTTCACAGTTGAGACTTAGCAAAGACTTAGCAAGACTTAGACTTTAGCAAAAGATAAATAATAGCAACATTTGAGCTAGGGTTAGGCACATTTAAAAGCAGAGGGCTGAGCTGGGACCAAAAGGCAAATAATCCACCCAGGCCTTTATTCATTGATTTGATTAATAAATTGATAAATTAATGGCCTTTTTTTAATCTCTACATTGATAGGTCCCTCTGATAGGGGCACAGCCTCTGAGGGCAGCCCAGGTAATAGTAATGATTTTAAAAATTCAGTACAGATTTTTTTCATTATAAACAACAACTTTTTATAAAATAGTTCAAAGGCCAACCGAGGTCACAACATCTAATATTTCACAAAAGAAGCAAAGACGAGAGAAATGAATGACCTACATATAATTGATGTCACCACTTTTAGTCAGCAGGCCTGAAAGAACAAGTGTTTTCACAGGATGTGTTCCTCTCATTACATGTTTATTTGATGACATTCTAAAACTGAAGAATCTCACTGATCCAGTATTTTGTTGTCTGTCTGCTTGGATCTGCCCTGAAGCCTATAGTAACTTTTTACGTCTAACATGGTCATGAAATGTGATTCAGAATCTCCCTTTGTGTCTTTTCATCGTCACGGCCCATATGATCACTTTTGGCACGGATATTCATGGACCTGCTCCTGAGCCAAAAATAAATTATGAGGCGTGACTGGAGCTAAAGCAATTCACCCAGTCGGGATGGGTTTTTTTTTTTTTTTTTTTTTCAAATCCATACATTTTGCTCTCAACACCTGCAATCACATTCAGAGGCGAAGCCACAAAGCACAAAGTCTTCCACAGATTTTCGCCATATCACTTGTAAACCATAAATCAAAGCACAAGCACATTTACTGAAACGCTGTAACTAAGTACAGATCAATGCTCTTCCTGTCCTTTCACATCCACCTATCTTCAGATGTGTTGATTTTCAGTGTTTGTGATAAACTGAAGGATGAAGTGTTAATTATTCTGCTCTTATAACCTCAATAAATAATTTTAAACTTATCTTTGATAAGTTGGAAAATGCATTGTCACAAAGCTGAAAACATGACTCATGACAAGTTCACTTTTTAGAGATACATGGTTCTCGCAGGACAGCCACGCTGCAACCATATGATGATCTTATGGAATATGATGGTTGGTGTAGATTAACCTAACCATGATGCATTTCTATAGATGAACCAATCGCAAACGCAGGAGTAAAATCAAGCTAAAAACATCATATATAAAACATTTTACTGCACAATAACTACTTTTATTTTGGTATATTTAGTACATTTTGCTGATAATACTTATGTACTTTCATGCATTGACTTTTGTTTGTAGTGGAGTATTTTCACAATCTGGTATTTACTTTTAAGGAAAAATAATACTTTTTCCTCCACTGCAATTGGATGAGTCAAATATATTTATATAACCTAAAATCACAGTTTTTAGCAGAGCACTGACACTGTCTATCTTAATACCATTGATTTAGATGAGAAAGGAAAACCTGGACAGCAGCAGAGAACAGATCCCTCTTTCAGGATGGTCAGAGGTGCAACAGATGTCATAATACAGAGTTAACAGTGGCAGCACAAATGCCTGTATGTAGAGAAACATCCACCCATCCATTTTCTGTAAGCGCTTATCCTGTGCAGGGTCGTTGGGGACTGGAGCCTATCCTATCTGACATTGGGCGAGAGAGGCGGGGTACAAACCGGAATAAGTTGCCAGTTCTTCACAGGGCCACACTGAAAGACAATCAACCATGCACATTCGCACCTATGGACAACTTAGAGTCAGGGAAGGGACTCCTGGATGGAACCCACGCAGACACGGATACAACACGCAAACTCCACACAGAAAAGTCCCAGGTCCTCAGGTGGATTCGAACCCAGGCAACAATAGTGAGGCAACAGTGCTACCCTTACTCCTCCTCGCATTTTTCTTTTTTTTCATTTGACGTTCCAGCCAGATCGCTAAGGTCCTCAGCTTTTCTTTTGAAAGTTCCTTATGTGTTCCATGAAAATGCTGGTCAGAGTTCCTTCTCTTTTCATGCTCCTAAGCTGAAGAACTCGTTGACACCTGATAAAAGTTTTAATCTTTTACAAAAGTAACCCTGGTTCTTATTTTATTGTCTTCTATTGATTTATTGCTTGATTTCAAGATTTTATTATTGCAGTTTCTAGACCCATTAATTTTATCTTTTTGTTTTGTAAGAGCAGGTACTTTTTTGTCTGTGAAGTTTCAATGTTACGATGTAAATGATCTGTATGTTTGCATCAAAGGTGCTGTATAATTAAATAAAGTTGAATTAAGTCCATTTTCGTATTGAGGACATGTTTCTGTTGGGAGCTCTATATCACATAAGTCCATTTCTTCATCCCCACAAATGAAGCAAACCAGCAGCTGTACATTCTGTAATACATACATGTGGCCCACTGGTGCCAGCATACAGCAGAGTGTGCCGACACCCTGCCCAGTGATAAATGAATTTGTCTTATGAATTAAAAGCCAATGATTTGATTGGACATAACTTATTTTCATCAGAATTCATGTGATCTGAGTCTTCATCTTCAACTTACTTGCCAGACGACCTCGTCAACCCCAACACACACACACACACACACACCCTCTCTCTCTTTCTCTGCTATGCAACCTCTGGCAGTCTCCACCTGCCCTCCTCCTCAGTTTCGCATCATGCACATCACTGACATGTGCGTGTTTATACTTTGCATGTGCGTGTTAGTGTGTGTGCGATGAGGGTTGGAGGGAATGTGTGTGAGGTTCAGGGGTCCATCTTGTTTTTTCATTTGCCATGCTCCGTGACATTTGTTCCTGCAGCTGAACATGTGCAGGACAATTTCTTGATTCTTCCAGCAGTGGACAGCTGCAGTGTGAATTACACTAAAGCTGCTGCTGTGGTAGGATTAAGCTGGTGGAGTGTGTGTGTGTGTGTGTGTGTGTGTGTGTGTGTGTGTGTGTGTGTGTGTGTGTGTGTGTGTGTGTGTGCGCGCCTCCTAACCCTGTACAGTTAGAGGTTTTGGGGTTCTGAGCCAGGATTTGGACTTTGACTGTCTCTGGCACTTTACTTTCATCATTTTATCAGACTGATTAGATGAGGTCTGCTCAGTTATATGACAGAGAAGGCAAGACAAGTACTGTACAATTCACTTGTATTTAGGGAGATGAAAAACCTTTTGTCATGACTACATGTACCAGGGCTGGGAAATTAACAGAAAATAACCAAAAATCGACATTTCGAACCTTTTCACCAATCTAATCTTGCTCGTGACAGTTAATTTGATTAATGCTTTCCTTAATGCGTGCACTCATGAACTGCCCTTTAAAAAATACTACATCATGTTCAGTCACGTGCCTCCACCTTGCCTCCAATTGACATTAGTCCCTCATCCAGAGTGGCAAAGGTGATGTGAGCGCAAACACCAAGACAACAATATACACAGCTCCACATTCCCCCTCCCTCTCACTTTCCACATTTACTCTGCCTGTTGTTACATAAACCACCAGCTCTGAGGACCAAAAACATGCATGAGGCTCAAGACATTCAGGGCTGAAGCGGCAGCAGTCCACACAACCTGTATGACTAACCCAAAGCTTTTTTCTTTTTGTTGCCAACACGAAAGGTGTTCTGTCCTTAAATTTAAACATAAAATATAGTGTTAGGGTAAGACTTTAAGTTAACAGTAATATCTGAATAAGATTGTGTGGATTCATGGTGTTTGGTGGGAGAATCCTAGAGGAAACAGTGAGAGGAGCATTTTTCTAAAAAGACTGTAGTGTCCTTCTACCTGGCTGATGTTGTGGGTTTCAACCAAAGAGGTTTTACCATTGAGCATCAAAGCAGCCGTTAGAAACAAATTGTCCTGCCCCCCCCCCCGTCTCCTTCTCTCTCCCTATTACATAATGTTTGTAGTTAGTTTATTTCAAACAGCCATTAGTCTGCATTTCTCTGTGTATAATGAGACAGCTAAAAAAAAAGTGACATCCAACTCTTCTGGGCTGATCATTCGAATCACATCTAGGAGGCACCCTTATTGTAACCATTAAAACCCACAGACAACACTTCATTTAGTCTTTATTGGACGCATCACATTGGCTGACTCTGTATTTCAAAAGCCCAGTGCTATATTTAAACTGGAGACATGACAGTTACATGTACAACGCAGGAACCCCAGACCACTGGGACACCAGGACATCCCTGCTAATCCTGACTGAGCTTTTGATCACAAAATGTCAGGTGATTCTTCAATCCTGTCCATCCTTGAAATTTGAATATCGTAAAAATATGTTAACTTTAAGTACACTCTACAGAATGTCTTCTGTTGGACTGATTCACCTTCTGACAAATAACATCTGTACTGTAATGTGTTGCTTGGGGGTTTATCTAAAGGTCTGCGGATGAACACTTTGAAGTATGGCCTTTCACCAGCAGCAGCGGGCGGCCGCTGAGCTCAGGATTCGCTTTGGTCAGAATTTGACTGTGAATCATTTTTGCCAGAGAATATATTGATTTCCACAGGAAGATGCTAAAACCCTTGAAAATTGTGCTGGGTAACGGGACACCGCACAGCAGAGAAGGGATTTATGCCTATCTGAGAGTCTCTTGTGTGTTAATCGTCTGCTCAATCTGCAGAATCTAAGCGTTGTGCCAAGTTGGAATCCTTTTATTGATAGTCTGAAGGAGCAGAGCGGGAGGCCGCGGCCCTTGCCAGAGGTTTAAGCTGGCTCGGAGCTGGATACGTTTTTGACCTCTGAAGGAAAAAGCTGAGGTTGATTCTGACTCTCTTCCGTCGATGTCCAGATAAGTGGTCCTTGATAAAGTTATAGTGAGAGAGTTAACCTAAATGTTTTTTTCAAATCTACAGTAAAGTCTGGACTAATGGAGCATTTCTTGAAGAGAGACTCATTACTTAAAAATTGTTAAAAAGGAACAACGGCAATGATGCAGAATATGTGCAGTTCATTGGAGCTATTGCAAATTCACTGAAAATGAAGGCCAAAAAGCGGCACGGTGTTGCAGTGGGTAGCACTGTTGCCTCACAGCAAGAAGGTCCTGGGTTCAAATCCAGTGTGCATGTTCTCCCCCGTGTCTGTGTGGGATCCCTCCGGGTTCTCTGGCTTCCTCTCACCACCAAAAACATGCAATATAGGTGAATTGGTGACTCTTAATTGAACGTAGGCATGAATGTGAGTGTGAATTGTCTTTCTGTGTGGCCCTGCAATGAACTGGCGACTTGTCCAGGGTGAACCCAGCCTCCCGCCCAAAGTCAGCTTGGATAGGCTCCAGCCGCCCCCCCCCCGTGACCCTACACAGGATAAGCAGTTGCAGAAAATGAATGAATGAATGAATGAATGAATGAAGGCCAAAAAGAAAAGATAAAGGATGCTACTTCTGTGTCCTTCATGATAGAAAGTGACACGGAAGTCTCAACCAGAGAATATGAGATAGTCTACGTATGGATACTACATCAAAGAGGGCCAGTGAGATATAATATATATATATATATATATATATATACACTGATATAGTTGTACCAAACTTAGCTGCTTCAGACAGCTGTGTGCCAAATATTAACCATTGCTGAGTGTCACTCAGTATCTGGTTTTAACATTCAGAGGGTCTGACAAATACAAGAAACATTTTCACAGTGAAACTGAATCATCGCCTCTAAACGCTGCCCTTAGTATCTGACCTCTGATTCAGTTTGGAGGAATCTGTGTTCTACCAGTAAAAAACACAGAGGAGGATGAATGTCACATGTTCAGAGACTTCAACGTCTTTATTGCTCAAAGCCACAGATATTTATTTAATCTGCGTTGGTCTTTGAGAGGATGGAGTAATCTGGTCTCTCCTCCTTCCTCTTAAACCTCTACCTCCACATTTGTGTGGCTTTTATTAAAATGAAAACACCACGGTCTTCAGAAAAGTCGTGAAGACAGACTGTGACTCGACTGTAACACAACAAGATCCTTTGCTTCTTTGAGCAGGTGATTAAAACTGCATCTGGAGTTTGATCAGCAATGAAAGCTCTTTGTTTTCCAGTGGATTGGTTTATCAAGGACATGCTTCAGAAGTGGAATACCAGCTGTATGTGTTAGTGAGCGTGTGCATGCGCCTTTGTGGAGGGTTGTTTTCTAGGAGCTCCATGCCGTCCAAAGGTAACAGGCTCTTTAATGAGGTGTTTTTACACACAAGACAAGTGGCAGCATTGTGGGTCGGCACGAGGCTAAGTTTAAGAGTGACCACACAGGAAGGCAGAGGGCAAGCGGCCTCGGTTTGATGGAGGCCCCCGATCTTAACTGTGTGTCTGTTTGGAGGCTTTACAGCCTCTGAAAGCTCAGAGAGAAGACCTTGATATGAGGATCAGGTAGACTGGGTGAAGAGGTGTTGGCGTCTCTGTGATGATGTATAAGGTTTAACAGACGGACAACTGCAGCAGTTACAGATGTTGGAACTCATCAGATTGTCATAACTGGAATGACCTTTCCTCCTCGGTCAAGACAAGCCCCAACAAATCCTCCAGAACAAAACAAAAAAAATCTTTGGTCTTGCACAAAGATTCATAAAAATGTTTTCTGATCCACCAACTGTATTTTTATGTTCTGCGTGACCTTAGGTAACACTCACTCAGCATGCTTGCAAAGTACTTAATCAAATAGAGACATTTCGGTCTGACAAACAGCTTCATCCTCGTTCGTTTGACTCCAAAAGATGGTCAGTTTTTTCTTCGTTATTCTTTGTTTGAGGGCTATTCCAACACACTCATCTCCCTAAAGACTTACAGAAGAGAGAACAATTATGCCATAAGTAGGGATGGGCATTGATTTTTGAATATTCAAATAGTCATTAATGAATAAAAAAAAGCGTTATGTCATAAAAACGGTTTCCCCTTGTTTTTACCTGCGCCTGGTGGTGGTGCAGTACTGCCAGAAGGTGGTGGTAATACACATATAGGCTGTTTGCTAACACTACTAACACAAGAAGAAGAATGCACTCTGATCACAAGGCAGACAGCAGAAACATGCTAGCCGTAACAAAGTCTGATGTGGTTCTCCTTTAAATAAATGAAGGAAAATGAGGTACCATACCAAGTCTGCCAGGTAAAACTACTACTGTATCTGACAAACCTTTGTAATGGTTTCTGGCTATGTTTCTCGCAATTTGCATGTAAATGTTTTTAATATGTGCAAGTTTTTAAGCATGAAAGTTATGTTCAACATTTTTGAAAAATGGGCACTGGTCGTCACTGAAATAAAATTATTTAAATGCTGGTGGAAAACAAACTTAACCATATTTAACACAGTTAGACTTTTCACATTAAATTTCATTCTGAAGGAGAGCATGAAATATTTCACTCAAGGTAAGATAGAGGTTTTGGATTTTATTCACTTTTGATGAACCAATAATGTTTTCAGGATAAAGTAGTTTCCTGCAGATGGCCTCAGCGCTCTGAATCAGGAGTAGTAGAAAAATGACAGCTCCAGGTGGCGGCACTGTGCTTCTGATAGGATAATGGGCAGAACAGCAACTGCTGGTCGAACGCTGGCAGATAAATAATAAACCAACTGTGAGTTGAGTGCTGCTCCTCAGGAAGAACAGAAAAGAAGTGATGCAGATGGAGGAGGGCGGCAGTTTAGTCCTATGCACTTGCGGTTTGGCACAGATTGATCAGGCCTGCATTTTTAATCAAACAGATGTTACCATGAATATTTCAACTTTTGAGCAACATGATATGGAGATGGGAGTGATGTAATATGTGGAGGGATCAGTCAGTTGGAAGATGGAGCAAGTAGAAAAGGCTAAAGACCACCATGATGCTACACTACTGCAGAAATCCCTTATGTTGGAGGATGTTCTTTTCCTTCAGTAACTTTACTCTTTAATGTGTAGTTTTTTGTTTGTTTGTGTGTTTGTTGTTGTTTTACTTTTACCCTTGTGCTGTTTAAAATCCAACCTTTATGATTTCATATAGAAACAATGAACTTTCAAAAGTAACTCGGAGTAAGATGTGCCTCCTGAGTGTCCATCATAGTGAGTGTCAAAGTAAAAGGAGCTACTGTATTTCAGATGCCTTGGTTTTGGAAGTGAAAGTCCCATTCATTGTTCACATAGTGATGTTACTCATAGTCGACTGGGTCAACATGGAACTTACTTTTAATTATGACGGCTGGTGATTAACAATCACAGACAAGCAAATTAAGTACAGATAGTTGTTTATTACAGCAGATGATGTCATAATTAAATCTGCCAGAAAGTCTTAGGCCCTAAGACTCTTAGAGGAGATTTTGTGATGGAAGGGCACCTGCCCTGAGCAGCAAGGTAAAACCTCCTATTCAGTCCAGGTGGTGATGGCTGATTACTCAGCTGAGACTGATAAAATGATGAATTTGCTGAATCTGGGGATATATATATATACACACACAGACACACACACACACACACACACACACACACACACACACACACACACGAGAGAGAGAGACTTGTTTCCTCACTTTGATAACTTTTCTCTGACCTTCATGTAGCACCAATATCATGTCAAAATTAGTTCAATACTTTGGTTAATCACCAAATACCAGCAAAACTATTCCTACAGTACCATTACAAACATGGCTGTCTGTCCTTAAGCTAGATTTATAGTTGAAGCAAGAGGTCAATGGCGGTACCGCTGTGAAACTGATCAGTATTTACTGAAAGTGAGAGCAGCAGGAGAAGGACGTCATGTAACTGGCATTACAGTATACCATGGATACCACCTGACCTTTGACCTGGGGGTGTCAGGAGGCTCCCCAATGATGCTCCAGCTCAGCGACCAACATGCCATGCTACGTGTCACCCAACTCAGGTGTCACAGTTATGTTACATGAGGGTGGGGGAGTGCTGAACATGTGCAGAAGTTTCTAACACACAACGTGAGAGTGAGCCATGATCCATAACCAGGCAAACATTAATTCTGTGTGTTCTTATTTAGATTATTTATCTTTTAAAGTTATGTGTCATACATTTCAAATAAAAACTGAGCCTGCAGCTGATGAGATATTTTGTCTATTCATGTGTACTCGCATGGTGGTGATGAATCTGGACTATTTCCTAGCTAGCTGGCGTGTATTACTGCTTTGTTAGTGATTGACAGCTGCTGGTTTTGATGGTCTGATTCAACAACAGACCATGCTTGAACTGTATAAACTGCTTTGTGCTTAAACTGTGGCACGTTCCGTCTTAACAGGGCATTTGGGGGTGAAGCAGCTGGGTGACATGCGGCCCAGTTGTGAGGGAGGGGAGGTGCCTGTGGGGAGCTTGGGTGGTGTTGCAGTGGTAGTTGGTTCCCCCCTCCCTCCTCTCCCTCCTAAACCCTCCTCCAGATGCCCCATGATGACAGAGTCCCCCACCATCGGCCGCAGCAGGACACTTGGCACTGACGTGAGCTGTCGGTTCTCCCCGAGGCTGGAGCGTGCCAGGCGACAGCTGCAGGACTCAGGGTCTCTACACATAACAACCCCCCCCCCAAAAAAACATCCCCATCAACCCTCAAACCTCCATAACCCTCTATCCACGCCAGGCCACGCGGGGCAATGTCCTCCTCAATATGGCCATTGTTGTGCTCCAGGCAGGCTAAGCCCTACATATCAGAGGGATGAAACCCCCTCCTCAACACACAGACACACACACACACACACACACACACACACACACACACGTATTGCGGTGGTCATGAGTGTGGTGGTGTATTAACATAAGGCTGAGGATGATGGACGGGACTTTGATAGCTCAGCAGCTGTTTGCTGTGCAGAAATGTAGGAATGAAAATCCACCATTCAGAACGCACAGAATACTGCAGAGAAGAAGAAACTGCATTCATATTTATGTACAGAGGATCACAGCGATGGTTCTGCATCTGCTGGTCCATTTTTTGTTTTATGATTTCCTTCAATCTGTACAGCATTTGGTTGGCAAAAGCTAGACATTTCTGACCTGATCTCATAGGGCTGGTGGTTTGTGACTTAACTGCTCAGTTAGAGCTAGTCGTCACAGTAGCTCTCCAAGCTAGTTGGAAGAGGTAACAGGGTTTATTCAAGGGACGCCATTGCACCATCAGGCGGGATTCACCCTGGACAAGTCACCAGTTCATCACAAGGCGACACAGAAAGACAAACCATTCACACTCATATTCACGCCTAGATCAATTTAGACTTACCAATTCACCTATATTGCATGTTTTTGGTGGTGGGAGGAAGCCGGAGAACCCGGAGGGAACCCACGCAGACACTGGGAGAACATGCAAACTCCACACAGAAAAGTCCCAGGTCATCAGGTGGATTTGAACCCAGGACCGTCTTGCTGTGAGGCAACAGCGCTACCCACTGCGCCACCATTTTTTTTATGACTGTAGCCCATTAAAGTAAAGGTCTTTTAACTTTTCAAACTACCTTGAGTGCCTGGACCTTGATTTTTTTATGCCTTTTTTGGTCATAATTCTTCCACCTTCCTATATTCAGTTTGGAACAAACAACTGAATTTAAAAAAAAATTTTAAAAGCACAAATCGAAACTAAAATAAAACTTTCAGGGAGATCACAGAAAATGTGAAACAGATCAGTGTTTACTGAAAATGAGTGCAGCACTTGTGTGTGTGGGACGGATGTTATGTAAGTGGCATGTTGCTATGGACACTACCTGACCTTTGACCCCAGGGTGGGCGTCAAGAGGATCCCTGATGACACTGCGCCTCGGCGACTGGCATGTCACTCTACGTGTCACACAACTCAGGTATCACAGTTACGTACAACTCCTACTGTGGTGTACTGAGCACGTGTATAAGTTACTAACACACCATGTTATTAGCATAAAATGTGAATGAGTTCTGACAAATAACACATTTGTATATTACAAATTTATTTATTGTTTACCTCTTAATGTTCAAGTGTTCTAGTTTTAAAATGAAGATGCAACTAATAATGTATTTCTGTCCTTTAGTTTATTCACAAACTAATTTTGGTGAAAGGCGGGTCAAACACTCTATTAGGTCTATAGAAATAGGAAGATTGTTATTTCTGTGAGTAAACAACATTTTATACACACCTCATCCACATTTTTAAATCTGGTACAGGAAGTCTCCATTTTGGTTGTTATTTTAGTTTATTTTTTCTAGAGTAAGTTCAGCTTTTTTTAAAACCATCTATGCAGACAATGAACCTTGATTTAGCTCAATATCAATATGATGTGTAATTTAGGAGAACTATCCAACAGAGGAGTTGCTGACATCTGGAAAAGCCTTGAATTAAAGTAAGTCAAGCTGAAAACCGCGTGTGTGTGTGTGTGTGTGTGTGTGTGTCTCTGTGTGTGCCGATGAAGAACTTTGTCTGATTTATATTCAGCTCTGACACTGAGACCACACCGATACCGGATCCTCCGTGGCACCCCGTGTACCTGGAACCCACCTCATCAGCACCTTACATCACACACAGACACACACACACTTCTGAGAAGTCCGAGTGCAGAATTTGCTGGTGTGAGCATTTGGTTTGTGGTCACAGGTCGACTGAACTTCATGAACAGGATCATAAAAATGATGAACACAGTTTGTGTTCTAAAACGTGATCCATCACTTTGCTACAATTAACTTTTTATTTCTGTTTCAGTAGCCCCCCTCCCCCTTCCACCCCCTCAAGATGTGTCCTTGGCCCACTTTGATTATGCAGCAGGATCCTTAATTAAGCTGTACATCTTTACACAGGGAACTAGTTGACTATTTAAAGGCACATGGAGGTCAAATCCTTTATCTACCATGTGGGGCGGCCTACGGAGCACACTTCATGGTGCATTGAGGTGCATCTCGTTAACTCTGAAGTTTAAATAGCTTTGCATGGCAAAGCAAGTGGGCACCAACAGGGACTTCATTGTCCTTTAGAGAATTTCCCCTTGCGGGATGAATAAAGTATCTTCTTATCTTATCTCTTTAAAGTGTAGCACATAAATGCAGGAATCTACAATCAAATGGCTACAGAGGCTGTTTAAAATTAAGTTTTTTTTTATTTTTGAAATACATAGGCCTAATACAGCTGCCATTACTTTATTGTTCTCTCATTACAGCCTTTTTAATAATTAGTTACCACCAATATCCCATTCAAACATTTTATATAACAGTTTAACCACCAGAGAGCGCTGACAAGCGTATTCTTATTTTATCATTTATTTATTTTCATGTATCTAATTGTGTGATTCTATATTCTATACATTTTTGGGTCCTTCTTAGTGAAGGTGAGAAGCAGACAACTGGTTCTCGTCACAGAGAAAACCAGCAACCAAATCCATCACATCTGCAGCTGCATGTACTTATCTCTTAAAACACTAGAGGGAGCTCTTGACTCATTGGTTGTGAGAGGATTTCTCTGAAGACTGTTATAGTAGTTTAAGTTTGTTTCCTCTTGATTTCGATTGATGACCTTTTCCCCATTGCACATAAATCAGAAAACAGATTAATGATGCCAAATACCAAACTCCTGTTTACTTGGCACACAGTGAGTTTCTTAACATTCAGAGGTAAGTTTGCTTTAATTTCTTCTATTTTCAAATAAGCACAGTATAAATCCACATTCGGTACAGTGGTTATCATCTTTATCATATTCATCTGTCTGTCTGCTTCTTCCTTGTGTTTTTGGCTCATTCTCCCATGATCCCCTGGGCCTCTCCCTCCGTCATCGACAGCTTCCCAACACCAAGGAGGTGAAGATGAAGAGGAAGTTGCAGTGTTAGATACACCGTCAGTTCTTTATCTGTTTGACTCACACAGAGCTCCTGCAGGAGTTAACATTTAGAGGAAGATGGTTCTCAAAGCTCCCTTTAAAACATATTATTGCAATAGTAGAAATATAGACTGGAAGCTATATACACTATATAAGCACGAATACTGACCCCTGTAACAACATTTTCACACATTGACCAGACCTGGTCCATCCTTATACTGCTTTACTGCAGGGTTTTGACCTAATCTTAATTTAAATTGAATCTGTGGCTCCTCATGTCTGTCAGCTCTGTTGCTCCTCTGGTTAGATTTAGGCAAAAACTATTTGTCAAGGCCAGTGATAAGAGTGGGTAAGAAAAATCGACGTTGACTATTGGCAGAATACATTAAGTGATTCTGCCTGAGAGACAGTTGTGGTGAAACTGTAAAATAATTCAAGATACTCTTCTTGAACAAAGGGTCATTGGTGTTGTTTTTGTGCCAAGGACACTATCATAGTGTGTTTCTCTGCTGCTGATGAGGATGAGGATGAGGAGCTGGGATCTTACAGAGATGATGATGAGCTGTACTCGGTCAACAGCTTTGACTCTAATTAGTTTTTATCAGATTAGATTTAAAGTCCCCGTCAATCTGGTCCAGAGTGTAGACGGAAATGTGTACTCTGTGTCTGTGTGTGTGTGTGTGTGTGTGTGTGTGTGTGTGTGTGTGTGTGTGTGTGTTTTGTGGTATCATGTCACTGTTGACTGTGCGCCCCTCTCTCTCTTTCAACAGCCAAACTGACCCTCAGGGTTTCTTTTCCTTCGGTGTCTCGGATTGGTCGTAGGAGAGTCTGTCTCCAGAAATCGCTATAATCCTCTTAGATAAAACAGAGCCCTCATCCAATCCCCTGCTCCAATCCCTCCCCTCACTCCCCACTCATCTCTCTCTCTCTCTCTCTCTCTCTGTCTCTCTCTATGGGGAAGAGAAGAGTTTTTAATCCAAGTGGATTATGTTGCAAATTGGGTGACATTGGAGGCGAGCGGCCACAAAATCTGCTGCAGACTGTTTGCTTTATGTCTTCCTAAATACATGCAAGGTGGAGAAATTATCCGACTTATTAGTCCTGCTTTCATGACAAGCGACCTGGAAGTACCTGGAAAAACCTGGGAAGAACCTGGAGTAGAAGTATAGGAAATTTCTCTCTGTCAAAATTTTCTTATAGCGTCTCAAAGACGGTCTCAAGGTCTGAAGAGCTTCTTGCACCAAAACTAGATTTTGCCTTTCCATCAGTTTGTCCTGAATGACTTTAAATTCATCAAAGTTCTTGTGGGAATAAGAATAGAAGCAGGGAGAAGATGCACGGAGCAGGATGTGTTTACCCAGGCATGACTGCGATCATTCAGGGTCCAAAGCCCAACGCTTTAACTGTCTTCAACTTGCTTTAGCCAACATGAGGAAGCCGTTTGCTACAAAGTCTTCAGGATCCACTTGAACTTTCAGAGCTGATCCCAGTTTGTGAAACCGCCTCCAATATCTTTGAATCCGAGCGCCGGAAGCATCATGTTGGGAGTTGAAAGCAGGATGGAGGACAAGCTGCCGGGAACGAGGAAGCTCCTGGGGATTCTGGGATTTTTTTGCCTGTGGATTACAGCTCAGGCTCAGATGAAGATTCCACCAGAGACGTAAGTGTTCCTCTACCAGATCTCAGCTCTCTCCATCTTCCACCAGTTGCATAATGACACATTTTTATTGTGTTTTCATTTTTTATGAATCTAGAGGGCTGAATATAGGATTAACTTATATTACTGTATAATATAGATACTTCATTTCCTCCATCCAGAATACATCATTAGGCAACACTGAATGCTTTGAAAGGTGCACATGAATGAAATGCATTATTATTATTATCATTATTATTATTATTAGTTATTATTATCAGTATCCATCATATCTGAGGGTTGCAGGCTGTAATAATCACATTTTGACCTTAAGATGCACATTCTTTATACACCAACTAAAATTAAATAGGATAGGAGCAGTTTATCAGCCGCAGACTTTGAACAATCAGCTTTCCTGCTGAACAACCACATTAGCTTTTTTTTTTGCTGAAGTCTCCTTATCTAACAAACCTGAACACTTATTGTCCTGCACTTTAGCTTGTTGACTGAGCCACAAAGCTAACATTAAATGCACTACCAGTAGTTTCCAGGTGAGATAGCCAGTCACGCTGCACCACATTAAACAGTAAACATACCTGCAAACAATAGTGACTTTTCACTTTTTTCCATCTTGATACTTTTGTGGTCTTTACTCTTCATTACCACTTCTGACACAGTGGCTGCTCACATTTTCTTCTCATTTAGTAATAAAAACTTTAAATTAATTTGAAAGACATATTGATATTATTTTTGACAACAAACTTAAAGTGATCCCAGTTTGATGTTTGTTAATTGATCCAATCAAATATTTTATTCACAGCTAAATAAACAAACAGCTCACACCAACAATATGGAGATTAGCGTTGTTTGTATTTTGTCTCCATGCAGCAGTTTGATCCCAAAAACAGTGCAATGTGGAAAAATCTAAGGTTGTTGTTAACAGTTAATGTGGCCCTTTTGAGCAAAATGTTTTACTGTTGTTGTGTCTTTGAGCTAGACATTGTATTGGCCAGCTCCCGTGCGAATGTGTCGGTCTCTGTGGATGTGAAGCTGACACAAAACAGTCGTGATTGGCCTCATCCAGTGTTTTCATGGAGATCCTGAGGGAAAATTGCAGTCAGCTGACAGAAACCCATCCCCAAGGGATCTTCGTTAAAACACTCACACTGAAATCTGCTCTACTGACTGCAACAGGGCAGATATATATTATTCATTTATATTTATATTTATCTGTCAGTGATAGGCTTAATCAGCATTATGTGTTGAATATAACGGATGTTAAATTATATGTAAATGACCCACAGTATAGGTATAATACGACAATAAAATATATCTACTATTCATTGAAGAAACTGCGTGTGAAAAATATCACCAGAATATAAAGCAAGTTATAATCTTCTTTGTTTAAAATCCAGCTCAGTTCTTCTGTGCACATTTAGTTGTACTGGATGAATGTGCTGGTGTTTATATGTTAATGTGTGCTTGTAGATTTGTCTGTGTAATAGTGTGACTTTGTGTGTACCTACCCAATATAGTACATAAATCATCTCATTTGAGATCATTTTTTTTTGGGCATGGTCCCTGTTTAATTCATATAAATAATGATTTAAAACTGCACTTCCCAGAATTCACCATCATCATCAGACAGCGGGTACTGTATTCTCCCTCCTACAGCTTCTCACACTAACAACCTGAGTATCATGAACCCCTCAGGCAGTAAAGCCTGCAGTGGCTCCCTGCAGGACACACACTCCCTCTATATCTGTGGTAGCCATCGCTCCCCCCTCCCCCATCTCTGTCAGCCTAGTCACCTTCTACCCTGACCCACATTCACCACCCAGCTGACCACTCCATGCCTTGACAGAGGCCGCCATGTCACCTGGTTACAAACCTAGATCCTGATCCGGATCATCACCAAAATTGGATCACCTCTAGGGTATGCTAGCGTCCATCTTTGGTGCACATTTCATGCAAATCCATCCATTAGTTTTTGCGTTATCCTGCTAACAGACAGACCGAACCAATCACATAACTTCCTTGGCGGAGATAATAAAACTGACTTGACTTGACAAGTGCTGTAGTGTAATGGAATATTTTTCATGGCATAAACCAAAAGTTCAACTTTAGTTCCTGTCAAGTCTTATCATAGAGAGCTGTGCACCCTCTGCTTGCTCACTGCAGCTCTGTGAGTGTGTTGTGTTTCTCTTGTGTTTTTATGATGATGTGAGTTTGTGCAGGGCTGACACCTGCAGCTCTCAGCTCTGACCCACATGAAGAACAGATTATCTAAATCTCTTCCATCACTGTCATATTTAACAGCCTTTTTCTGTTGTAACCAAACGGCAACAGACAGCCAAGCTCAAAGGAACCAACATGCAGGTTACACATTTTGTTTGGTTGTTATTCAATTTGGTCGTCATGATACATGTTTTCATCATGGAGGTTTTTTTTTTCATAGAACTTTATTTAACTCAATACATTAACAAACAACACATCATCTCCCATGATTACATTTTGGCTCTTTGAATTCAGTCTCAGCTTTCCCAGTTTATACAATTCCAAGTCCCCAGAATGCAGAAAAATTCAGATACACCGTTTTTAGAAGAGGTTAAAACATTTACACTTCTTACAGGAAACTGCATTCTATTAGCATAAAGGTATACCTAGAACCCAACTGCATTAGATACTGTATCCTGAGGTGAAAGGTTGAGGGACCCCCTTTAACTTGGCCGTGCAGGTTTTTCTCTCGCCTAAATTTGCAGCATTATTGAGCCCCCTTCACAACAAGCTAGAATGACATGGTTTACACCAATGGATGCTAGGGTCAGTATTCATAACCACTCAATAGTCAATCAATATCATTAGTGGCCGTCCTAATTTGGTGCCTTGTAATCAAATGTGGAACAAGTTACTAATTATCTCCATATGTACTATTTTTGTACTTATAGCCAGACCTTTGAGATTGTTTCTGCATCATTAGATCCCTGTTGTGTTGACATGTTGCGTGCAGATAATAATGATGTTGTATTCATGTATCAATTAGATTTTATCTTTATGATTTTATCCTTCATGTTCCATTTTGTCTGTTTCAGAGTCCAGCAGTGGGCGTCTGCGTTCTCCGTTGAGCTTCGAGACTTAACCACCAAACACTCTGGCTCCCTAGTCATGCAGAAGGTAAAGGAAAACACAATCAGCGTCGTAGATTTGTGCAACACTGGCTGTACAAAGTAGGAAAGAGTGCACAATAGGGCATGCTGGTGTCTGAGTAAAGGTGTTCAAACCTGCACCTCCTGCAGTGCCGATGCAGAAACTCTCTTTTTAGTTTCGATCAGTTGTTTTATCTATTATTAGTGCCAGTTGACAGCACATCCTGAAGTAAAAAATATTGATTTATGGCGAGGATGATATTAGATGTAATTCCTCAAGATTTGACCGCAAGTAACTTCATCAATCATCATCAGAATGATGTATAAGAAAATATCAGGTTCACTTTTTTTTTCTTTTTTTTTACTTAAATTGAATTTCAGTAACAAATATCCAATCACAGAGTTTTAAATTCTGTGTGCTGCTATTGGCTAGCGGAAGCTAAAGATTAAAAATAAAGCCATCAACTAATGCTGAAGCTTCATATCAGTTTGTTTGAACTGGTTTAACTGGAAACAGAGAGTATAATATATGTTTGTTTATGAGTGGGTTTGACCTTCAGTTTTGGTCAGTGTATTAATATGTGCACACACACACACACTCACACAAATATACCAACATACAAGGATCATGGTAATGCGCAGATTGAGGAACGAGCCTTCTTTACCGGCATCAGGATTTGTGGCCTGTTCTGATTTTAGATATTCATCTATTTATCTGTCAGATTTAGATCTATTGCAGGCAGTCTGCAGTTTGTCTGCTTTCAAAAACACAACCGCCTCCTACAGTGAGATCGAACAAAACAGAAACATATCTGTGAAGAACGTGCATCCAGCCTATTTTAACTTGTACTTGTCTTATTTTGTCAGGTGTGTGTTCTCTTGTTGTGGCCTGGGTGACTTTCTAGTTCCAACAACTCCAACAGAGTGAGACGTCTTCTGTCGGGTTGATCGTTTTGATGTAGGAACTTCAATAATTGGATGAAGTTGCTAAAAAAATTAAGATGTGTCAGATTTAGGCCTTTACACACTCGGAAAAGGATGAATAAACAATATGAAAATGAAAAATATTTGCCAGAAAGTACTTGACATCACTCATACCAGCAGCAGATTTATTAGCCTAGAGTAACCTACATCAGGTAAAGACGACCCAAATATCAGCTGTTGGGTTTTTCAGATGTCCACTGAATTTTCACTAAATGTTTAGCTCTGCTCATGTTGTTTAGACTAGCTGGAATTAGTGAATGACTTAACCAAGTGATCCAGCGTGTAAATAAGCAGATGAGGCTGTCCCTCCTCACTCTCAGCCGGCTGATCCACCTCCAGCTTCTTGATCCAGAGAAATTGACCTAATTACCTCTCAACGCCTCGTTGTAAAAAAAAAAAAAGAAGAAGAAGAAAAAAAAATCTCCACGTTACAGCAGCTAATTTAATCTGTTCTTAAACAAATCCGCAGACAGCATTAGATCACTTTCACTGTTTTACTTCCAATTGCTTTTAATTCGTTCAATTAAATTGTGGAAAAGTCCTGGAATGAATCAGATTAAATCAAGATGGCTGTCTGAATTCAAAAGATTAAAAAGATTTATGCTGCAAGCGAGAGATATTATTTCATAACTCATGAAATCATTTTCTGATACCTATCAGCATTTGACATGAATCAGCATCTAACATTGCAGGCTGTGTTTTTGACTGCAAATCTATTTTGATGAATCTGATGTTGATGGGTTTGTTGTTTCAGGGAAGTTCTGTAAAGAAAAGTGGTCATCATTTGTTTGTGCGCATGAAACCAGCATATGAGATGGTTTGAGAACACAAACAAGAGTAACGGTACTTCCCAAAGTTAAATATGTGCATATAGAAACACCAGAGAGAGATGGACGTTATCGTGAAGCCACTGAAAATCTGTTTTTATTTCCTGGCAGAAACTGAAGGATATCGAGTCCATCATTAAGATTGTGGAGCTGAACGGAGACCACTTGGTGAAGGATTACTCTGATGAAATCGAGAGAATGTTGGGAAGCAAGATGAAGTCAGTGAAGGTCAGGACAAAGAGGCCTCTTCAACCTACATGTGCTCTATTGGATGGATAAACAAGTGTAGCATATCAGCTGACTAATAAGTCGATTAAAGTGAACTAAGAGACAGAATAAAGAAGGAATAATCAGAATGGAAGCAGCATCAAGCTATAAGTGTTACATCTATAATAACAGAGTAGCCCACAAGTTTACTCAAATTTCAATGATATGAGCATAACTAGCTATTTATATCGCCAATCATCAGGGCATCCATGTTGTTTTTGAAGTTGATCATGTGAATCAGAAAATACGAATTCCCAGATTGGGATTACCAAATTTACCGTTGTGTTGAACGCAGAGTAAACAACTACAACTTCCCACACGTCCAGTTTGTAACTCTTTAATAAATGTGTATTCTAATGCTGCATTCAAGACAATGGTAAACTCTGAAACTCTTTTTGCCTGTGAAATATTGACCTAAAGAAAAAATTCAACCTAAACAATCTGAGAAGTATTTCATTGTTTAGCTGCTCTGGTTGCCCTGGTTTTATGTAATCTGATGATGAAATACTTCATTTTGCCGGATCACAATCATTAAAAAGGTTGGGAACTGCTGTATTAAATGATGTTAACAGTCCTTCACGTTGATTTAGTTTTTTCCGTTTTTCGACTGAGAGACTTTGTGTTTGCTTCTTGTCTCAGAGGTTAGCGGAGTCTGCAGAGGATGCTGATCTGTACCATGAATTTAATGCTTCCTTAGAGGTGGGTGCTCTTGTTTTGTCCTGATAACTAGTTAACCCGGTATTTCATAAAGGACACCTACAGCTGTCAGGTTTATGTTATAGTTCAGGCTGTTTTTTCTTTTATTCCTAATCCCATGGGAGATGTGGCTTTCGGGTCAGATGTATTTGTTATGAAGTGTGGTTGGTTTCGTGTTCTTATGTGGACAGCTAATGGGGATCCAAATACACTTCAAGAACCCTGTTGATAAATGAAACCTGCAAACATTAGAGAATCCCCCAACATATTAATTGGTGTAAGATGTAATCTGTCAGCCTCAGGTGTTGTTTGGCCCAGCTGAATGCTGATGTTAGAGTGCCAACTGTTTGTAGATCGAGGTCAGCAGTGGCTTCAGCTAACACCTCAATTCAGATCACTGATCCTGTGAGGTAACTGGGTCGACCCTGCAGCACAGACACTTCACACAGGGAATAAAAACATCAGAGGAATACGCTGAAGTGCTTCAACCTTGCTTAGCTGCGGTGGGAATAAGAACTTAATTTAAGTTGTATAATCAATGGAATCAGTCAGTGGTTCAGTGTTGAATTGGAAGGTGTCTCATCCACACAATGTAACATAGACCCAGATTTTCTGAACTTTTTTCTCAAATTCAATATTTGCATTTGTAGGATAGGAGACAATATGAACTTGATAAAGCATGGCCCACTGGACTTATTTAATAGCAAATTGTGTAACTTTTTAAACCCCTTAAATGTCATTCTAGATACAAGAATAAAAAAGAGGGTATAAATAAAGTACATAATGATTTTAAGATAAGTCTGTGTTGATCCCCATACAGGAAATTCAGGCGTTGCAGCAACAGAAAGACAGAAATAGGTACAGATGAGCCGAGAAAAGTGAAAAATAAATAATGACGTTCATAAAAATATAGAAAGTATAGAACATAAGCATAAGAGAATAGCTCCATGGGAATAGCTAAACTCAAAATTACAAGGCAAGCAGTATTCATATACATACAGTACCCACTAACCGTATAGTAAACTGATAGTTCTGTCTTATCAGTAGCAGCAAAGTCAGTAAAATGTTGTACATGTAGACTATTATGAAACCATCTACCATCATAACAACAAACACCAGAGTTAAAGCATCAGCTCTTCTAGCTTTAAGAATTGCACATTAGAATTTGTTGATGATAAATGTTGACTTCTCTGTCAGATTTATTATCAGAACTCAAGCTGTTCTCATATATTTAAAGTGTCTTATTCTGAAAGGATGCGCTCTTCCTGTCTCCTGTCAGTTTGAATACTACAACTCCATGCTCATCAACACGATGGACGAAGATGGGAACAACGTGGACCTGGGTGGAGATTTTCTCCTGGAGGAGAACGAACACTTCAACAAACTGCTGGTGAACACGCAGCAGAGCGACATCCAGGTTCCCACCAATGTCTACAACAAAGGTCAGAGGTCGTCCTCTACATCACAAGATCTAGCTCTGCCTGTTGGTCTGACTCAGATTGTTTTTGTGTTCAGATCCCAACATCCTCAATGCCATCTACAACTCTGAGGCGTTAAACGACGTCTTCATCAGTAACTTCCAGAAGGATCCAACGCTCACGTGGCAGTACTTCGGCAGCTCCACCGGTTTCTTCAGAATCTACCCCGGTAAGTTTCAGATGGTGTCGGCTCATTTTTGAATCTAAACTCCAGCTGGAATGAAAAATAGTAGTTTTTATCTGATCTGTAAATCAAATGTCATGTTTTCTCCTTTGAGAAAAAATAAATACATTTTAAAAAATAAATACATTTTTTAAAAGAATTTGGTGTATGTGGATGAGAGCTTGTTTTCTTACAGCCAATCAAAGTGTCATTTTAATATAATTTATGTATATAATTTAGACATGTAGACATGAATATTATCAGTGTCGGGAAGATGTAAATAGGCTGAGAACTGACTCCATGTGTGTTTGTCAGGTATTAAATGGACTCCAGACTCCAATGGTGTTGCTGCTTTTGACTGCAGGAACAGAAACTGGTGAGTTCAGTCCGACACGTTCTCCCATCTATTATGATAAAATGGTGATGCTGTCTGTCCGTCTTTGATCCAGATGGAAATATCTCAACAACTAGTGGATGAATTGTCATGAAATGTAATACAGATACCAATAGTGTGCAGAGGATGAATCCTGCTGACTTTTCCATGAGGTTTATGATGTTATGAAGTTCATTGTTATTTTTTCATGGCATGACATGATGTGTTTGAAGGCATCTACTGAACTAGGTTTGTTTACAGATTTAAATTATGTTCAATACTGCTGTTAACACTGAGACAGAAGGGTTGCCATGTTTGTTTTGTTGATAAAGGTTTCAACTCTCCAACCAAACTGTAAAGAAAAATAATGTACAGTCACAAAAGAGGCTGGAAGCACCTGGATGGTCTGTTTTTAGGATTTAGGAAAGACAACTAATATATTTTCCTGCCTTCAGCAATATTTGTCATTCTCTGTTTGTTGATCTTTAACATGTTAAAAGTGACACATAAGACCTTGAGCATGATATTTTATAAACCACAGTGATGTCGATTATGTGTTATTGTGCTCACACTCTGTCTAATCAGAATTTAGTACATTTTAGTACAATATAATATGGGAGACAATCCTTGTACTCAGTGCCAGTCGGTATGAGGCAGTCGTCCCGCTGGCTGTGTCGACTGAGCAGCGACCAGCGGGAGTCCTGATCCTCTGGAAAAGACGATAAGCTGCTCCTTAGCCGGGTCACTGCAGCCCACATGGCACCATATGTGACTGTTCATGCATTTCTAAATAATACCAGAGAGCTGCATATGTCCCTGAACGCCTCCTCACGTTGGATTGCTGCAGCTGAGCTGGAGAAGCTGCTGCATGCATCTGTTGGAAGAAAGTGCAACTCGGAGTGACATGTTTTTATTTGTTTATGACAATATGGAGTCATTTACAATCAACTTTGTTATGACATATTAGAAGGTAAAAAAAGTAATTAAAAGTTATTCAGTCAATAAAAATGGAATTGGTCTGAATTTATAAGTTCATTTAAATGTTTTACTGTATTTACTCCATTTATTACTTATGTAAAAATGGCTCGTGAACAGACGTCTCTGTTCGCTCTGTTTGATAAGTATAATGCTGCTACGTGAACAAATGACAAGTGAGTTTCATCCTGTGTTCAGGTACATCCAGGCAGCCACGTCTCCCAAAGACATCATCATCATGGTGGACATCAGCGGCAGCATGAAAGGGTTGAAGATGACCATCGCCAAACACACCATCAACACCATCCTGGACACGCTAGGAGAGAACGACTTCGTCAACGTCATCGCCGTGAGAGAGACACACACACACACACCCATACACATTTGCACCTTTTAACAACCAAACACAGCATTACATCACATCGGTGCTAGAGGAAGTATTCCATCATTGTGTCTCATGCATTGGGAGGTTTCTAGTCGTGATGTGACAGTGTGGAGGCTAGAGCAGCACGGTGGCGCAGTGGGTAGCGCTGTTGCCTCCTGGGTTCAAATCCACCTGAGGACCTGGGACTTTTCTATGTGGAGTTTGCATGTTCGCCCCGTGTCTGCGTGGGTTCCCTCCAGGTTCTCCGGCTTCTTCCCACCACTAAAAATATGCAATATAGGTGAATTGGTGACTCTAAATTGACCCTGGGCATGAATGTAGGCCCTGTGATAAACTGGAGACTTGTCCAGGGTGAACCCTGCCTCCTGCCCAAAGTCAGCTGGGGTAGGCCTCCCAGTGACCCTACACAGGATAAGCGAATGGATAGAACAGAAAATGAATAGGTGTGGAGGCGGTGGTAATGTTGCTGTTCTAGGGACTGACTCTGTCTCTTCCTGTGTGCAGTATACAGACTATGTTCGCTACGTGGAGCCCTGCTTCAAAGGAACTCTGGTCCAGGCCGACTTGGACAACAGAGAGGTAAGTCCATTATCTGCTTCATGGAGGCTTTAAGAGCCGACAAGGCATCTTAGCAGCCAACACACACACACACACACACACACAGGAAGTACCCTGAGATCATCATCAGATCAACCTCTTGCCCTACTTCCTGGAATAAGCAAATCAGCCAGGAGTCCTATGTGTGTGTTTTTACACAGAACTTTCATCTTTGTGAGGACCAAAGATCAACTTGGTTTGAGATCTTTGGAGTGACGATATTTTTGGAACATAAGGACATTTTGTCCAGACTTGGTTTTAGACCTATCACAGATCTGTGAATGTCCAGAGTAACCAGGACCATCACTTCTGGAATGACACACTGCTGTTGAATTTTACAAATTTTATTTTTCCGTTTTTTTTGTACCACAAATTCACCTTGTGCAGAAGACAATAATCTTAAAACCTGGTCAAATAAAACATTTTTGTCTTTACAATACAAGCTGTTGATGTAGGGAATCTCTGTGTGTTCTCGCTCACTCAGCACTTTAAGCTGCTGGTGGAGGAGCTGCATGTTAAAGGAGAAGCAAAGATCAAGAACGCAATGAAGGAATCCTTCAAAATCCTCAATGAGGTTTGTATCTTCTTTCAGACGACTTCATCAATCCCATCAGGAGCAATTTGAGCAGCTTGTACATGCAGCTCTTTTTATTCATTTTAAGCCACCAAGTCAAGAAGTCAACAGAACATCTCCAGAGGAAGCCAAAATACTTGTTGCTCTCTGGAGGATTTATTGGTTACAGGGAGATCAGATCTCTTTGTTTCACTCCTGTGATCATAGAACAGATTTTACCCACTGTTCAGACTGTTTGTCTTTCAATGTGAGGATGTGAAACCAGCAGATAAAACAAACACAGGAGGTTCTCGATAAATATTGATAGAAATGACAGAGAATTTCAGGACGGATGGAGGAGGAGTTTGTCAGGTTTTCAGCAGTGTTAAGAGAGGACCCAAATGCAGACTAAAGCCAGAGACATGAGAATGCAGTTCAGGGCATTTAATAACAAAAAATGATCCAACTACAGGCAGCAGTGAATCAAGGTGCAGCAAATGTCCAAAGTCCAGGAACAAAAAAGTCCATGTTGCAGGAATTAACAAGGAATCCAAACAATCTAATTATAAAGTACAAGTCCAAATAAAAGGCGAGGGCAAAATCAGAAGAAAAAAACACAAGCAGAGTCCAAAACCAGAATAAACAAACAAAGATCAGTAGGGAAACTTAGTCAGACAACATCAATGAACTGGCAACCAAAGACAGGAATCACACAGACTAAATACACTGTGATAACAAGGGAATGACAAACAGGTGGCACAGGGAGGAGGAGACAACCACATGTGGAGATAATAAGACAATCACACACTGGAGGGGAAATGTTTAAGAGGAACAAGCAGAGAAAACTAAAGGAGCAGACAGTTAAAGAACACAGAGAACATAAATCCCAAAGACACAAGAGGAAGAACAAAAATTCAAACTATGAACATTGTTGAACAAACAACAGAAGGGACAGCAATGCAGTATCACAAATTCACATGATTTCATGATAATCAGAGGAGCAAAAAACAAAAGAAAAAGACAAAATCAAACCAAACACACAACACAACACAAAACAAGACTATTAATAATGTATGTGTATAGTACAATGTAAGATAAGCTTTTAAGACCAGTTGACACACAGTGAACATGATAGTATCAGGGCCTCATAAGTAGCCAGTCTTTGCCAGTCTTGATACTAATTCTAAGAATAAATGATAAACATCCAGGTGTTCATGTCTCAATTTGGCATTCGAAGGCAATAGAAGTTGTTTCTCAGTATAAACTCAGTGTGTGTGTGTGTGTGTGTGTGTCTGCAGGCGAGGGTGAACGGTCAGGGCAGCATGTGTAACCAAGCCATCATGCTGATCACAGACGGAGCCATGGAGGACTTTGAGTCCGTCTTTGAGGAGTTCAACTGGCCTGAGCGAAGGGTGAGAGCCAGCTAAAATTTACTCTCTTTAACCAGTGAAATTAGACACATACATATAGGACATATTCAACATGAGCATGTCTGTTTGTGTTCACTTTTGCTTCATGCTTAAATGGCAGCTTACAGTTCAGCTGTGTAGCAACATTTAGTTGGAATTAACACAGTGGAGAATCAAGTCAGGCTTTGCCGGTATGGATTTTTTTTTCTTACTGCGGTGAAAAAACCCAATATTTAACCACAGGATAAATGAGGAGAACAGTAACATAAGTAAGTAGATGAAGAGTCACTTTGTTCATTTTGATCTTTTACTGGATGTAGAAGCTTAAATGTGATGAGAGTTCAGGCCAAATTAACACTCCAACACTATCAAGACAAAATAACAACACATCACGACAAGTTTCATCAAATATTTCGGGAATGTAACACAACAGATATAAGAATACGCACTTGTTTTCTCACCAGTTATCTGCAGTTTTAAATCCAACTTCAATTGTGAAAGAAAGAAATCCTAGTTCCCTGTGAATAGAAATCATCAGATCATGTACCACAACACACACAGCCTGGTGTAAACAGGTGAGTTTGTCTGTTCAGGTACGAGTCTTCACCTACCTGATCGGCAGAGAGATGACCTTCGCTCGAAACACCAAGTGGATCGCCTGCAATAACAAAGGTCTGCAGTCTGTGTGTGTGTGTGTGTGTGTGTGTGTGTGTGTGTGAGTGTGTGTGTGTGTGTGTGTGTGTGTGTGTGTGTGTGTGTGTGTGTGTGTGTGTGTGTGTGTGTGTGTGTGTGTGTGTGTGAGTGTGTGTGTGTGTGTTCACCTATGTTTCTTTGTGCAGTCACACACTGCGTATTTGTGTGTGTTTCCTCAGGCTACTACACACACATCTCAACGCTGGCTGACGTGCAGGAAAACGTCATGGAGTACCTGCATGTTCTCAGCCGACCAATGGTCATCAACCATGACCATGACATCATTTGGACGGAGGCCTACATGGACACTGTGGTGAGGCGATGTAGCCAATCAGAGAGCTTGAAGGAGCAGTTCATTACTTACTTACAATAGGGGTGAACTACGCCTTTAAGTCTACATACAGTACAGCGGTTATCATCTTTATCATCTTCATCTGTCTGTCTTCACCTTCGCCTGTCTGTCTGCTTCATCCTTGTGTTTTTGGCTCATTCTCCCATGATCCTCTGGGCCTCTCACTCCATCGTTCCAACAGCTTCCCAACACCATGGAGGTAAAGATGAAGAAGAAGTTGTAGTTTTAGATACACCGTCGGTTCTTTATCTGTTTGACTCACACAGAGCTCCTGCAGGAGTTAACATTTAGAAGGGGATGGTTCTCAACCTGTTGGGCTCCAGCCTCCCTCAAAGACCTTCAGTACGTTTTAAAATACTGACGTAGACTGATGGAGACTGACGGAGTCGAGGGATGAAGAGGAGAGACATGTTTTGACCTGAGGCCTTATATTACATATGTTAATTAATTACTCCTTCCAAGAGATTTCAAGGCCTCCAGATGTGTCCTGACCCACATGTTGAGAACCACTCGTTTAGATTGTAGTGATTGTAGTACTTTTACCATCAAGGTGTTTTTAAATGTACTGCACTAATCCTATACTGTGGCATTAGCTGTATATAGTGTCAGAATAAAATAAATATAGATCAAATAAAAAGAACGCCAGACAACATCAGTACAAACTCTGCCTCTAAACCTCACAAGGGTACTATAGGACACAGAATATCACTTGGTGTTAGACTGTATGAGATGGCTCATATCAGCAGCAGCTGGGTAGAGATTAAAGTTGTGTATCACTATAAATCTGTCTCAAAAATATTTTCCTTGATCCATCATTTATATTTGAAAGTGCTTGTTTATAGAAAAAATAAATGACCACAATGTGTGTTGAATGTTTTGCTGTCTCAGCTCTTCACTACCAAGGCTCAGAGTCTGCTGCTGATGACCTCAGTGGCCATGCCGGTCTTCAGCAAGAAGAAGGAAACGGTCAGAGTCCCTCAAATGCACCAGAATGACAGTTCTGTCTCATAAAATGCAGCACTAATGCTAACATGCATGTCAGCATGATAGCCAGCTGTGTAAACTGTGTATAATAAATAACTCATAGGATGTGATGATATTTTTAGATGTGTCCAGTAGCTCCAGAGGAGTTGAGAGGATTTATCGGAAGAAAGATTTAAGAATAATTAAATTTTTAAAAAATTAATTTGGGTAATCAAATTATCAGACTGTACAAACTGTCAAAATTTACATTTTAAATCCATCTTTACACACAACATGGTAGTTATATTAAATATCACATATCAATTGAGATTTTGCATTTCTAAATTGTTGATTGTATTATGGTGCCTCTTTTTGACCGGCTGCCTGTCTCTCCAGCTCTCCCATGGGATCCTGCTGGGTGTGGTTGGCTCTGACATCCCCCTGATGGAGGTGATGAAGCTGGCACCTAGATACATGGTGAGCTCAGGCCTGCAGGATACTTGTTGGAAATCTACGTTATTTCATCTCCATTTTAATGATTTCACTTCCTACTGTATGTCACCTCACCTTGAGTCCTCTTTCCCCTCCACAGCTGGGAGCTCATGGCTACGCCTTCCTCGTCACCAACAACGGTTACATCCTGGCTCACCCTGACCTTCGACCTCTGGTGAGTCCTGTTTGATTACTGCATAAAACATTTTTATCTCTAGAGCTGCAGAAGTTTTGATTTACTGGGTCACTATTTAAAGTAAGAGATGTACTATTACAGTGTGCCAGATGTCCTGAAGGGTACATTAAGGGGAAAAGGTATTAAGTATTTATAAGGACAGCTATACAGTATTTCACTTCTGACACACACACACACACACACACACACACACACACACACACACACACACACACACACACACACACACACACAGACACAGTACTAATGTGTCCTCTGTCCTACAGTATAAAGATGGGAAGAAACTGAAGCCAAAGCCAAACTACAACAGTGTGGATCTGTCTGAGGTGGAGTGGGAGGATACAGATGAGAGGGTAACTACAAAGGCACACAGAAATAAAAAAAAATAGTATATGTATGTGGGATGGAACTGTGAAACAGGTCCCAGTTAATTCTTCTTTCTTTTTTTTGACAGACAGTATCATACACACTGTTTCAGCCGTCGTGTTTGTTTACATTCTTCTTCAATGGAAGTCGGGCCCTAGATGGCCTGTAATCTGATACTACATTAAAAAACACACACACACACACACAATAAATCCCATTTAGTTCAAAATAGACTTCTTTTATTTTAATGATAAATGACTCAATAGAAGGACAGGAGTCGTCTGCGAACTATATTACGTTAGCACAGTAGCCTTTAGCCATTGTAGACACTGTAAGGAACATAGTTGACTACACAGCAGTGCCAAGGATGACAACACTTTGGATACGTTGTTTATGTAATGTTAACATTCATTGAAATTCAGTCACCTTGACTCTTTTGACGAAATCTGCTGGATGTCTTGTCTTTGAGGCGCTTCGCTGAGTTGGAAATGTTTCCTCCTTTTATCTAACAAGTTCTGTGGCACTGTTTTCATACCCTTTTTTCAAATTTTTTATTACTTGTGATCCACCTTGAATACAAAGTACTTCAATATACAACTCTTGCACTTTTTCTTTTACTAGTCTTTTATGAGTGTAGCAGCACTTGTTGCCATGTTCCACATATTGTTGTTCTTCCTTGCTGGTTCTTATTTTTCTCTCTTTCTTTAGCATTTAATGGCAGACTAAAACACTTCAAGGCATATACACTTCCCAAATCTGGTCAAGAATAATTGCATATTGAATAATTGCATCCCCTGGACCTACAGTACTGTTGTAAAACAAATGCTGTCACATATTCAGAATTTTGGCATCAACTTTGTATTGAAGCATCAGTTCAGAAGCATTATGCAGCTCCTGAAAAACAATAAACTATGAAAACCATGAAACCGTGTTGTCTCTCCTGTCTCCTGGCTGAGTCACAGCAGGAATTATTATTGACTATAATCGCCTAATGTGACAGACAGAAATATTATGAAGTCTCAAACAGACATAAGAGCAGGAAACTAACTTTAAACGTGTTCTCATACGTAGCTGAGAACAGCCATTGTGAGGGGAGAGACCGGCAGCCACAGGCTGAATGTCAGAGCATCAGTGGATAAAGGGGTGAGTGAATCGTTCACATAGTGCTCATCAAATGTCTTTATATGATGCCTAATGTGATGCCCTAAATCATTTCCATGCAAGGAAGCTTTTTGTTTACAGTTCTGATTTTCGCACGGAGTTTAGAATTTAGAAAAACTGTAATTAAATATTGAATATTTACATCCAGTCACGTCTTTTCATTGATGAGTCTGCATCATTCTGCCTTTACCAAATAAGAAGAGATGTCATTTTTGTGGCTGGTTTGTTTAAAGTTGTTATACTGTACGCAGTAAAACTGTTTAGGACCCAAACTGCAGAATGGACAACACAAATGACAAGAAAATAACACACTTCAGCTGTTTACTAGATGATTAACTGTGATGTTTTTCAGCTGGTTGATTTATGACTGAACTGTTTAAATGTTCTGTAATGACTGTTCATAATGGGGTTCACTTCTCCTTCAACAGAAACGACCTCTGTACCTCACCAATGACTACTTCTACACAAACATTGATGAGACACCTTTCAGGTGAATCAGCTGTTTTTTTTTAGCCTTTTAAAAGACTTCAAATGTGATGCTAAATTCATGTTTTATTCCATCTGTGCCGCTCAGTTAAGTTTTTGTCCTAAGAGAACAGACACAAAACGATCCCTGGTCTATTATTCATGAGCTTCTCAATATTGTTTATTTGTTTGTTTGTTGTATTTTCTCATTGTGTATTTCATGCCTCATGTAAATCTACAACATTTTGCAACACTGCTCATCATTTCACATCATTTCACATTTCTCATCCTCCTCAGTGAATTTTAACCAAAAGGACATTGTCCAAAAACAGTTTCTTTTCACCGTTGATGCATCCAGTTGTATCTGTGGGATTTGACCATTAGAGGGCAACATTTTACACCATATATTAACAAATATTGATGTCTAGTGTTCAGAGATTTCCTTCTCACCTCTCCTCTTTGTGTTTTTGCAGCTTTGGTATGGTGCTGACGAAGGGTCACGGAAGGCTGATGTTTACGGGAAATGTGTCTGTGGAGGAAGGTAGGATCTTACTCCATTCCTTGCAGCACAGACCGTCAAATCAACTGTTGTATCTGATGCTGCAGTTGATTTGAATCAATGCATTCAAACCCACTACGTGTGGATTGGTGCTGAATCCACTGCGGCTTCTCAAACTAATGTCAAAGGTCATAAATCTGTATGTTTTCCTTGGGAATGACTGAAGTGTTTGTACGCTCCTCTCCAGGTCTGCATGATCTCACCTCCCCTGACCTCAGCATCGCCTCTGAGTGGTATGTAATGAGTGGATATGTTTAACCTTAAATGAGTTCTTATGTGCCAAAGACACAAGTGAATGGAAAAATCATGCTGTATTATTGTACTTTGTACCTAAAGTACATGGTGAGTGTGTTAGTGGTCAGTAGTAAGAGCAGAATGGTTATCCAAGGGAGTCCCATGAAAGAAGACTAAAGCCCTGTGTAAAAAACGTCTTACTCCTGAAAAGCTGCTTGTACATCAAACATGTTTTTTCCTGAAACTCCCAAAAATTTTAGATAGATTTTTCTGTACCATTTTATACTGGTTTGAAATAATCCCTGAAATATTACTTAGAGGCCTCTTTTTCATCCTATATCTACCTGTTAGTCATGTCCAATGATATTAATAATAAGTATAATCAGTCATTTTTTTGTGAGCTCTTTGTGAATATAAATATGCACATCAGACATACTGGAATGCTACATATGAGCTTCTTTGTAACTACAGTAATACTAAATAAAATGTATTAAAATAAAGTATTATTTGATCTACTCCATCACTGCCTGAAGTCCAAATAACCTACAGTAATATAGATTTATGTGTTTGTTGTGCTGCCCCCTAAAGCCCCTTATCTTTTGTTAGAGAAATTTCACAATAATGATTTCTCTGCCACCCTATAATGACTGCTGGTCTCACCCACTGGAAATTGCCTTTGTCTCTCTGTTGATAAACCTGTTTTCCTCAGGACTTATTGTGAGACGGACATCGATCCCAGCCACCGAAAATACTCTCAGCTTCAGGCAGCCATCCGCTACCTGCTGGGGAAGGAACCCGACCTGGAGTGTAGGACTTTCACATTAAAATGACAATCCTAAGAAGTTATTTTATCAGCTCAATTTCATATTTATATAAATTAATTTTTAATGACATATTAACCAGACAGTTTCTGGAAAAGGACAAAAGAACCCATCCTTTGAGAATCTTCACAGTGATGATGATGCTTATTTGACCTCTGTTTGACCCGGCCTGTTTGTTGCCTAGGCGATGAGGTGTTGCTCCAGCAGACACTATTTGACGCTGTAGTAACAGCTCCAATGGAAGCCTACTGGAACGCCTTGATGCTCAATGACGGGTGAGACGCGACACTTTCATTACATCGTTTTATATGTGAAGCATTGAAGGGTCAGTTCAAAATGAAATATATGAATGGGAAAGACATGGGGAGGCAAAGGGGTGCAGGGGTCACCACTCATAGCAACAAGGTTCTGGGTTCCTTTCGGTGTGGAGTTTGCATGTTCTTCCCATGTCTGCATGAGTTCCCTTCAGGGCCTCCTGCTTCCCCCCCCCAAAAGTAAAAAACATGCAATGTACAGTAGATGAATTAGTGACTCAAGGTTAGACAGGTAAAGAAAATGGATGGATGGATCATGACTGACTGCAAAAATTTAGAAAAACTTTGGATTCCAACTTCTTTCAGCTGAGAGGAAAGATTTGAATGACGAGATGAGCTGTTGTGACTTTTGGTGTCTCTAAACTTTGTCTGAGACAAAACCAGCTTTTATACAGATAATAGATCTCCATCCTTTATCTTGTGTTTCTGTGTGTGTGCAGGGTGGAGCCAGGGGTTGAGACAGCTTTCCTCGGTACCCGTGCTGGCCTGATGAGGGTCACAAGATACGCTGGAATGGAGACCAGAGTGGCAAAGTAAGACTCAAACCAGAGACCGTTTCCAGTTTGAGGAGTTTAGACAGGAAACTGGTTTAACATCTGACATGTCTTTCTGCAAAAGGAAAAAATAAACAACAACAACACAAAAATCACAGACAAACAGCAGCTTGTTGAATGAATACAAACTGCTGTCCCTCATTCATTATATCCAACTCACATTTTGGGCTTTGTGAACAAACAGTTCATAGCAGGTGTGTTTACCTGAGCTTCATGAAAAACTGATCATAATGTCTGTGGTTTTCACTCAACAGAAAGTTTCTGACTCCGACTGATAAAGACAACCTGTTCACCATCGATCACTTCCCTCTGTGGTACCGCCTGGCTGTGGAAAACACTCCTGGAAGCTTCCTGTACTACCTCGTCAACGATAAAGGTCCCTCTTTTCAACCTTCTACGTTAATGTCTTTCATTCCATTACATATCTCCCTGATCAGCTTTCTCTGACGCAAATCGTCTCTCCACAGGAGTGAAGTACATCATAGCAACAACGGCAGTGACGGTGTCATCTGGAGGAAAGACGGCCATTGCGGGAGGTGAGTCACTCCTCTGCAGCCCTGATTCAAAACACTCAACATTCAAGCTTTTATAACGTGACCGTGGAATCATTCTGATATTTGTCTTGTGTATGGGACAGCTTGGATAAGTTGTGGCTGGTTATTATCAATTTTACTTGCTGATTTAGTGTTTCTCTATTCGCCCTATTTTTTGATCAACTGTGGTGGTTCATAGAAGTCTACAAACAGCGATCCAGGGTATCATGAAAAGCAGTGCATTTTATATATTATAAATGCAAAAGTTGTCTGTCAACAGATCACATAAAGCAGATGTTACCTTTCTCATACAAATGTTTTAGTAAAATGTTGAGGAATCTAAAGTGTCAGGAGTCGAGGATTTTCAGTAGGTAGACAATATTATTCAAAGTGATTCAAACATCTTGACACATGGCAGATACTCCAGCATCTCATTTGCTTATGAAACTTGCTGTCTTTTGATACTGATGCTTGCAGAGACTGTGATGTTACTGTGACGGCAAAGGTTTTGGAGGACTTGATGATAATATAATATAATATATCATTTATCCTCAGCTCTTCCTGTCAACACAGGATTTCAGGAGGCTGACTTGACATGAATTGAGGAAAATATGGTCATGCATTTCTCTTAATTCCGGATCATGATGAATCCTTGAATCCTACCCTTTTGTTCCATCTTGTTTGCTTTTACCTCGTGTCTGGCTGTTTTTTTTATTTTTTTTTATTTGATGAAAGTTGCTGTTATTGGAAGATCTGGTTTGGGATTTGTGGCAAAGACTGAATCAGTTGTCGTGTGAACTGTGCCATGTTGTTCTGTGGTGTTTTTTAAGAAGAAAAAAATAGTTAGATAAATATAGAGTTTATTGTCCTCAGCATGATTAACAGTCCTTGAGTTCAATTTGAGACAATGTTTCATGAGTTTATCACACACAAGATGGACAAAATAAATTAAAACACATGGAGATTACAATGTATGTAGGTTGATACCATTGCACACTTTCAGTCAGTAGCTCACACTTTGCTATGTTGGGAATAATAGTGTCTTAACTGTTTGCCAGATAGAGCTCGAGAGTCTATTTTTGCTAGATTGAAAACTTAAAGCTTCTCCTCTAGGTGGCAGTACACATCTAGTATTGTTTAAATGCAGTTTAGCTCTCAGTAATGAAGCTTAAAGCAGCACTTTTCCCTGACAACAGCTGGACACTAACATGGTTTAAAATGTCTATTGTTTCGAGGAAATTCGGGGGTGTTAAAGATAGCAACATAAAATACACACAACTGATCAAGAAAAAAAGACAATGCACAGTATGCAGCAAACAAAAGGAGAAATCACTGTCACAGACTCAATGACTTTTATACATTTAGAGCTTGTGCTTCTGGCTCGGGTACAAATACAAACAGCTTCAACAAAAAGGTAGTTTTGCATTTCTAAAGATGAAACAAAAACACAGAAAGTGCCAAACAGCAGCTTCAGAGAAGTTTAAAAGCTGGCTGAGAGATGCAGCATGGGGAATAACAATTCACAGAGCATCCATACATTAAAAGAAATAATGCAGCATTCCAGTTTCACTGAATCTAGTCCAGTCCATTAGCTGTACAATCAGCCCCCACCCAGAGATTTTCAACACAATCACAGCTGCAGGGTTTATTTCTTCAGACGCTGTCTCATCAATGATGAGAGCTGAAGAGCAGCCAGAGCATCCTGGAAAAAGATCTAGTAAGGTCAGAAGCTGCTGATGCGATACCCGTGCACAATACTGCAGGTCTCTCTGGGTGGTTTCTCCTCTGGCGAGGTCGGAGATGACATTTGTCCATCCTCCAGGTCTGTTTCAGCTCCGGACTCGGCCATCAGAGGCTGGCCACGGTTCTTAAGCTCCCTTTGGTACCGTGCCATCAGCGAGGCGTACACACAGCCGTAAGTTGCTGCAACCACCATCATGACGCACACCGTGCCACAAATCACACCTGCAACTATTTGCGTGCCGTGTGCTCGGCGGACACTGGCTGGCCTGTAGCGCTGACGAACACATTCCTCATGGCTGCTGACCCGGCCAGGTGGGCAGGAGGGCCGGGTGGCATAACCTGACACTCCTTCTTTGGTCTGACTCTGCAAGCAAAAGCTGAACATCTCTGCTGGGACATTGCGGATGTCCCTGCCCTTCAAATCCCCTGGGTGACTGCACTGCATGGCATCTACCTGCCCATCTACAAAACAAAACAGATGGAGAGGGGGAGAGGGGGAGAGGGGCAGAGGGAAATGATGAAGTAGACAAAAGTAACAGGTAGAGAGAAGGTTAGATTGAGAGACATGGAGGTTAATACATTCTTAGATGTTTTTACTCGGCATACATCCATCTTGCAGCGCAGAGATTATTTGCTTCGATTAGACAGCTTTTGACTCACAGACTCAAAATACAAAGTGATTAGCTCCGGTATGGTCTCACAGCACTGCAAGCTAACTGCCAAATCCATCAACTTCACAGTATTTGACACTGGAAGAGGCCTGATAATAGCTCTGCTCACCCCTGTAAATCAACCACTCCATCCAGTGCTTGAAGTCCCTCAGCTTGCAGTCACACTCCCAGGGATTTCCTGCCAGCTGTAGCTGCCGTAGCCCTATGAGGGGCTCAAAGGTGACTCTATCAAGGGTCACCAGCCGGTTGCAGGCCAGGGACAACCAGGTGAGTCTAGGAACTGCATCCAGCAAGCCCTTGGGCAGCAACAGGAGGCCATTGTAGGACAGGTCGAGTCCTCGCAGCCGCCACAGCCCTTTGAAAACCTCCTTGCTCAAGCCAATGCTCCCTTGACTTCCATTCAGGCCCTGGAGGACCTCTGTGCTGTTGTTGGGCACAGAGATTGCCAGACGCATCCCAAGGTGGTTAGAAGAGAGGTTGAGCCAGCGCAGTCCCCCTAATCCTGAGAAGGCACCAGGCTGGAGAGCAGAAAAGTGGTTCTGGGACAGATCCAGGAGCTCCAGGCTGCTAAGGTTGGAAAGCTCAGTCGCACCCAAAGAGGAGAGGTTGTTTTGGGGTAGGCGGAGGATCAGAGAGTCCTGGTCCAGCAGCGCTAGGATGGGCGCCAGAGAGAGCAGCCCGACCGCAGAGCAGTCAGTGGCGTTACCATGGCAGGTGCAGACACCAGGGCAGCTGTGGACCGAGCCCAGCAGAACCAGTAGAACCAACACGAGACTGGACAGGGCTGCACGGACTGCAAGAGGAACAGAACAACATTATATAAAACTTCAATATTCACTACTACACAAAGACATTTTTAATTAGTTGTCCCCTGACATCCTTGTTTGCAGTGTCTTCGGTCCATAAAACTTTGTCTCATTGTGGCTTTTCATTGCTCAGATCTTGTAATCAGAATTCTGATTCTTTAAGCTCATGGAGGTTTGGAGGAAATCCAAAGTTACAAGAAACAGAACACAACTGAGAATTTGAAAGTACTGTTTCTGGTACTATTCATTTTGGAAAATAAAATTTCTGTTGCAGGTTTCCAAAGAACATTGCTGAAAAAGATTTCTAAAAGATTGCTGGTAGCAGAATCGCCTTATGACAATCTCAGATTAAAATGTCGTTTCTTTACTTTATATGCACTTTATCATTTATTATAATCTATAGTACTTATTTATTAGTGGCATAATAAAACCCCCAATGATCTCTAAAAATACTTTTATTGTACCTCCAAACTGCACTCGTCTGAAGTGCTATGACTTGTCCTATTCTCACTTTAAACTGTAGTTCATTCTTTACCACTTCATGCTCCTCTGAACAGAAGCTCCCTCTCCTCTATGCGTCTGCCCACACTCACCCAGTCTCTCCAGGTGACTTTGTTCACACTGGCTGAGTTGCTTCATGTCTGTCACATTGACACTTCTGGGTTGTCTTCGCTATCTGCCGGCTCACACCAACATTCAGCTGAGGGGAACATCCTGGAAAACAGAAGATGGAGAAGAGCAGATGTTACTGCAGAATTTAGGGAGGTGTGAAGGGGAAAAGTAGTATTAACCTCTCTGTGAATATCGTTGTTTGCAGGGTAACGCAGTGAATAGTGCTGTTGCCAAACAGCAAGACTGTTGTGGGTTCAAATCCAGATGACGATGTCGGACCTTTCTGTGTGGAGTTTGCATGTGTCCATGGGCTTCTCTTGTGGGTACTTCACCACTGGACTGCAACGGATAATCCTTTGTGAGCTTTGTTTCGATTTACTTTGCTCTCTTTCCGCTCTTACTCTTGCCTTTACTTTCATTCATGTCGCTGTTAGAAAGTTTTTTTTTTAAAACTCCTCCTATACGTACACACTCCAAGCTCTGCACATCTGCTCCAAGGATTCAAACTGATGATTTTCTTTGCAAGAGCTTGTTTCTCAAAACCTGTCAGCCACTGTAAAGAGTGCAACTCGAAGATGAAGTGGAGCACTTCATGTGTGCCGATTTAAAAAAAAAATACAGGCAGAGCTGATCGACAGTATATTGTCATTACAGACCGGAGTTGTCCTAAATCCTTTTTCATTCTTTCTCAGAGAACACACAATGAGCTTCATGATAAAATGAAATAATCTTCTGTTTTCATCCAGCAACACCAACACTGGAGGAAGTGAAGTCACTGCCAGCTTCTGTCTTCTGAACGCCCACTCACAATTCTTGTATACTGCAGATATAGCACAGTGTCAGCATTGTTTCATACATGCAATCAAGATTTTTTTTTTTTTTTTTTTTTTTGATGACTTGTTTGCTTTCAATCCCCTCTTTTTCCTCCTCTTGATATCCCTGGCAGTTTGGGTCACTCGCATATTAAGGAGGAGGGTGGGGGTGGGATGCGGGTTTGATGAGAGATAAAGCTGAAGAGGAAAAGAAAAGTGCTGTCACTCCATCATCCATCTGTAGCTGCTATAAAGAGCCAGAGAAACACCGCCTGAAGGTCTTTCTTTTGTTGCAGGTCTTTCTTTTGTTAAGCTGGTACAAAGATGCCAGTCACTCTTGCTGAGCACTGCATGAGGCAGGAAGGTGCCCTCAGGCTACAACTGACATTACAAACATTGTGACATTACAATGCAGGTAGAGGAGAGTGATGATGGAAGGGCATATGAAGAGGCAATTTGGTGACTCATCAAGAGACCTAAAAGAAATTGAAGTGTAAAGTCACGGCTTAACTTCCCAGATCATCAATCAAAAGCAAATTCACTGCTAATGCATCGAGGATAATGCGTCATGTTTAGACTTTTCTCTCAGTAAAAAAGACATTTGTTGCTTATTTAAAAGCTTCAAAGGAAGCGTGTTTACATTTTCTGATGTGACCTCTTGCCAGACAATGAGTCAAGAATGAGTCATGAATCAAGGTAGAAGCAGCGAGACGTCGTTATTCAAAAATCTCTCAAGGACGAAGTCAGAGTGGATGGCTGGGTGTAAAATATGTGAAATAAGGTTTGCTGAAATCCCCTGCCAATAGTCTTCATTGCCAGATGCAGGCTAGTATGTGTAGCCTCCTCACACTGGATCAGTTGATTGGCTTGTTTGGTCCAGGTTGTCATGCTTCTCTTTGAGTATCTTTAAGCTACAGTACAGTATTTACCAACAAGGCACTTCTCTAGATCTACAGAGACATCTCTCTGGATTCCTGTCTGAAAGATCATTTCCACTTATTGATTTAGTGATTTCAGGGTCACGAGATGAAACATTTTGGCTTTGGAGACACGAGGGAAAAGCAGTGAGATAAGTCTGATGCTTTTCAGCGAACGCTCCTGTGTCGACTTCAGACAGTTGTAGGCTGCTTTGGAAGGCGCTGACTGTATAGCTCTTGTCCTGAACTTATGAGGACTTGTTGGCTTGTTTTAATTCGAGTGTCTGTTTTATATGGATTAATATACTAACATGGGATGCAAGAAAACTCCGCTCAGACATTGAGTGACAGCTGTCAGTCACATTAGTTCTACTACAGAGGCCTGTAAGAGGATGAGCGGGGCCTTTATCAGACCCTAGAGTATATATGGAGAAGATGACCTCTGACCCAAAATCGCTGTCTGATGGTTGCAGCAGCAGATGGACGTTGAATCACGGAACACAATGTTGAAAAAAGTAGGAAGGATTTACAGAAAAACATGATGTTGCCTTACATAAATCCTGCAGATGGAGCCGAATAATAAAGACACTGAAGTCCACTGCAGCGTCTTTGTCAAAGGATTTGTACTTTGGGAATAATGTAAACCATCAAAACACTCCACACACACCCTGCTGCATGGTTACACACACCGCACACATTTACTGTATAGCGGCAAGCCGAGAACCAAAACAAAAACAAACTTAGGGGCTGGTCTGTCATCTTCCATTCATCAAGAGTTGAAGTTGCTTCTGGCTGCTTTTCTGCAGCCTCCATCTCTTTCTTTATTCATTTGTCTCTCTGAGCGTGCCCTGATCACTGGACTTTTAAGGTCAGCACATAGAGCATCGAGGCCGCTGGGTTTAGGTCGAGTTTGTCAGATTGACCTAAACTCAAACTTTACTAAGCAGTTTTACCTGTAAAATTCAGATCGAAGTCTTAATTTACTGTCATAAAACAAAAAAAATTGTTAATTTTAGAAGTTGGAACCAGCAGACGTTCCACATTTTTGCTTAAAAAAATGACCAAAATGACTAATTATCAAAATATTTTTCAACCAATATTCTTTAAATCTATCCTTTTGATTAACTGACTAATCAATCAGCTCTGTTAGGATTTGGATGATGCTTTTATCTAGGCTAATTTTCAAATGTGACTTTGAAGATGTTGGGATATTAGCAGCCTACTCACAACTCTGATGAAGTTTTTCTTCTGTAACTGGAGCCAATGCAAATCGAACATCAGACAAGTCAGCCGCTCTGTTCTCCACTTTAATTCAGACTGAACATCTCAACAGCTGCAGGATGAACTGCTGTGAAATGTGTTTCTCCGGAGGATCCTAATGACTGTTGATCTCTTGATTCTTTCTTTAACACCAGTGACGGGTCGAAAAAGTAATTTTCCAGTAAATTATCTCAGCATCTGCAAGATGGGATGATGGTTCAGACATTCATATTTCCCACAGGATTCATTTTAATTTATTAGATAGAATCTTTAGGTTTTTATGCATGTCCAACTTTGGTTTATTATCACATACCTTTACTAATGGTAACCCCATCAGCCTCAGCTGTTAATTAACAAATGTTAGCATGATGACACATTAAACTAAAATATTGAGCACGGTAAAAAAATCATGCAGTTAAACAATAGCATAATGGTATTGTCATTGAAAGCATGTTATAATGCTTTTAGCTCAAACCACTGCTGTGCCTGTGTACAACTGTGCAGCATTGCTACTGCAGACTTGTCTTGTTTTATTAAACAAAATAAGTCAAACTTAATCAGCTTCATGTCTCAGCAGCAAAAAGCCACATAAGAGCTTCCCTAAATAGAAGTCTAAAATTTGCTAAATTATGGTTTAAATCAGGATCTATTTAATAAAAAAAAGATAAGTAAAAAGGCTAAGATAGGAATTGTAGTTCTGTCAAGATTCATGTAAATGTCTACACAGACAAATAGATTTTTTTTTTAACCTTTATTTATTCTGGGACGTTTCCCTGAGAGGAATGCTCTCTTTTTCAGTAATGCCCCTATCACATTCACACCTGGAAGCTGCCCAGCCCAGCTCCACAATTGGCGTTAAGGGTCTTCCTCAAGGGCACCTTAGTGGTGGGTGGTAATGAGGGAGGCCTAAGCACTGCTTTTTCACTTTCCCCACCCTGCCAGTCTGGGAAATTACACCAGCGACCTCCCAATCATAAACTATTCATAGAACATGAATAGAAAAATTTTATTAGTTCTTTCTGTAATTGAGTTTCAGGTGCAAACATTCATTGAAAAGGCTTGTCAAAAGCGCCGTCAACCAGATTAGTCGCTGCCCACGCAGCAGCGGTGGGTCACAGATTAAAACTGTAATTTTTAATCCCTGAGCAGGACAGACGCCTGTTCAGGGGTCCAGATGGTGTCGGACCGAATGGTCCAAAAGAAAGAATAGAAACACCCCAACCTCTGACAAGCTTGTTTTCTGTTTTTACTCTGTTGTCATCATCAGACATCTGCTGCTACTTTCACAAGACCTGTAGTAAATACACAGTGCATGCTTCATATATAATCTGATCAACCTTTATAACCACTGCGTTCAGGACAAGAAACAGATGAGGCCATAATGCACTTTGTGTCGACCATTATGAGATAGTCTGTACAGCTGTTTTTGTTCCCCTCTAGTATTTAACATATGGTAACCTTTTGTCCTGTTCTACCTCTGAGCTGATGATTTAATCTCTGATCAATCTGATTGATTGCGTGTTTAGAGAAAGTGATTTTGTTCTCTATTCAAACACTTTTTGCTCAGCTAACAGTCATTGTCATCACGTCTGATTTCCCTCAAACAGTTATTATTATTATTATTATTATTATTATTATTATTATATCAACATTAGCAGTAGTTGCTATGTGTATGCTAGCTAACAGACTGTAAAACTAAGGGCCACTTTAGTAGCTTTAAACCAAACAGAGTTGATTTGACATTGTTCTCTTAAGAATTTCTGTTGATGGCGTTTGAGTTGTTAGAGCTGGTTATGGTTTTGTTCATCCTGTTTGGTGCTCATGCTCACGTTGGCCAATATACAAATGAAATGAGTTGAATGGTCTATTTAGTTAGCACTGTATTA